>CM026396.1:36034096-36139096 GCA_014843695.1 Archivesica marissinica
GACATTACATAGCAAAAAGCAATAAAAATGCATTGTTAGCGTATAAATGCATTGCTACTACAAATTCTTCTGAATACATTCGAACACTAACATTGAATCAATAACCAGTGTTGTTGTGGTCTACAAACTTTCAAAATTGAAAGTAGGATTTCATATAATGGTCACCCATGCTCCTGAATTGACGTTTGGTTGTCATCGGAGTCAATACATAATGCGTGATACTGTCTAAGATTAGTCTACAAATAAATATCCATAGGCACAACTGTGATATATAACTGTAAATATGTTCCATAAATCGTGTTATTCAGGATACACGAATTGTATTACACATGGATGTCGACCCTATTTACATTACTTTGTTATGTCAACAAACCGCGTATACGACGCTTGTATATTAGTTGAAATAGTCAGTTTTTGAGGCAAATATTTGGAAAAACATTATACCATATAATAGGAAATTACATTCTGTATAAATTTGGTATTTTCACCGTAGTATCGCTTTAAAAAGGAAATTCAGTCACGTTGTTACTTTAATAATTATGTGACCTGACATGATTTCAATGTGTCTGTCGTAGACCGCCGGCGAGCACTAAGGGTGTGGGGTCGAGATCGACAAAGAAAGCGCAAACTCTTTTATAAATGTCTACTGTAAAACACCGACACGAGACCTCGGTTTAAAGTCCCATCTGAAAGAGTGTTAATTGTATTAGGGTCAGACGGGGGATCGATCCCTGGATTACCAATCCAACGTGTTGGACAATATAATAAACAAACACGTTACATTTATAATATGGATATCTGTATTATAGCTTTGTTCTTTACACACAATATACACGTTACACAATGGTCATCTACTCTGTTTACAGTTTTATTTGAGCAGATGTTTATAACATTTATTCATCATCATCATCAGCATCATCATAATCAGCATCATCATCATCATCATCATCATCATCATCACCATCACCATCATCATCATCATCATCTCATCATCATCATCAACAACAACAACAAAAACAAAAACAACAACAGTCAGTAACGCTGTACAATATGCACGTCAGTCGTATAATGTTTTATACAATTCTGAAGCATAACTTTATTTACATAGCACATTTACTTTCCACAACTTCCTCTACTAGTGCGCTGATGTCACCAAACTTCTTAAGTTGCTACTTGATTAGACTTAGTCTAGAATTAATTTATAATCTAAATATATACTGACACCAAAAAGAAACTGTGCACTTGCTTGTTGTTTTTTACGTGTATTTATCGTCACTACCGGTTGCCAATATGAGCGACGCCTCCTGAAGAGATTAGTCATTTTAGATTGTTGGAGGATAGTGCAATGATACAGACAGAGACCCATTCCAGAGTCTCCTCTGGTTCTTTTACGTGCACGGTGTAAAGCACCGACACGAGACCTCGGTTTAACGTCCCATGTGAAAGACTGTTAATGTTATTAGGGTCAGACGGGGGATCGAATCTGGGATCCCTGGATTACCAGTACAGCGTGTTACCACTGGACTACAGATCCGTCTGTAAATATAGATTTATATTCTTTTAGAAATAAATATATGCAAATTTGGTATCAAAATGTGCGAAATATTAGGTAAAGTAGTGCAATGTGTGAAAGATTCTTGTCTTCGATCATGATAGTGATATCCATAATTCTAACATTTGTAGCGAACAAGTAACGCTCAGTATAAAAGTGCACAGTGTTTTATGGTGTCAGTATATTAGTCAACAACGATGTTTGTATTTTGACAAGAATGTGACACACTAGTTAAGATTTCTTTTTGACCATCGGTCCCTTATCTATAAAAATTAGGGATGGCAACGAATATTCGCTCGAACGTCCGAATATCCGAATACTATGCCAGTATTCGACTATTCTGAAAAAATATTATATATGCAAAAATGAAATAAACTGTCATAAATCAGATACGTTGTTTTCTTTAAAAATATGTATATTTTAATAAATGCATTGTGTACATAAACTGTGCAATTTGGAAGTTAATGATTACTGTCGGTTGGGTTTAGTGTTCCGTTTCTGACACCATAGAATAGTAGTATGTGTTCATAGTTAGAACAGTACAGGACTCCGCTCGTTTTATTGTATGTAACATAGTGTATGCATTAGGTGGACATAGCCCAATGTAGCGTTACAGTTGTGAAACGTCGGTGTCATTCACAAGGTTATAATGTTTACTTTATACCAATAAAACCAAATTAAATAGTTCAAGTATGTCAAACACATTCCATTAAAATGGCCTCCATGTATATATATTAGTGACATATTAAAATGGCCTCCATGGAACTGTCTTGATCACGTGACCTATCTCATTTTCCTTTCCGCTACCAATTGTGACGACATCGATGAACAAGTTCGAATCCGTTGTCTCTGGATCCACTTCGTCATCAACTGTACAACAATCTGAACATGCCCGACTAGAGTCACTGGATACACTCATACTTGAACCTGTGCTCGAACAATCCGTAGAGGAACTAGAGCAGAAACCAGCTTGTACAAACGATGACGTCAGTTCCGGTAGTTTTCGGTCGCCATCTTGGATTGGTGAATACCCGGACAGATTCATTTCCGGTAAAGAGATGTCCAACTTGCAAACAGGTCTAACTGGAGTAGATAGTCGATCTTCCTGTCTCCGGAAGTGTGAACCATGGGATTGACTGTGTGGAGGGACGCCATATTGTCGTCTGCTGTTCATCATGAATGCGCTGTGAAGATGGTTACTTAGCGACCCGCTATCTTCAGGGCTAGTGACTTGTTTTGAGGATAAGTAGGTCACAGCTTCACGTGCGCATTCCTTAAATCCGGCTTTGTAGGCGGCGACCTCTGATGCCATGTTGGTTGATTGTTGTTGTTGTTGTAGTTGTGTAAGATGGTAGACGGTAAGCTCGAGGATATCGGCCTTGTCTACGCGTGTCATGGGCACCGTCTGATACCGGAAATAATGAAATGATATGCATGTATTACAATTTACAACCAATATTGGGAAGTTATACATCTTGCACACATAGTGTGCTTCCTTTGGACATATATTTCCCTGCAGTTGATTAGCTTATACAAATTGTCGTTCGCTTCAGGTGCGAAATGCCCGGGGTTCGAGCCCCGCATGAGTCGTTACGATTGTGCCCTTAGGCAAGGCATTTAAATTCCACATGCCTCTTCTCTCTCCTTCGTGGCGATGGATTCCATCAGGAATGAGGTCTCGAGAGTGATTAATATAAGTTGTAATAACTTCTTTCGCAATCGAGCTAAACTAGATTTGTATAAACTAATAGTGTGTTGGTAGTCATAAGTGGCAAGTATATGGTAACAAGACACTCCAAAACGAACTCTTCTGTTGTCTTAATTGTTTAGGTTTAAAGTCCCAGAGTCGCAATCGAGCTAAAATAAATTAGTATAAACTACTGGTGACGAAAGGCTCGATTGTCCCTCGGAGCAGTCTTTCAGGCACGGTCGGGCATTTGTGTGTCTTACGTTTATTTATCGTCGCTACCGGTTGCCCATATGAGCGACTCCTCCTGAAGAGATTAGTCATTTTAGATTGTTTGAGGATAGTGCAATGATACAGACAGAGACCCATTCCAGAGTCTCCTCTGGTTCTTTTACGTGCACGGTGTAAAGCACCGACACGAGACCTCGGTTTAACGTCCCATCTGAACGACTGTTAATTTTATTAGGATGAGACGGGGGATCGAACCGGCGATCCATGGATTCCCAGTCCACCGTGTTACCACTTGACTACAGATCCCTGGATTACCAGTCCAGCGTGTTTCCACTGGACTAAAGATCCCTGGATTACCAGTCCAGCGTGTTACCACTGGACTACAGATCCCTGGATTACCAGTCCAGCGTGTTACCACTGGACTACAGATCCCTGGATTACCAGTCCAGCGTGTTACCACTGGACTACAGATCCCTGGATTACCAGTCCAGCGTGTTTCCACTGGACTACAGATCCCTGGATTACCAGTCCACTGGACTACAGATCCCTGGATTACCAGTCCACTGGACTACAGATCCCTGGATTACCAGTCCACTGGACTACAGAACTCTGGATTACCAGTCCAGCGTGTTTCCACTGGACTACAGATCCCTGGATTACCAGTCCAGCGTGTTACCACTGGACTACAGATCCCTGGATTACCAGTCCAGCGCGTTACCACTGGACTACAGATCCCTGGATTACCAGTCCAGCGTGTTACCACTGGACTACAGATCCGTCTGTACGACGGTCTGGCACCCGTGTAGAACCATTGTACGCCCACAAGTCAGTTGGATAGCTTCCTCGCATGAATAAATTCGATGGGTTTTTGTTTCTAATTTATTGTTAGATTTTTTGGTATATTTTGCTGAATCCTATTTTTTTAGTATTCGTGAAATTAATTAAATTATTTGCACAAATTTTGTATTCAGCCATTTTGTTAGTTACAATCTAGTATATTGAGGAGGGCCGTAACTAACGTTGTTAAAACTTGTGGCCCAACTGATTTGCTTCAACATATATTGACAATTCTTGTCCAAACAATGCCACGAATCGTATGTTTATTTATATAATGTGTTAATTTGTCTTGTATTGTATATTGTATATATAGAATGAATGCAATAAAATATTATTAAACTAATTCAATGTTCCCAGAGGGGTTCGAGGGGTTCGAGGGGTTCGAGGGGTTCGAGGGGTTCGAACCTACTATGGTGAGTGGCAAGTGTATTAACCTTAAACCCCAACAGCAAGCAATCAGAAATGATGTCATACAATTGACTTACATTTTGTTTGATGGTGTTTGCGATGAGAACCTTTAGCTGAGATATACTGTTGTTCATTCTCTCTCGTCGCTGCTTCTCCACCATTGGTTTCCGGATCTATTTATTTAAAACATATAATTTAAACATTATCAATCATTATATATAATATTACATTGTGGATATAAATACAGCATTTAATTAAAGCCATTTACACAAACAGACGGATCTGTAGTCAAGTGGTTAACACGCCGAATTAGTAATCCAGGGATCGCAGGTTCGATCCCCCGTCTGACACCGTACACCTTTGTCACAACATTAATTAGTATTTAGTGTATTTCAATACCTTTAAAGTGATAACAAATACAAATTAAGTTATTGTAATTACAGAAATTACCGTTTATAAAACTTGCCATACAAAATGGCGACCAAGATAAGATCTTATCAGTGTGTTCACAGAGTGGGGGAATTATGTATTGGAGCGCCCTCAGTATCATGCACTGTCCGGATCCTTATTAATATATACTCCTGTGGGAATCGTCCCCATTAACCACGGGGCTACGATAAATAAACGGGCAATATTTAAATGAAATAAGTTAGATTCACATACCTTTCGTATATAGGACGACTCGTATGAGTATAAATACAATAACATTTTCTTGGAATTATATTCACTATTTACAATGTTTTTTGTATTGTTTGTGGTTATAAATATGTAAATTGTTAATGCGAATAAACTCTACATTGTCAGCCTACACAGTTCTTGGAATCATGCTTAGCAATATGTAAATGTGTAATGCCAATAAACTCTACATTGTCAGCCGACACAATTCTTGGAATCATGCTTAGCAATATGTAAATGTTTAATGCCAATAAACTCTACATTGTCAGCCTACACAGTTCTTGGAATCATGCTTAGTAATATGTAAATATTTAATGCCAATAAACTCTACATTGTCAGCCTACACAGTTCTTAGAATCATGCTTAGCAATATGTAAATGTTTAATGCCAATAAACTCTACATTGTCAGCCTACACAGTTCTTAGAATCATGCTTAGCAATATGTAAATGTTTAATGCCAATAAACTCTACATTGTCAGCCTACACAGTTCTTAGAATCATGCTTAGCAATATGTAAATGTTTAATGCCAATAAACTCTACATTGTCAGCCTACACAGTTCTTAGAATCATGCTTAGCAATATGTAAATGTTTAATGCCAATAAACTCTACATTGTCAGCCTACACAGTTCTTAGAATCATGCTTAGCAATATGTAAATGTTTAATGCCAATAAACTCTACATTGTCAGCCTACACAGTTCTTGGAATCATGCTTAGCAATATGTAAATGTTTAATGCGAATAAACTCTACATTGTCAGCCTACACAGTTCTTGGAATCATGCTTAGCAATATGTAAATGTTTAATGCGAATAAACTCTACATTGTCAGCCTACACAGTTCTTAGAATCATGCTTAGCAATATGTAAATGTTTAATGCGAATAAACTCTACATTGTCAGCCTACACAGTTCTTGGAATCATGCTTAGCAATATGTAAATGTTTAATGCCAATAAACTCTACATTGTCAGCCGACACAATTCTTGGAATCATGCTTAGCAAGTTAGCAGTGCAATAGTCATGTACAAATGTTATAACAGTTTACGTCACACACCTTTACATTACGGTAGCGCGTTCGCTTCATATGCGAAATGGCTGGAGTTCTAGCACAGTACAATCTCACATACTTCTCGGTCAGAGGATCAAACCCGGGTTGCATTGTTGAGAAGCGAGTGCGCTAACCACTTGGATAATCGGACAGCCAATGCTAAAACATAACATGAAACTATGAAGGCTAATCACCGTACCTTTCGTATGTATGACGACTCCTCAGATGATGCCAACTTGGGTCTTGTTCCAACCATTTTTAAATGGCAGAAGTCCAGAACACAACACAGTATTTATAGCTCGAGATCACCTTTGCGTTGCTCTTCACAACACCGTATCTATATCTCCAGTAAAGCTTTGCACCTGCTTGTTACAATACAGTATGTATTGCTAGAGGACAGCTTTAAATCCGCTTTTTTAATAACGAGATCAATGCTTTAAGCGTGTTTATTGGATCAACTATGCTCTAGTTTACCGATATAGGTAAGGATTTTCATTCTGAAGTTTTACTAGAAATGTTGGAATATATATACACGTGTCTTGTTTTCAACGTGTCATGTTCACGTGTGCTCTATATTACTCAAGGATGTTCGCAATTAAAGGTATCAATTTGTTACTCAATTTACCAAACCGTTTAGTACTAGTTGATAGCATAACGCAATACACGTGTCATATACCATCACACTGTCACACATCATTCGGCAAAGAATATAATTGGATCACTCAATTAATGACCGCCATCAATTTCTCAAAATTTATCTTCATAATTAAGTGTGTTACTGTCTGCAAAGGCGCGTGTCAATTAGTGATTAGTACGGTATTGTCCATATACCGTGTCTTCTTTCAAACCAATTAACATTTACCCAAATTAATTAAAATACAGTCAGTAGTAATTTTAATGATGGACAATTCGCATTATAATAATTGAAGCGTGTTTCCTCCCATGTGCTGCAGGTACAATATTAAATGGTTGCTTAATTTTTAATTTTAGTTTATTACAATAAAATATAACTTTTTATTCCACTAAATACATGTATACATTCTGGTATACATTTGTATATATTCAATTCAATATATTTATTCCAATAATCTAAAATGACTAATCTCTTCAGGAGGCGTCGCTCATATGGGAAACCGGTAGCGACGATAAATAAACGTAAAGCACACACATATATTGCATTAAATATGATAACATATTTATAGTTAACAATACATAAACAAACGTACAATGGAAAGGCATGGATACATTTTCAGAAGAGCATAGATGGTTGTGGTGTATGAAATTGCTAATTTCTTGCTAACCTTGTGCCATATATAAATTTGGATAGGTTTTGAACAGTTTTCCCCTTAGTCTGTGTAAGTAAGGTAATACACTTTTGTTCGGTAGGCCAAGTGTAATAGTAGCGTTTCAGATATTTTTTCATTAAATCATAACATATCAACATGAGGATAATTTTAAACATTACATGTATATAAACGAGACAAACAAGGTTATGTTCTTATTAAATATACATTACATAAAAGGACAAAAACGTATGCGGGCTAACATCACCGCCAAATACAACGATACAGTTAAAATGTTAAAACAGACATATTATTTCATTTAGAAATTCACACAAAATAGTCTGTATTCAGTCATATTATTAGTCTTAACATTCATAAGTTGCGCATAATACGGAATAGTTGGTATCCTAAAGATAAATTATAACCAAACAACGTTTATTTACACTCTCATCGTATACACAATATACATACACAATATATGACCATATTGTGATAATCCAAGGCTCACAGGTTCGATCCCCATCTGACCCTAATAAAATTAACAGTCTTTGAACTGGGACTTTAAACCGAGGTCTCGTGTCGGTGCTTTACACCGTGCACGTAAAAGAACCAGAGGAGACTCTGGAATGGGTGTCTGTCTGTATCATGCACTATCCTCCAAAATCTAAAATGGCTAATCTCTTCAGGAGGCGTCGCTCATATGGGCAACCGGTAGCGACGATAAATAAACGTAAAACACACAACACAAAGACAAGAGGTCGTGATAGCACAGTGGATGTGCGTTCGCTTCAGGTGCGAAAGGTCCGGAGTTCGAGTCCCAATGGAGCCGTTACGGTTGTGCCCTTAGGCAAGACATTTAAATTCCGCATTGCCTCTTCTCTCTCCTTCATGGCGATGAATTCCATCAGGAATGAGGTCTCGAGAGTGATTAATATAAGTTGAAAGAACTTGTTTCGCAATCGAGCTGAAATAAATGTGTATTAACTCTTTAAAAGGCCATAGTATTATATTAAATCCTACGCGTAAATGTACAAAATTAACAATATTAATTTCATCAACGTTATCATTGTCCTCTGGTAGTATCTACTCAAACTATATATGTAATATATTGATATAATATTATACATACTACTACAAACACAAATTCATTAATGTTTCAATACATATAAACGAACTACATTATCGAGAAAGCGTCGATTCCATTACTTTGCAAATATGTTGGTGTTATTTCATTATCGAGCAAGCGTCGATTCCATTACTTTGTAAATATGTTGGTATTATTTCATTATCGAGCAAGCATCCATTCCATTACTTTGTAAATATGTTGGTATTATTTCATTATCGAGCAAGCGTCGATTCCATTAATTTGTAAATATGTTGATATTATTCCATTATCAAGCAAGCGTCGATTCCATTACTTTGTAAATATGTTGGTATTATTTCATTATCGAGCAAGCGTCGATTCCATTAATTTGTAAATATGTTGATATTATTCCATTATCAAGCAAACGTCGATTCCATTACTTTGTAAATATGTTGGTGTTATTCCATTATCGAGCAAGCGTCGATTCCATTACTTTGTAAATATGTTGGTGTTATTCCATTATCGAGCAAGCGTCCATTCCATTACTATGTAAATATGTTGGTGTTATTCCATTATCGAGCAAGCGTCCATTCCATTACTATGTAAATATGTTGGTGTTATTCCATTATCGAGCAAGCGTCGATTCCATTACTTTGTAAATATGTTGGTGTTATTCCATTATCGAGCAAGCGTCGATTCCATTACTTTGTAAATATGTTGGTATTATTTCATTATCGAGCAAGCGTCCATTCCATTACTTTGTAAATATGTTGGTGTTATTTCATTATCGAGCAAGCGTCGATTCCATTACTTTGTAAATATGTTGGTATTATTTCATTATCGAGTAAGCGTCGATTCCATTAATTTGTAAATATGTTGATATTATTCTATTATCAAGCAAACGTCGATTCCATTACTTTGTAAATATGTTGGTGTTATTCCATTATCGAGCAAACGTCGATTCCATTACGTTGTAAATATGTTGGTGTTATTCCATTATCGAGCAAACGTCGATTCCATTACTTTGTAAATATGTTGGTGTTATTCCATTATCGAGCAAGCGTCGATTCCATTACTTTGTAAATATGTTGATATTATTCCATTATCGAGCAAGCGTCGATTCCATTACTTTGTAAATATGTTGATATTATTCCATTATCGAGCAAGCGTCGATTCCATTACTTTGTAAATATGTTGATATTATTCCATTATCGAGCAAGCGTCGATTCCATTACTTTGTAAATATGTTGATATTATTCCATTATCGAGCAAGCGTCGATTCCATTACTTTGTAAATATGTTGATATTATTCCATTATCGAGCAAGCGTCGATTCCATTACTTTGTAAATATGTTGATATTATTCCATTATCGAGCAAGCGTCGATTCCATTACTTTGTAAATATGTTGATATTATTCCATTATCGAGCAAGCGTCGATTCCATTACTTTGTAAATATGTTGATATTATTCCATTATCGAGCAAGCGTCGATTCCATTACTTTGTAAATATGTTGATATTATTCCATTATCGAGCAAGCGTCGATTCCATTACTTTGTAAATATGTTGATATTATTCCAATATCGAGCAAGCGTCCATTCCATTACTATGTAAATATGTTGGTGTTATTCCATTATCGAGCAAGCGTCGATTCCATTACTTTGTAAATATGTTGGTGTTATTCCATTATCGAGCAAGCGTCCTATGTAAATATGTTGGTGTTATTTCATTAGCCTTACCAATCTTCGTGGAAGTCGTGATAGCGCAGTGGATGCGCGTTCGCTTCAGGTGCGAAAGGTCCGGAGTTCGATGATACAAATTTAATTAATTTTATCTGCCCCTATCGGGAACCTCATTTCACTACAATACGCAACCGCACAACCACTTATGTTACTGTGAACGTTCGTAATAAGAAATAGTTCCAGTATAATTTACATACACGAATATCATTGTACGAAACTAACATGTTGAGGGGAGATCACAGACGGATCTGTAGTCCAGTGGTGTTACGCTGGACTGGTAATCCAGGGATCGCAGGTTAGATCCCCCGTCTGACCCTAATAAAATTAAGTCTTTCAGATGGGACGTTAAACCGAGGTCTCGTGTCGGTGCTTTACATCGTGCACGTAAAAGAACCAGAGGAGACTCTGGAATGGGTCTCTGTCTGTATCATTGCACTATCCTCCAAAAATCTAAAATTGCTAATCTCTTCCGGAGGCGTCGCTCATATGGGCAACCGGTAGCGACGATAAATAAACGTAAAACACACACACAGTCGTGATAGCGCGTTCGCGTTAGGTGCAAAATGCCCGGATTTCGCGCCCACGCTGGAACAGTTACGATTGTGCACTTAAGCAAGACATTTAATTTCCACATTGCCTCTTCCCTCTCCTTCGCAGCGATGTATTCCATTAAGATTGAGGTCTCGGGAGTGATTAATATGAATAAAATGAAATTATCACTTATGTGACGTCATTAACAGATACATTTTCATAATTATTAACAACTGGTATATTTTCGCCTGGAAACGGAGTTTTCAAAGGAGAAACGATAAAGCAGCATTATATCGTAATAAAGGATGTTTTTGGGAAATATATAAATACATAATGTGTGTGTATTTACAAAAATCGAAATAGTCGCTCAGAAACGATACAATTCAAATAAATATAAACCGTCGTATACGCGAATTTGTTTACCAACAAACGAAATGAAACACGCACAGCGCGCATGCGTGAAACAACAACGGATATGCCATGTTTGTTTTCATCATTGCCGAAGGAGATTACGATGCATTCCGAATGTAAATCCGCTTCCGATTGTAAACAAGTGCGCGTGACCAACCGACTCGGAAAGTCTTACTTTCGGTTTAGAGTTTGTTTTATCGCAAAAAAAACACTGTTTACTAATTGAACATTATTAGACAAATTATAATTTAAGAATGTGTAGCAGCATTGCTACCGATACGTAACATTTGAATTTTTCAAATATCTTTTATTTCATACGATATAGGGCTGCTTTAAATGTTACATATGTAGCTTCCCAGCATTCTGTGTCACGTCTGTGGTCACACATTATGACACTGCTATCGCCGTACAAAATGTCCTCTTTCTGTTCTCCTCTATCGACCTTGGACGACGAGATCGTACGGCATTTATCCTTCACAGTAGCACACCGGAAGTGGGAAGTCGTGATGACAAAGGCCATCATCACGAACTGAAATTATTGACATCATCAATGTAAACATGCAATACACATGTGAATAGTGTGTTGTGCTGAAGTCGTGATTGCGCAGTGGATGCGCGTTCGCTTCAGGTGCGAAAGGTCTGGAATTCGAGCCCCGCTGGAGCCTTTTCGATTGTGCCCTTAGGCAAGCAATGCATTTAAATTCCACGTTCCTTCTCTCTCACACGCACGCACGCACGCACACACACAAACACACTCACTCTCTCTCTCTCTCTCTCTCTCTCTCTCGCTCTTCTCTCTCTCTCTCTCTCTCTCTCTCTCTTCGCTCTCTCTTCTCTCTCTCTCTCTCGCTCTCTCTTCTCTCTCTCTCTATCTCGCTCTCTCTTCTCTCTCTCTCTCTCTCTCTCTCTCTCTTTCTCGGCTCTCTCGTGGCGATGGATTCCATCAAGAATGATGTCTCCAGTGTGATTAATATAAGTTGTAATAACTTCTTTCGCAATCGAGCTAAACTAGATTTGTATAAACTAATAGTGTGTTGGTAGTCATAAGTGGCAAGTATATGGTAACAAGACACTCCAAAACGAACTCTTCTGTTGTCTTAATTTTTTAGGTTTAAAGTCCCATATACAGTTTTAGTTATATGGCGACCTTTTCTATTATGGAGGAAGATACAAAATACACCACTGAAACAGTACTATTGAATTACGATGATAAAACTGTTTTGAGATCATGTTACCTTTATCAACTTAATTAAGATGTGTGTCTATAGAGCAGGTGGGACACTACGTACCTCTAAATATGACTTACATATGTGTAGTCCAGTGGTAACACGCTGTACTGGTAATCCATGGATCGCAGGTTCGACCCCCCCCCCCCCCTCTGACCATAATAAAATGAACAGTCTTTCAGATGAGACGTTAAACCGAGGTCTCGTGTCGGTGCTGTACACCGTGCACGTAAAAGAACCAGAGGAGACTCTGGAATGGGATCTCTGTCTGTATCATTGCACTATCCTCCAAAAATCTAAAATGACTAATCTCTTCAGGAGGCGTCGCTCATATGGGCAACCGGTAGCGACGACGATAAATAAACGTAAAGCACACAAAAATAGGACTTACAAACATAGCAGATTCAGATGAGCCGCTTGTGACTAGAATCTGCACTGTGTGCCACTAATATTACTATATTTAGACTGCAATACCCATTTTGATTAATCAACTGTTCCAAATCTATTTTCTGATTAATTTATTAGTCTAAAAATATAATGGACAAGTCCATATCAGTTACTTAGTGCAGAATGGGTTAATTGCAAAATAATATACAAATGCCATGGCAAATGGCAATATATATGCAGTATACGCGAGTAAATATGCTGAGAAGCATTGCGCTATGGCGATGTGGCTTGGAATACTAGCTTACACATATTGAGCTAAGGCTGTGTAGCTTGTAATACTAGCTTACACATATTGCTCTAGGGCGGTGTAGCTTGGAATACTAGCTTACACATATTGCGCTAGGGCGGTGTAGCTTGGAATACTAGCTTACACATATTGCGCTAGGGCGGTGTAGCTTGGAATACTAGCTTACACATATTGAGCTAAGGCGGTGTGGCTTGGAATACTAGCTTACACATATTGCGCTATGGCGATGTAGCTAGGAATACTAGCTTACACATATTGCGCTAGGGCGGTGTAGCTTGGAATACTAGCTTACACATATTGAGCTAAGGCGGTGTGGCTTGGAATACTAGCTTACACATATTGAGCTAAGGCGGTGTGGCTTGGAATACTAGCTTACACATATTGAGCTAGGGCGGTGTGGCTTGGAATACTAGCTTACACATATTGCGCTAGGGCGGTGTGGCTTGGAATACTAGCTTACACATATTGCGCTAAGGCGGTGTAGCTTGGAATACTAGCTTACACATATTGAGCTAAGGCGGTGTAGCTTGGAATACTAGCTTACACATATTGCGCTATGGCGATGTAGCTTGGAATACTAGCTTACACATATTGCGCTATGGCGATGTAGCTTGGACTACTAGCTTACACATATTGCGCTATGGCGATGTAGCTTGGACTACTAGCTTACACATATTGAGCTAAGGCGGTGTAGCTTGGAATACTAGCTTACACATATTGCGCTATGGCGATGTAGCTTGGACTACTAGCTTACACATATTGCGCTATGGCGATGTAGCTTGGACTACTAGCTTACACATATTGCGCTAGGGCGGTGTAGCTTGGAATACTAGCTTACACATATTGCGCTATGGCGATGTAGCTTGGAATACTAGCTTACACATATTGCGCTAGGGCGGTGTAGCTTGGAATACTAGCTTACACATATTGCGCTATGGCGATGTGGCTTGGACTACTAGCTTACACATATTGCGCTAGGGCGGTGTAGCTTGGAATACTAGCTTACACATATTGAGCTAGGGCAATGTAGCTTGGAATACTAGCTTACACATATTGAGCTAGGGCGGTGTAGCTTGGAATACTAGCTTACACATATTGAGCTAGGGCGGTGTAGCTTGGAATACTAGCTTACACATATTGCGCTAGGGCGGTGTAGCTTGGAATACTAGCTTACACATATTGCGCTATGGCGATGTGGCTTGGAATACTAGCTTACACATATTGCGCTATGGCGATGTGGCTTGGAATACTAGCTTACACATATTGCGCTATGGCGATGTGACTTGGAATACTAGCTTACACATATTGCGCTATGGCGATGTGGCTTGGAATACTAGCTTACACATATTGCGCTATGGCGGTGTAGCTTGGAATACTAGCTTACACATATTGAGCTATGGCGATGTGGCTTGGAATACTAGCTTACACATATTGCGCTATGGCGATGTGGCTTGGAATACTAGCTTACACATATTGCGCTATGGCGATGTGGCTTGGAATACTAGCTTACACATATTGCGCTATGGCGATGTGGCTTGGAATACTAGCTTACACATATTGCGCTATGGCGGTGTAGCTTGGAATACTAGCTTACACATATTGAGCTAAGGCGGTGTAGCTTGGAATACTAGCTTACACATATTGAGCTAGGGCGGTGTAGCTTGGAATACTAGCTTACACACATTGAACTATGGCGATGTGGCTTGGAATACTAGCTTACACATATTGCGCTATGGCGATGTGGCTTGGAATACTAGCTTACACATATTGCGCTATGGCGATGTAGCTTGGAATACTAGCTTACACATATTGCGCTAGGGCGGTGTAGCTTGGAATACTAGCTTACACATATTGCGCTAGGGCGGTGTAGCTTGGAATACTAGCTTACACATATTGCGCTAGGGCGGTGTAGCTTGGAATACTAGCTTACACATATTGAGCTAAGGCGGTGTGGCTTGGAATACTAGCTTACACATATTGAGCTAAGGCGGTGTGGCTTGGAATACTAGCTTACTAATATTGAGCTAGGGCGGTGTGGCTTGGAATACTAGCTTACACATATTGCGCTAGGGCGGTGTGGCTTGGAATACTAGCTTACACATATTGCGCTAAGGCGGTGTAGCTTGGAATACTAGCTTACACATATTGAGCTAAGGCGGTGTAGCTTGGAATACTAGCTTACACATATTGCGCTATGGCGATGTAGCTTGGAATACTAGCTTACACATATTGCGCTATGGCGATGTAGCTTGGACTACTAGCTTACACATATTGCGCTATGGCGATGTAGCTTGGACTACTAGCTTACACATATTGCGCTAGCGCGGTGTAGCTTGGAATACTAGCTTACACATATTGCACTATGGCGATGTAGCTTGGAATACTAGCTTACACATATTGAGCTAAGGCGGTGTAGCTTGGAATACTAGCTTACACATATTGCGCTAGGGCGGTGTAGCTTGGAATACTAGCTTACACATATTGAGCTAGGGCGATGTAGCTTGGAATACTAGCTTACACATATTGAGCTAGGGCGGTGTAGCTTGGAATACTAGCTTACACATATTGAGCTAGGGCGGTGTAGCTTGGAATACTAGCTTACACATATTGAACTAGGGCGATGTAGCTTGGAATACTAGCTTACACATATTGAGCTAGGGCGGTGTAGCTTGGAATACTAGCTTACACATATTGAGCTAGGGCGGTGTAGCTTGGAATACTAGCTTACACATATTGCGCTATGGCGATGTGGCTTGGAATACTAGCTTACATATATTGCGCTATGGCGATGTGGCTTGGAATACTAGCTTACACATATTGCGCTATGGCGGTGTAGCTTGGAATACTAGCTTACACATATTGAGCTAAGGCGGTGTAGCTTGGAATACTAGCTTACACATATTGAGCTAGGGCGGTGTAGCTTGGAATACTAGCTTACACACATTGAGCTAAGGCGGCTTGGAATACTAGCTTACACATATTGCGCTAGGGCGGTGTGGCTTGGAATACTAGCTTACACATATTGCGCTAAGGCGGTGTAGCTTGGAATACTAGCTTACACATATTGAGCTAAGGCGGTGTAGCTTGGAATACTAGCTTACACATATTGCGCTATGGCGATGTAGCTTGGACTACTAGCTTACACATATTGCGCTAGCGCGGTGTAGCTTGGAATACTAGCTTACACATATTGCGCTATGGCGATGTAGCTTGGAATACTAGCTTACACATATTGAGCTAAGGCGGTGTAGCTTGGAATACTAGCTTACACATATTGCGCTAGGGCGGTTTAGCTTGGAATACTAGCTTACACATATTGAGCTAGGGCGATGTAGCTTGGAATACTAGCTTACACATATTGAGCTAGGGCGGTGTAGCTTGGAATACTAGCTTACACATATTGAGCTAGGGCGGTGTAGCTTGGAATACTAGCTTACACATATTGCGCTAGGGCGGTGTAGCTTGGAATACTAGCTTACACATATTGCGCTATGGCGATGTAGCTTGGACTACTAGCTTACACATATTGTGCTAGGGCGGTGTAGCTTGGAATACTAGCTTACACATATTGAGCTAGGGCGATGTAGCTTGGAATACTAGCTTACACATATTGAGCTAGGGCGGTGTAGCTTGGAATACTAGCTTACACATATTGCGCTAGGGCGGTGTAGCTTGGAATACTAGCTTACACATATTGCGCTATGGCGATGTGGCTTGGAATACTAGCTTACACATATTGCGCTATGGCGATGTGGCTTGGACTACTAGCTTACACATATTGCGCTATGGTGATGTGGCTTGGAATACTAGCTTACACATATTGCGCTATGGCGATGTGGCTTGGAATACTAGCTTACACATATTGCGCTATGGCGGTGTAGCTTGGAATACTAGCTTACACATATTGAGCTATGGCGATGTGGCTTGGAATACTAGTTTACACATATTGCGCTATGGCGATGTGGCTTGGAATACTAGCTTACACATATTGCGCTATGGCGATGTGGCTTGGAATACTAGCTTACACATATTGCGCTATGGCGATGTGGCTTGGAATACTAGCTTACACATATTGCGCTATGGCGATGTGGCTTGGAATACTAGCTTACACATATTGCGCTATGGCGATGTGGCTTGGAATACTAGCTTACACATATTGCGCTATGGCGGTGTAGCTTGGAATACTAGCTTACACATATTGAGCTAAGGCGGTGTAGCTTGGAATACTAGCTTACACATATTGAGCTAGGGCGGTGTAGCTTGGAATACTAGCTTACACACATTGAACTATGGCGATGTGGCTTGGAATACTAGCTTACACATATTGCGCTATGGCGATGTAGCTTGGACTACTAGCTTACACATATTGCGCTAGCGCGGTGTAGCTTGGAATACTAGCTTACACACATTGAGCTAAGGCGGCTTGGAATACTAGCTTACACATATTGCGCTAGGGCGGTGTGGCTTGGAATACTAGCTTACACATATTGCGCTAAGGCGGTGTAGCTTGGAATACTAGCTTACACATATTGCGCTATGGCGATGTGGCTTGGAATACTAGCTTACACATATTGCGCTATGGCGATGTAGCTTGGACTACTAGCTTACACATATTGCGCTATGGCGATGTAGCTTGGACTACTAGCTTACACATATTGCGCTAGCGCGGTGTAGCTTGGAATACTAGCTTACACATATTGCGCTATGGCTATGTAGCTTGGAATACTAGCTTACACATATTGCGCTATGGCGATGTAGCTTGGAATACTAGCTTACACATATTGAGCTAAGGCGGTGTAGCTTGGAATACTAGCTTACACATATTGCGCTAGGGCGGTGTAGCTTGGAATACTAGCTTACACATATTGAGCTAGGGCGATGTAGCTTGGAATACTAGCTTACACATATTGAGCTAGGGCGGTGTAGCTTGGAATACTAGCTTACACATATTGAGCTAGGGCGGTGTAGCATGGAATACTAGCTTACACATATTGAACTAGGGCGATGTAGCTTGGAATACTAGCTTACACATATTGAGCTAGGGCGGTGTAGCTTGGAATACTGGCTTACACATATTGAGCTAGGGCGGTGTAGCTTGGAATACTAGCTTACACATATTGCGCTAGGGCGGTGTAGCTTGGAATACTAGCTTACACATATTGAGCTAGGGCGATGTAGCTTGGAATACTAGCTTACACATATTGAGCTAGGGCGGTGTAGCTTGGAATACTAGCTTACACATATTGAGCTAGGGCGGTGTAGCTTGGAATACTAGCTTACACATATTGAACTAGGCGATGTAGCTTGGAATACTAGCTTACACATATTGAGCTAGGGCGGTGTAGCTTGGAATACTAGCTTACACATATTGAGCTAGGGCGGTGTAGCTTGGAATACTAGCTTACACATATTGAGCTAAGGCGGTGTAGCTTGGAATACTAGCTTACACATATTGAGCTAGGGCGGTGTAGCTTGGAATACTAGCTTACACACATTGAGCTAAGGCGGCTTGGAATACTAGCTTACACATATTGCGCTAGGGCGGTGTGGCTTGGAATACTAGCTTACACATATTGCGCTAAGGCGGTGTAGCTTGGAATACTAGCTTACACATATTGAGCTAAGGCGGTGTAGCTTGGAATACTAGCTTACACATATTGCGCTATGGCGGTGTAGCTTGGACTACTAGCTTACACATATTGCGCTATGGTGATGTAGCTTGGACTACTAGCTTACACATATTGCGCTATGGCGATGTAGCTTGGACTACTAGCTTACACATATTGCGCTAGCGCGGTGTAGCTTGGAATACTAGCTTACACATATTGCGCTATGGCGATGTAGCTTGGAATACTAGCTTACACATATTGAGCTAAGGCGGTGTAGCTTGGAATACTAGCTTACACATATTGCGCTAGGGCGGTGTAGCTTGGAATACTAGCTTACACATATTGAGCTAGGGCGATGTAGCTTGGAATACTAGCTTACACATATTGCGCTATGGCGATGTGGCTTGGAATACTAGCTTACACATATTGCGCTATGGCGGTGTAGCTTGGAATACTAGCTTACACATATTGAGCTAAGGCGGTGTAGCTTGGAATACTAGCTTACACATATTGAGCTAGGGCGGTGTAGCTTGGAATACTAGCTTACACACATTGAGCTAAGGCGGCTTGGAATACTAGCTTACACATATTGCGCTAGGGCGGTGTGGCTTGGAATACTAGCTTACACATATTGAGCTAAGGCGGTGTAGCTTGGAATACTAGCTTACACATATTGAGCTAAGGCGGTGTAGCTTGGAATACTAGCTTACACATATTGCGCTATGGCGATGTAGCTTGGAATACTAGCTTACACATATTGCGCTATGGCGATGTAGCTTGGACTACTAGCTTACACATATTGCGCTATGGCGATGTAGCTTGGACTACTAGCTTACACATATTGCGCTAGCGCGGTGTAGCTTGGAATACTAGCTTACACATATTGCGCTATGGCGATGTAGCTTGGAATACTAGCTTACACACATTGAGCTAAGGCGGCTTGGAATACTAGCTTACACATATTGCGCTAGGGCGGTGTGGCTTGGAATACTAGCTTACACATATTGCGCTAAGGCGGTGTAGCTTGGAATACTAGCTTACACATATTGAGCTAAGGCGGTGTAGCTTGGAATACTAGCTTACACATATTGCGCTATGGCGGTGTAGCTTGGACTACTAGCTTACACATATTGCGCTATGGTGATGTAGCTTGGACTACTAGCTTACACATATTGCGCTATGGCGATGTAGCTTGGACTACTAGCTTACACATATTGCGCTAGCGCGGTGTAGCTTGGAATACTAGCTTACACATATTGCGCTATGGCGATGTAGCTTGGAATACTAGCTTACACATATTGAGCTAAGGCGGTGTAGCTTGGAATACTAGCTTACACATATTGCGCTAGGGCGGTGTAGCTTGGAATACTAGCTTACACATATTGAGCTAGGGCGATGTAGCTTGGAATACTAGCTTACACATATTGCGCTATGGCGATGTGGCTTGGAATACTAGCTTACACATATTGCGCTATGGCGGTGTAGCTTGGAATACTAGCTTACACATATTGAGCTAAGGCGGTGTAGCTTGGAATACTAGCTTACACATATTGAGCTAGGGCGGTGTAGCTTGGAATACTAGCTTACACACATTGAGCTAAGGCGGCTTGGAATACTAGCTTACACATATTGCGCTAGGGCGGTGTGGCTTGGAATACTAGCTTACACATATTGAGCTAAGGCGGTGTAGCTTGGAATACTAGCTTACACATATTGAGCTAAGGCGGTGTAGCTTGGAATACTAGCTTACACATATTGCGCTATGGCGATGTAGCTTGGAATACTAGCTTACACATATTGCGCTATGGCGATGTAGCTTGGACTACTAGCTTACACATATTGCGCTATGGCGATGTAGCTTGGACTACTAGCTTACACATATTGCGCTAGCGCGGTGTAGCTTGGAATACTAGCTTACACATATTGCGCTATGGCGATGTAGCTTGGAATACTAGCTTACACATATTGAGCTAAGGCGGTGTAGCTTGGAATACTAGCTTACACATATTGCGCTAGGGCGGTGTAGCTTGGAATACTAGCTTACACATATTGAGCTAGGGCGATGTAGCTTGGAATACTAGCTTACACATATTGAGCTAGGGCGGTGTAGCTTGGAATACTAGCTTACACATATTGAGCTAGGGCGGTGTAGCTTGGAATACTAGCTTACACATATTGAACTAGGGCGATGTAGCTTGGAATACTAGCTTACACATATTGAGCTAGGGCGGTGTAGCTTGGAATACTAGCTTACACATATTGAGCTAGGGCGGTGTAGCTTGGAATACTAGCTTACACATATTGCGCTATGGCGATGTGGCTTTGAATACTAGCTTACACATATTGCGCTATGGCGATGTGGCTTGGAATACTAGCTTACACATATTGCGCTATGGCGGTGTAGCTTGGAATACTAGCTTACACATATTGAGCTTAGGCGGTGTAGCTTGGAATAATAGCTTACACATATTGAGCTAGGGCGGTGTAGCTTGGAATACTAGCTTACACACATTGAGCTAGGGCGGTGTAGCTTGGAATACTAGCTTACACATATTGAGCTAAGGCGGCTTGGAATACTAGCTTACACATATTGCGCTATGGCGATGTGGCTTGGAATACTAGCTTACACATATTGCGCTATGGCGATGTAGCTTGGAATACTAGCTTACACATATTGAGCTAAGGCGGCTTGGAATACTAGCTTACACATATTGCGCTATGGCGATGTGGCTTGGAATACTAGCTTACACATATTGCGCTATGGCGATGTAGCTTGGAATACTAGCTTACACATATTGAGCTAAGGCGGTGTAGCTTGGAATACTAGCTTACACATATTGAGCTAAGGCGGTGTGGCTTGGAATACTAGCTTACACATATTGAGCTAAGGCGATGTGGCTTGGAATACTAGCTTACACATATTGCGCTATGGCGATGTAGCTTGGAAAACTAGCTTACACATATTGAGCTAAGGCGGTGTAGCTTGGAATACTAGCTTACACATATTGCGCTATGGCGATGTAGCTTGGAATACTAGCTTACACATATTGCGCTATGGCGATGTGGTTTGGAATACTAGCTTACACATATTGCGCTATGGCGATGTAGCTTGGAATACTAGCTTACACATATTGCGCTATGGCGATGTAGCTTGGAATACTAGCTTACACATATTGAGCTAGGGCGGTGTGGCTTGGAATACTAGCTTACACATATTGAGCTAAGGCGGTGTAGCTTGGAATACTAGCTTACACATATTGAGCTAAGGCGGTGTGGCTTTGAACCTTAGCTTGCGCCTATTGCTTTAAAATTCAAAACATCGATACTTTAAAGAATTCAAACTGTCCATAGGGGAGCATGCCTGCAGGTCCATTCGGTGCTCAATTTAATTGGCGGGCCTACATATTTAAAATTACTAGCTACGCCCCAGAATACATGCATACCTAAAGTATATATCTAAGAAACTAGCATAACAATATTTAATTTCAACAAAATACTAATTAAATTGTTAATAAAACTTATTTGGTTTTTTTCTTAATAAAACGTTTACCACCAATATCTTCGTAGCAGTAATGTCCCTCTTCCTAAAGCCCCAGTCCCATCGAGACACGGTATAGGTACGGCAGGGAACGGTTGATCACGGTTGATCGCACTAGAAAGCGCTCTACCGTATGTCAAACGGATAGAAAAATGGTGTTTTCGATGGGACAGCAATGAAATTTAGCAGTTCATGACGGTTAACACCGACAGAAATACGGTACATACCGGTACATACCGGTTAACATAAGGTAGAGTTGCGGTTGAAAAGGGTAGAGATACGGTAGAGATAGGTTAATGTCCGGTTGGTATCCAGTTTAGTTACGGTACACAGCGGTAAATTTACGGTTGACAGCGGTTGCTATACGGTAGACATGCGGTACACCCCGGTAGACATGCACTAGTCCGCGGTTGACCGCGGTTGACAGAGGTAGATATACGGTTGATGGCGGCTGACATGCGCGGTTCAAAGCGGTAGACATACGGTAGACATACGTTATGACCGGTAGACCGCGGTAGAATGGTGACCTATTATATAAGAAATCGCTTTTCTGGATCTCCATCATTCCAGATACAGAGCTCCGACAGTTCACATCGCTATAAAGTATAAGAAGAAGCCAAGATGCCGCCAAGAAAGACAGCTGCCAAGAAGAAGATGGTGGTCAAGGTCGCCAGGAAGAAGGTTCGAGAAGAAAAGTAAGTGTCGGAAGATGACGAGTCCTACCATTCTGAAACAGAAGAACCAGTGAGGTCTCCATCCCCACCTCCTAGTTCAGAAGACGAAGCCACGTCCCGAAACCAATCGACCGAGAGGGTCTCTGAGAAGAAGGCGTCCGAGAAGGCAGAGTCGTCACAGAAGAAGGCATTCGAGAAGGAAGAGTCGTCACAATCATCCCAGAAGCCGAAGCGGAAACGAAACTTTGGCATCATTCTGACGGGTGAACAAGAGGTCGAGATGGGAGAGTGGCTGCGATCGCATCCCATGTTGTACATCCGTACAATGTCCTCCTTCAAAGATGCGGCGAAGAAGAAGACGCTGTGGAAAGAGAAGGCCGAGGAGTTGGACGTTGAATCGGGAGAAATGCTGGAGACATGGTACAAAAGCATCCGCACCAGAATCAGCAAGATGATGAAAGACAAATCTGGTTCGGGAGTTATACACAGAACTGACAGAGACAAGTTCATACAAACTAACTTTGGGTTCCTGCAGGGCTACATTGTCCGAAAAGAAGGTCGTACAGCCGTCCAGCTGAAGATGAAGTCAGCACCAGCACCAGAGCTCTCCGGATCTGAGATGGATGTCGAGGAGGTCGTGGAAGAAAGATCGGAAGAAGAAGACGAAGCAGAAGCAGAAGCTGACGTTCCACCTCTGCATCGGAAGGTGAAGAAGGGAGGAAGAGGAGTTGTGAAGGGCAGGAGCAAGAGGCCGATAGATGACGGTAGCGATGACGAGGAAATGACGGGAATGCTGCAACAACTGTCACAGCAGCAGAAGACAGCCGCTCAAATCCAGGGACGTATTGAGGGTTTACTGACACGAGATTAGCAATCGTCTGCCTCAGCCTGGGGAACGTGGATGGGGACATTGGCACAGCAAATAGACATCCGATTACACCCTACCCTCTATAGCCAGGCAACAGAGATGATGATCTCCTTCATAGAGGCCAGCTCTAAATTGCCTCCACATGTACCCGGTCAAGCCCTGGAGATAACTCAGCAAACGACTCAACAGCTCCCTCAACAGCTCCCTCAACAGCCCCCACAAGATGGTCAACAGCTGCCTCAACAGGGTCCCCAGCTGCCTCAAGATGGTCAACAGTCTACCTTTCAACCGTTGGTGATCCAGGACGTTCGCTACCAACATAGGCAAGAAGCTCCAACTCAATGGCCGCAGTGGAACACGCCCGGACCAGCTGCAGGGCAACCAGAATCTCTGGTGGGACTCTGACTGACATGCTTCTGAACAATCCGACGCTGTGAAGACAAGAAAAGAAGACAAAGGTTCTTTTAAGAACCCACATCCCTCCCCTTGTTATGTGTTTATGTTTATTTTATGATATTCAAGTTGTCATTAAAGAAAAGAAGAAAAAAGAAGAAAAAAAAGAAGAAAAAAGATAAATAAAAAGGGTATAAAAAAGGGTTCCCGTTGGAACGTCCCCTTCACCTGAAAGAAAAGAAGAGGAAAAAATATATAAAAACAAAAAGACAAAAAACAATGTTTATTAAGTGTTCCGTTGGAACGTCCCCTTCACCTGAAAGAAAAGACGA
Organism: Archivesica marissinica; assembly: GCA_014843695.1. NCBI lineage: Eukaryota > Metazoa > Mollusca > Bivalvia > Venerida > Vesicomyidae > Archivesica > Archivesica marissinica. Next base: position 36,058,917 of record CM026396.1, read on the forward strand.
ACATATATAAAACAAAATTACAAGAAACAATGTTCAGCAATAAGTATTCCCGTTGGAACGTCCCCTTCACCTGAAAGACAAAAAAGAACATATATAACAACAACATTACAAGCAGCAATGTTCAGCAACGTCCCATTCACCTGAAAGAAAAGAATAATGTATAATTACACAATTGAATAAACATATAATAACAATATTAACTTGTATAAAAGTTGTAAAACATTACCAAGAATTTGATATTTTCTAAAAAATATTAATTACACAATTAAGAACACAGTTTATAACCCCACAACTATATTAATTCGTTATTATATTTAATTACAAGTGAAATATTTTAACCATAAAGACGATATTAAAATTTATAAGAAATTGTACTAACTTTACAAGAATTTGTCAATTTCTATAACGCAATTTAATAAAGAACATAGTTTTATAAGCCCACAACTATAGTAGTTGGTAATTATCTAGAATTAACATTGGAATATTTTAGCCACCCAAAATTTGGAATATATATCAATGAATGAGGGGGGCGGTTGGTGGGTCGGTGGGTGGGGAGTGTGGGTGGGTGGTTCTTAAAAGAACCTTTTATGTAACGAACATGGTGTTTTTTTAGTCTTTATTCCATGTTGTGGGGATTCTAATGAGAACCGTTTGGAACATTTGTTTTATGGGTTTTTTTATGGTTTTTTTGGGGGGGGTTAATTGTCTTTTCTTCAGATCATGGCACTGATCCACCGTTGTAGTTGTAGTTCCAACGGGAACTGTTTGAATTTTGTTCTTTTTTAGGTCATTGTTTGTATAAGTCCTTCAGATCATGTCATTCTGCCATGGCACTGATCCAGCGTCGGAGTTGTAGTAGGCTCACAGATAATCCCGTTGCAGTGTGCAGTGTTGGTGGCGAAATCTGACACTCCATCTGTGAGAGGTGGATCGTTGCGCCAAGACCCTGGGATAACATTGTGATCATCATCTTCCTGGTCCTCAACTGCTGCCTCCCTCATTGAGTTCGTCCGGAGCATATTGTGTATAATCACACACGTCAGCGCGATGGTCGCAACATTTTTCGGTTTCTGCTGCATCGTAGTCAAGAGACTGCGGAAGCGATGTGCCAGAATGCCGAATGCATTCTCGACAATACGTCGGGCCCTGGAGAGTCTGTAGTTGAAGATTATTTGGTCCCGGCTCATATTCTTCAAGGAAAAGGGCTTCATCATCCATCTCTTCAGTGCGAAGGCGTCGTCCCCTATGATGAAGTATGGCATCTCCTTGTCATCATTTGGAAGTGGTTCCGGAGGTGGGAAGTTGAGAGATTCTGTTTCGATAGCTTCCTTCAGCTGTCCACAGTTGAACACTTGTGCATCTCCAGCGCAACCGTTACTCCCGACATCAACCCATATGAACCTGTAGTTGGCATCCACAAGAGCCATCAGGATCACGGAATGGAAACCCTTGTAGTTGTAGTACAGTGAACCCCCTCCTGATGGACACCGCATCTTGATGTGTTTGCCGTCCAACGCTCCCAGACAGTGATGGAAATTCCATCTGTTGGAGAACACCTTACTGACTTCCTTCCACTACTCCGTCGTAGTAGGGCATATTTAGATATTGTGTTGTGAGCAACTCGGAAGCCGTACATGAGTGAGTGATAGCTATCGCCAGATGCCAAGTAGCGCACAGTTATCGCCAACTTGATACCAGCAGACAGCGGATTTCGATAGTTATTGGCAGTTTTCGTGATACGACCCGTGATACGATCCAGTATTTCAGAGAACGTATCGTAATCCATGCGAAGGAAATTATGAAATGCCTTGGTATCATCTCTGTTCAGCTCGTTCATGAGCTTAGTATATTGGCCCAGCCCCGGTCTTCTTAGCAGCCATTTTCGCACCCACATACGTCTTCTCTTCTTTCTTCTATTCTCTTCTGCTCTTCTTCTCTTCTGTTCTGCCTTCTCATCTGCCGTTTCCTTTGCCTTCTGTCTTTGCTTCATTCGTTTCATCTTGATTTTAGACATCAGTTGTGCGTTCTGGCTCATCACCTCGGTCATCTGGATCTGCATCAGCATCAGTTCCCGTTGCCTCGCCACCGTCATCTTCAAATCCGCCATGCTTCACGCTCAGCAGTAATGATTAGAAATGCAAAATGCACCTTCATTTATAGTGTGCTGTGGGTCCTACCGGGGTCTACCTTTTGTACAACGGTGTCTACCGGTCAATACCGTATCTTAACCGGGAATACCGTAAATCAACCGTGTCCAATAATTCGCATACCACATCTTGTCTACACATCAACTATTCTGAAGTCTTCTCAAGTCACATAATTTCTCAAAATAAACACAAAAACAATAAACTGCCTGTCATGAAAATGCATTTTTACCAAAACGAAAAATGAACTATATTAGTTATTGGGACTACATTCGTGGACCGCGGATGCACTTCTGTGTATTTACGTATATACAACATTGATATGACCCAGATAAAGCAGGTGCACACAACGAATTTAGTCACGCGTAATTTGGCGTAGGTAGCTCAAAGCATGGCAGCTGAAATCTATACAATAGGCCATTTCCATAGACAATGAAATTCGGGTGGATGTCGTGATAGCGCAGTGGATGCGCGTTCGCTTCAGGTGCGAAAGGTCCGGAGTTCGAGCCCCACTGGAGCCGTTACGATTGTGCCCTTAGGCAAGGCATTTAAATTCCACGTTGCCTCTTCTCTCTCCCTCGTGGCGATGGATTTCATCAGGAATGAGGTCTCGAGAGTGATTTATATAAGTTGAAATAACTTGTTTCGCAATCGAGCTAAAATAAATTTGTATAAACTAAACATTATTTATTTCAGTATTTGTACATGTAATCAAGAAATGAACATTTTACATATAATTTAACAGCAGTAGACTGAAAGGGATTAGAACGAAAGAAAACTTATATAGTTCTTCTCCCTATCAATTGATTGATATACAATAGGCAGGAAAATAATATATAATATAACAATGAAAATACTTGAAATCTATTCTATAAACTGGTTATTAGAAAGCAATTGAGTCACGCTGTAGGAGAACAAACACAATGGTGAAGAAAACGAATAGATTGTGGATCGGTAATGATAGAAAATATATCCTTTATATCAAAGCGGTATTACAGGCATGGGTGGACAACGAATAGATTGTGGATCGGTAATGATAGAAAATATATCCTTTATATCAAAGCGGTATTACAGGCATGGATGGAAAACGAATAGATTGTGGATCGGTAATGATAGAAAATATATCCTTTATATCAAAGCGGTATTACAGGCATGGATGGAAAACGAATAGATTGTGGATCGGTAATGATAGAAAATATATCCTTTATATCAAAGCGGTATTACAGGCATGGATGGAAAACGAATAGATTGTGGATCGGTAATGATAGAAAATATATCCTTTATATCAAAGCGGTATTACAGGCATGGATGGAAAACGAATAGATTGTGGATCGGTAATGATAGAAAATATATCCTTTATATCAAAGCGGTATTACAGGCATGGATGGAAAACGAATAGATTGTGGATCGGTAATGATAGAAAATATATCCTTTATATCAAAGCGGTATTACAGGCATGGATGGAAAACGAATAGATTGTGGATCGGTAATGATAGAAAATATATCCTTTATATCAAAGCGGTATTACAGGCATGGATGGAAAACGATTAAATTGTGGATCGGTAATGATAGAAAATATATCCTTTACAGAGATCATTCTAGAGGGCGATGTGGGCGAAATAGTCGCCCTAGGGACCCTGACTTCGCCCTCTGGGGGCCCCACTTTTCCCAAAAAAAAATTTAAAAAAAACATTATATTTTGGTTTTTACGATTTTCAAACAAAATTGTGTCTAGTAAGATACACTGGCCCATTATAAAGCACTCCTTCTATTCAAATGTTGTATTTAATGGTTGTACTGTGCATTTTAACCCTATTTTGCAGAAGTATATTAAAGAACGGGTTTAGCACATATGTGACGACATTGATTATACATGCATAGTGGCACACGCCACGATGGAGTACGAGCGACATAGATTGTGCATGCATAGTAGCACACGCCACGATGGAGTACGAGCGACATAGATTGTGCATGCATAGTGGCACACGCCACGATGGAGTACAAGCGACATAGATTGTGCATGCATAGTGGCACACGCCACGATGGAGTACGAGCGACATAGATTGTGCATGCATAGTGGCACACGCCACGATGGAGTACGAGCGACATAGATTGTGCATGCATAGTGGCACACGCCACGATGGAGTACGAGCGACATAGATTGTGCATGCATAGTGGCACACGCCACGATGGAGTACGAGCGACATAGATTGTGCATGCATAGTGGCACACGCCACGATGGAGTACGAGCGACATAGATTGTGTTATTACGGCTACAAGTTACACAGACGAATCTATAGTCCATTGGTAATACGCTGGATTGATAATCTAGGGATCGCAGGTTCGATCCCTCGTTTGACCCTATTAAAATTAACAGTCTTTCAGATGGGACGTTAAACCGATGTTTCGTGTCGGTGCTGGACACCGTGCACGTAAAAGAACCAGAGGAGACTCTGGAATGTGTCTCTGTCTGTATCATTGCACTATCCTCCCAAAATCTAAAATGAATAATCTCTGCAGGAGGCCTCGCTCATATGGGCAACCGGTAGCGACGATAAATAAACGTATAGCACGCATATACAAGTGTAATTGTATACTACGATGACAATGTTATATAACTCGCAATATTCTGTTACAATGGTATCGTATATGTTTCTTATAGTATCATATTAATGGCTTGATTGCATGATGTAACCCCCCCCCCATACACACAACAACAACAACAACATTTATTCAACATTAAGCAAAATTACAGTGCTTCTAGTCTATTATAAATAGGTATATACATATAACATGTAATGTAATGACAACATGAAACATGAGTCCAAAGTGAAGATTATCATAATTATCTTCTTTCTTTTTTTTATTTAAAGAGAAGCTTAGTTTGTTTTAGTATTCATTAGTATTATAGTTCAAGGAGTATTATTGATTTGATCTAACTCTTTTCGGACTTTACTGGCAACATATATGTATTTTGATGAGTTTGAGATTTCCTTTTTATTTCTTGACATCATAAGTTTATCAAATTTATTTAAAGTTGACCAACTGCAATAATACGGCTTTATGTATTTTTTTCGTATATCGGTGTACAATGTGCATATTAAAAGAAAGTGATACTCATTTTCGATTGTTCTTAAGTTACAAAATTTGCATATTCTCTCATTTCGTGGTACATTAAGATACCTTCCTCTTTGAATTTCTAAATTATGTGATGAAAGTCTAAATCTGCTCAGGGCTATACTAAATTTTTTGTCCGTACTATTATCAAGGTGTATTTCTAAATTAAATGTATGTTTGAATCTACAGTATGTTGATAGTCTCCTTGAGTTGTTTATGTCTGCGTACCAAGTTTGGTGATATTGGTCAAAGATTCTTTGTTTTATAATATGCAGTTTAATTTCATAAGTTTGTTGGTGAAGCCATAGATTAGACATTCCCAGATTTTCCAAAATCGATTTTATTTGGTATGCCCAATTAGAACCATTATACGTCACATTATTATTTGCGTCGTTTTTTAGCATTATATAAATTCGTTTAATCATTATCATTCATGTTTAAAATTTTAATCCAATATCTTATCATATATACTTGTCTATTTATTTTCAAAGGGACTCTTCCAAGATCGCCATATAAACCACTTAAATGTGTGGACTTATTTCACGCCGAGATGTGAATCAATGCAGCTGGAATGAATTTTTCCATTATGTTTTATGGCAGATCGTACAGTACTATACATAGATTTTACAGCTGTTATCATTTTTGTGCTGACTTGTTCAGCAAGTAATTTTTGCCATAGAAACGCACGATTTATTTTGTCAAAACATTTTTCGTAGTCGATAAACACAGAATAGAGTTTTTGACCTGTGTGTATTACTTTGGATATTATAGAGTGTAGTATAAACACACAATCGACCGTGCTTTTGCCCTTTTGGAAACCAAATTGAAAGTCTGATAATGTTTCGTACTTTTCTGACCATACTGTTAGTCTATTAAGAAGAATTTGTGAATATACTTTGGCTAGTATATTATTTAAAGTAATGCCTCGATAATTCTTTGCTTCTTTTGGGTCACCGCCTTTAAATATAGGTATAATATACCCCATACCCCAACTTTCTGGATATTCACCGGTATTAAATATGCTGTTAAAAAGAGATACTAGGTGAGTTGAAATAATGCTATAAGATGCTTTAATAATTTCAGCCGGTAATTCGTCGGGTCCCGAAGCTTTACAGCTATTTTGTTTATACACTGCTTTATGTATTTCAAATTCTGTTATAGGACAATCTAATTCATCGTTTAATACGTTTTGCATATTAATATTATCATTGTTTACATCAATGTTTGGCTCTTCGCCATATAACGTGTTGAAATGCTCATGTAAATCATCAACTTTAATTTCATCATCCTTAGTATATGATTTTTTATAGCATTTTTTAACAGATTTCCAGAATTTACGCGGCTGACACTTTGCAATATTTTCTAGTCTATGTCCTTCTTGTATTTTATATTTTTGTTTTGCACGATTTTTGGTTCTATTGTATTTCGTACGCATCTTGGTAAAACTCGTTCTATTTTCTTCCGTTTTATGTTTTAAGAATATATTTCGCGCCTTCTTGAATTCATGCTTGGCAGTATAACATTCTTCGTTGAAACACTTAGAATTATTGGTAGTAAAAGCTTTTTGTTTTTTGAATGTTTGCTGTTTACCAAAAATTGTAAATGCATTATTTTGTAAGACATCCGTTAATTGTTTTACACGAGTATCAATCGATAAATCGGTGTTATTCGCCATATTTTTATTAATCATATCACGCGATAATGAAATTTTAAAAATATTTACTTTTTCTTCATCCCATATTATTTTTTGTCCCATATCTGCGTTTTCAGATTCTACCGTTTCCTGTTCATGAGTATGTGTACAATTGTTCTTGAAACACAACAAAATTGATGCATGATCAGATAAGGCAGTGTGTCCTAAAATATTAAATTGAGAAATTGTGTTCACGATATTTTTGTCAATCAGTAAATAATCCGTTACGCTAAGACCACGAGATGAACAGAATGTAAAATTACCTAGTTCGCCGTCATTATGTAACCGCCCATTATGTGATTGGTAGATTTACACAAAGATATTAATCTACGCCCATTTGCGTCGACCACGTGGTCTTGATTGTGCCGTATTGGGAAATCGTACTCCGTGATAAATTGAGAATCATATACATCATTATCAAGATACCTGTCATATTATATCAGATCAGACAATAGGCCTGTCCGTGAATTTAAATCTCCAGCAACATATGTATAGCCTAACCGATTATATTTTTCTATTCCCTTTTCAATTTCTTCGAAAAAATCTAAATCTTTATCAACTAAAACTTTCGAGGTAATTGGTGGAATATATACATTGCAAATATAAACATCTTCATTAAAACAAAATACATCATGATTAATTTTTAACCATATAATACCATTTTCATTTTTTTCTATGATTGAAACTTTAGGCTCAATTTCTTTACGAAAATAAACGGAGATACCTCCGCTATAACGTCCCTTTTTTACACCATGTGATTTGTTTCCATAAATATGAGAACTTTGAAATCCATTTATTTCCAAGTCAATTAAGTGTTTTTCGCTAATCCAAGTTTCACAAAGTAAAAGTATATCATATGAATTTACATAGTCTATTAACTCTTCATCAGATAATTTTCTGGATAGTCCGTTTATATTCCACGCAAGAATTCGTAACTCCTCCTGCTTGTCCTACTTTTTCACCTCATGGAACGGCCCTTCAGCGCCCTCGCGTACCAATAATTTAGATCCTGCCCATTTAACAGTTTTTCCGGATTTTCTCTCCCTGTCCATAATGGGGTACAATTCCCTTCGTCTGGCTAGTACAGTCTATGTTTGTCGAGCACCGACGCCCGTTTATTTACTTTTGGTTCGTTCATTTTTCCTATGGCAGTAATTTGCACCAGTTCCCTGTTCTTGGCTGCATGATATTTCACCACTATTGGTCTTATTCCCGTTCTTAGACTTCGAGCTTCAAGGTCATCGACCTTATGGTTCAGTTGTTGATTGTCCTCTTCTAGTATTTTGACATTTTGTTCAAACTTTTTACAAACTTCTCTGAGTTTTTTAATGTCAGATTTTGAATTTTCGAGTTTTTTCTTTGTATCTTCGAATTCACTATATATGAACGTGACCGCAGTTTCCGTTTCTGTAACCATGGTATTAATACATGTCTGTTTATTCTCAAGGTCAATAACCTTGGAATTAATTGTATTAACAGTTTTTTCTATATTGTCAATTTTAGACATCGATTCCTTGATAAGTTTTATATCTTCCATAATTGCTGTGGCCCAGACCGGTGGGCTCGCACTGAACTGCTGCATTGGAGTATACGGCGTGAACTGCGGATTTGTAAAACTCATACTCGACATATTTTAACCAGTATTATTTACGTTCTGCATATCGAATGTGAAGAAATCAGGTGACGATGTATGAAAACGTTTATTTTGTTTACTCACGTCAGTGTTTATAATCCCGTCAGAATTACACGATTGTCCAGCTAGAGAACCGGTTATTTCACAACGGCCATCTTGTCCAATATTGTGTGTAATGTCCGTGTGAAGCGGTGATATCTCTTTCCTCGCTTGTTTTTTGTTCCAGAGTCGTTTTTGTTAGATTTTTTCTTCGCAGGCATGTAGCTAAATGGTTCGAACAATTTATTTGCTAAAAATTATTCCAGTTTTTTTACGAAATTTCCACAAATCGCCCAAATACCTGGAGAGCTCAAATTGCATGTCTCATCACTACATCACGTGATAATAAACACACACACAAACCGTGACTATTTTAACAAGTGCACGCTAGTGCCTATATTGATAATTCAGTGTCTTACCCCCTCCTAGTTTTATTGCATTTTTTTTTAATTAGGAGATTAGCAACATTCATATAGATTTATCAGTTTTAGATATGTACATAGTTATAGTTATAAATGATAGTCTATCTTAAAATACTAATTGTGATATAATTTGTGTGTATCTAGAAGCATTATTATAACGTCTCTTATAATTCTTCCAGAATGGCAATGTATATTTTATAGTGATAATTTATTTTACACATGTCTGTAATATAGTATTATACATTGATGAGACGAAAATAAAGATATACTCTCACACCGCATCGGAACAGTGGGTGACTATTGACCTCACGACGAATCAGCACAGTTCAGGCTATGTCGTGCCTAGTTAAGTAGATTGTAAACAATATTGCTAAACTATATGTTGGAAATATATTAAGTAAACCTGTAATGACGAATGGGTCAATTGCAACAATATGTATCAAGCTGTAAAAGTGTAGTGACAAACAAATAGTTGTAAAATAGTTGTAAAACAGTACGTTTCAGTTTCATAGTTTATTGGCTTTAAACACAATTGTTCGTCGCCTATACATGTACGACGGACAGTACATAATATACAATTACAATACAATACATGAGAAAAGCATGAAAACAAAATTTAAATTAATGGGTATCGTAGTTTGAAAATATATAATGAATATGTGTTCATTGAAACTACCCTCTAATAACAGATGCTTGGTAAATATATTTTGATAATTTTTTAATAATACTACGTTGTGAACATTGTAACAATGACTTAAGCTTATTCAAATTAGGCCAATGACAATAATAATGTGGTAAACAGTTGTTTCTTACTTCTCTATAGAATGGACATACTAATAAAAAGTGATATTCAGTTTCAATACAATTCATATTGCATTTCGTACAAATTCTCTGGTTTCTATCAATATTTCTATGACGACCTTCTTCTATGAGTAAATTATGAGCAGAACATCGAAATCTAGACAAGTTAATTCTATAACTAACATTTTTAACACAGGATAAATACTTTTCTGGTTGGAAATATGTTTTAAACATGCAATAGGTTTCAAGTTTATGAAGATTTCTAAGGTCTGAGAACCACTGCTGTAGATATTGATCATGTATACACTTTATTACACTCTGTATTTGTACATTTGTTACAACTGCACTATTCCATAAATAGGAAAACCCTAGGTTGTCTAAGAGTGTTTTAGCATCGTTTGACCATTTATTTATATAATTACCATTCATATCACGCATATTATACAATTTATACACAAGACAATCCGGACATTTAGATATTTTATACCAATATCTAACTATTCTAACCTTACGAGTTACAGATAATGGAACACGTCCAAACTCGCCATATACTGTTGCATTTGTTTTCTGCTGTCGCACTTGCAATATTTGTTTAAGAAATTTTTAATGCAAACGTTCAATGTCAGGAGCTTTATGGAAACCCCATACTTCACATCCATAGTTTAGAATTGGGGTGATCAGGGAATTAAATAACTTAACTTTTTCCGACAATTCAAAAGATAAAACATCAAACAAGGAATTAAGAGAAAACAAAGCTCTCATTGCTTGCTGTGAACGCGCTTTTTGTGTTTGGTAAAAACTACCATTAGCAGATAATGTTATACCTAGGTAAGTGAATTTTGTAACAATATTTAACGTGTAATTATTATATGACACTACAATATGTTCAGGTATGTTGCCCTTTTTAAACACCATAGCAACAGTTTTATCAATATTTAATGCCCCAATTGTTGCAATACATATGTAAATTATTTAACAAACGTTGTAAACCTTCTTTAGAATAAGACATTAAAACAGTATCATCAGCAAATAATAATAACAACATACGAAGTTCATGAATACTAACGGTGTCTATTGTATTATCGTAAATTGACTGGTACATATCGTTGATAAAGAATAGAAATAACAACGGTGATAATGGTTCGCCTTGCTTTACACCTTTGACACAGTCAAAAATGTCAGTGTAAGTTCCATTAATGCGTACACATGATTTTACACTCTCACATATTAACTAATTTAGTTGAAGCTCCATACTGTAATAGCTTAAACCAAATACCGTTTATGTACACTACATCGAAAGCTTTACGAAAATCAACGAAAGCACAATAAAGTTTCTTCAAATCTTGAGAAATAACTTTGTCTATAATCGAGGTTAAAACAAAAATACAATTTACAGTGCTTTTGTCTTTACGAAAACCAAACTGAAAATCTGATAAGAGTTCATTTGCCTCAGCCCATTTTCGAAGACGTGTATCCAACACAATGTACATAAATATAAATCTATAATTTATAGAAACGATGTGATTCTTTTAAGAATACAATGTATTTAAAATTGATTGTGTGATAAATGTTCCCAGTATGTGTTAAACATTTCTAGAGGAATGACCTGTTGCCCATATGAGTGACTATTTATCGTCGCTACTTGTTGCCCATATGAGCGACTATTTATCGTCGCTACTTGTTGCCCATATGAGCGACTATTTATCGTCGCTACTTGTTGCCCATATGAGTGACTATTTATCGTCGCTACCGGTTGCCCATATGAGCGACTATTTATCGTCGCTACCTGTTGCCCATATGATTTAATTGATTAATTTCGTGATAATACAGTCCATTTATTTGTGATTTCTGCAAATCAGCTTAACGTCTACTGGAATAGCACACTCGTTGTCATCCGTCATCTTCCTAACATGCCCCTATCCTCCGTGATGCAGTCATATTCCTCCTATAATGTCCAGTTGAGTAATTGATATGGGTATTCCCCTATTAGTAATGCCTATTTCAACGATCACAGGAATAAAATTCTGAACATTTGAATACTGTACTAGACATTGAAAAGCATGACAGGTTGTATAGTTTGAATACTATACTAGACATGGAAGAGCATGACAGGTTAACATACAGTGATGTATGGGTTTTACTGCTATATTACAATAATTGTTAATACTAGTAACAAAGTGACGGCCACCAAGTTTCTAAGTGCTACTCAATATGGTACCCCCCCCCCCATATAGTTATGCTATAAATTAATCTGTCGGGGCCTCAACATATACACTGCAAATATGATAGCCAGTTAAAACAGTTACAATGAGGTAACAACTCTTGAGATAAATAAATACTTTGTACAATCGTATTATTTTTTGTTCCATTTTTGTTATTTTTACAGCGAACTGTCAGTTTCTGAAATGTTAATATCCTTGCGCATGACGCAATAAATCATCATATAACATTTTGAGTATCAGATAGCTCATCATTACCGGGTGTCTGTAACATTGAATTGTCATTTTATTTGTAAATGACGAAAATATGTGAAACATGATAACATCACATAATATGCTTTAGTATGTATTATTGTCTCAGCCATGTACATGATGACATCACATAATATGTGGAACATGATAACATCACATAATATGCTTTAGTATGTATTATTGTCTCATCCATGTACATGATGACATCACATAATATGTGAAACATGATAACATCACGTGTATTCAAATATTTTTTTTTAATGAAGGTGGGTATAAAATAACAAGCGCATATTCCCAAGAAAGCTGGTTGAGACAGATGTAGTGAATATCGGTATAGTATTCGGTTTACGATTGCAAAGCAAGTTTTAACTTTATTTATTTTACAACGATTGCGAAGCAAGTTTTAACAACTTATATTAATCACTCTCGTTGGCGCGGATGAAAGCGTATATGTGGTCATTCGTGTGGGAGGAAACCGGAGTACCCGGATAAAACCCACCTGTCCGATCTGGCGACCACCGTACCATCTCACATTCTTCCCGATCCAAGGATCGAACCAGGGTTGCATTGCTGAGAAGCGAGCGTGCTAACCACTGCACTAATCAGATGAGAATAAATAGATGCACGTATGAGGGGGCCTATGTATGGCTGGTTCCCCTTTATTATATTTCAGATGCCTGCTCCTTTCAGTACTGATATCAGTGTTGACCTATCTGCTGGCTGACTTAGCAAATAGTTAATTATTGAGAACAAAACTAGGCCCAAATAACGATTTACCACAAGCTTAGATCATACAGGCCCGTAGCCACACTGAGGACAAGCTTAGATCATACAGGCCCGTAGCCACATTGGGGACAAGCTTAGATCATACAGGCCCGTAGCCACACTGAGGACAAGCTTAGATCTTACAGGCCCGTAGCCACACTGAGGACAAGCTTAGATCTTACAGGCCCGTAGCCACACTGAGGACAAGCTTAGATCATACAGGCCCCGTAGCCACACTGAGGACAAGCTTAGATCATACAGGCACGTAGCCACACTGTGGACAAGCTTAGATCATACAGGCCCGTAGCCATACTGAGGACAAGCTTAGATCATACAGGCCCGTAGCCACACTGAGGACAAGCTTAGATCATACAGGCCCGTAGCCACACTGAGGACAATCCTAGATCATACAGGCCCGTAGCCACACTGAGGACAAGCTTAGATCATACAGGCCCGTAGCCACACTGAGGACAAGCTTAGATCATACAGGCCCGTAGCCATACTGAGGACACGCTTAGATCATACAGGCCCGTAGCAACACTGATGACAAGCTTAGATCATACAGGCCCGTATCCACACTGAGGACAAGCTTAGATCATACAGGCCCGTAGCCATACTGAGGACAAGCTTAGATCATACAGGCCCGTAGCCACACTGAGGACAAGCTTAGATCATACAGGCCCGTAGCCATACTGAGAACAAGCTTAGATCATACAGGCCCGTAGCCACACTGAGGACAAGCTTAGATCATACAGGCACGTAGCCACACTGTGGACAATCTTAGATCATACAGGCCCGTAGCCATACTGAGGACAAGCTTAGATCATACAGGCCCGTAGCCACACTGAGGACAAGCTTAGATCATACAGGCCCGTAGCCACACTGAGGACAAGCCTAGATCATACAGGCCCGTAGCCACACGGAGGACACGCTTAGATCATACAGGCCGGTAGCCATACTGAGGACACGCTTAGATCATACAGGCCCGTAGCAATACTGATGACAAGCTTATATCATACAGGCCCGTATCCACACTGAGGACAAGCTTAGATCATACAGGCCCGTAGCCACACTGAGGACAAGCTTAGATCATACAGGCCCGTAGCCATACTGAGGACACGCTTAGATCATACAGGCCCGTAGCAACACTGATGACAAGCTTATATCATACAGGCCCGTATCCACACTGAGGACAAGCTTAGATCATACAGGCCCGTAGCCATACTGAGAACAAGCTTAGATCATACAGGCCCGTAGCCACACTGGGGACAAGCTTAGATCATACAGGCCCGTAGCCACACTGGGGAAAATGAGGCACTCGCCTCGGTTAGAATTTGGCATGTTACGACATATATAGGAAACTGATAAACCTGCCTTCAGAATGCACAGACAAGTATACACGAACATAATTCGGGGGGTCGCCTCGGTTATTTTCAGATTCTGGCTAAGGCACTATCATATGGCGACTCCAGCTATTATATGTGAACCCTCGAGAATATGAGAACCCCCTATAGTCGAACCTATTTATACTTGTCGATCAATTAACTTTTTTAATCACTTACGTGGGTACAAAGTACTATCCTCTTTTATATTAAATCCATGATGACAACGAATTGCGATTAATCTATTCGAATATTCGGTCGGGAAGGTATCCGAATATTCGGTCGGGAAGGTATTCGAATATTCGGTCGGGAAGGTATCCGAATATTCGGTCGGGAAGGTATCCGAATATTCGGTCGGGAAGGTATCCGAATATTCGGTCGTGAAGGTATCCGAATATTCGGTCGGGAAGGTATCCGAATATTCGGTCGGGAAGGTATTCGAATATTCGGTCGGGAAGGTATCCGAATATTCGGTCGGGAAGGTATCCGAATATTCGGTCGGGAAGGTATCCGAATATTCGGTCGGGAAGGTATCCGAATATTCGATAGAAGTCTATCCAAAACTCAAAATCCCTCAAACTCTTATAAACATTGCCAAACTAACCTAATTTCTGTTTTACGCGTAAACGTCATCTTCTTCAAATGATTATTCAGAACAGATCAGATTGATATTGTACCCGAATATGTGTAACATAATGACTGTTTACAAGATAGTTAGTCAAGGTGATTACACTTAATTAGATTGTGTTTTGGTGAAGCTTAATCGCATCATTTCTATATTGTGAAAAAGTGCAGAAACATGTGGTATTGGGTCGCCTGGTGTATTCGCTATTACTGCATGGTTGAGTGTGTGGGAAGGCACTACAAGAGACTGGACTGCAGTATAGATAAGATAGTTTTTGTCACGTTCTATCTGATGCACCCGAGTTCGATAAACATGGTTTTGACAGAAGCTATAAATTGTAGGCTCAGTTTAGCTATCGAACCAGTTGTACAAACAAACACGTCCGTGGGAACTGGCTGCTGAGCTGGTAATCAACATTGTCCAAATACCAGATTGAGTGTGCCTAAGCGGTTATCAAACTGGGTTTTCATTGGTCACCAATTCTGTATAATGTAGTTTCATTAGTCGCATTTGGCTCCACCTTGTTAGCAAAGTGGGTGGCCATGTTGTGGTGACATACTATTAAACGTGTTGCACAGTCATTTGGGAGAGATGTTCATTTTGGTTCTATTACTGAAAACTGAACAATCATGTTATTGATGTTACATAGTATGACGGATTTAATTTCAGACTTAAAAGTAATGCAATGTATGGAAATAGTGATTAACTTGGCTAGATAGATACTTTGTTTGTATTCTCATTAATAAAACACTATGCGATCAGAATTGTTGTATTTCAATAAGACATAGCTCGACTACGCTACACACGTTAAATCCAATTTGCATAGATTACACCTAGCAGTTTTCTTATTCTCAGAGCGAGTCAAGCATTTCCAAACGTGTGACTGAGCGTGTGGCATTTTTGAGGACAATATATGTGTTTACGAATATTCGAATACTGGAATAGTATTCGGATATTAGGACGTTTGAGCGAATATTCGAATATGTGTTGCCAACCTCAGTTACAATCCATTTTCCGTGTTGTGTGGCAGTTCGTATGCTACGCAATTAGGCCTCAATCGTGCACACACTTTCTCTGCATCATACAACTTACTTGATTCACATAACTATTGCTGGACTATCATTGCCTACTGTACAGACAGACGGATATGTAGTCCAATAGTAGCACGCTGGACTGGTAATCCAGGGATCGCAGGTTCGAACCCCCCGTCGGATCCTAATAAAATTAACAGTCTTTCAGATGGGACTTTAAGCCGAGGTCTCGTCGGTACTTTACACCGTGCACGTAAAAGAACCAGGGTAGACTCTAAAATGATTAATCTCTTCAGGAGGCGTCGCTCATATGGGCAACCAGTAGCGATGATAAATAAACGTAAAATACACACACGGTATCTACTGACAGGGGACTCATTTTAAGTTATTTTTACCAAGCTGTTTGAAATGTGTGGATATATCACTTTTGACGTTTCTTAATTTGTAGAAATGAAAACCACAATTATTATACTTAATAAGACCTTTTTATAAATACCGCTATCCTAGTATTCCGAGAAATAATTCCGGACAATTGGGCCGTGGCACCGATTTGACATACATCAAAGAACAATCTTTTTATTCAGGGAATCATTTGATACATAAACAATATGTCATGAACATAAACATTAAACATATACACACACTCTGACAACATTATATAATCAGCGCTGATGATATGAATATAGAAATCATTGTTTGTAATTCGAAGGAAAGCTCTAAACTTGGAATTGATGGTGTGGTTGTTGTGGTAGATGATGATGTTGAGCTAGATGTTGACTGTGATGAACTTGGTGATGGTATTGCTGACGTTGTAGACGCTGTACTTGGTGTAGCGCTTGAAGTGGACGTTGATGGAGTCGTATTTGACGTTGATGCTGAGGGAGTCGTAATTGACGTTGATGCTGAGGTAGTCGTAACTGACGTTGATGCTGAGGGAGTCGTATTTGACGTTGATGTTGAGGGAGTCGTATTTGACGTTGATGCTGAGGGAGTCGTAATTGACGTTGATGCTGAGGGAGTCGTATTTGACGTTGATGCTGAGGGAGTCGTATTTGACGTTGATGCTGAGGGAGTCGTAATTGACGGTGATGCTGAGGGAGTCGTAATTGACGTTGATGCTGAGGGAGTCGTATTTGACGTTGATGCTGAGGGAGTCGTAATTGACGTTGATGCTGAAGGAGTCGTAATTGACGTTGATGCTGAGGGAGTCGTATTTGACGTTGATGCTGAGGGAGTCGTAACTGACGTTGATGCTGAAGGAGTCGTAATTGACGTTGATGCTGAGGGAGTCGTATTTGACGTTGATGCTGAGGGAGTCGTAATTGACGTTGATGCTGAGGGAGTCGTAATTGACGTTGATGCTGAGGGTGTCGTAATTGACGTTGTCACTGATGGTATTGTACTGGAACGAGTCGTACTTGTCCTTGAAGTGGTCACACTTGCAATAGTTGACGTTGATGAGGTGGAACTTGAAGAAGTCGTAGTTTGCGAACACGTGGCACAACATCGAACTTTACTGCTGTACAGATCGCTCGAATCGCAAGCACGGGCCACACTACAGTCGACGTTTGGATCATCTCCAAAAAGACAAGTATCTGAGAAATACAAACATATATGTCCATTATTTATGTATACCATTTATAACTGTACATATATGTAAATATGATATAAAACATTGTGAGTTTGCATGAAATTGATTTCAATGTACAGTCAACCCTGTCTTAAGCAGCCAGCAAAGGGGGTCATAGAAAGTGGCTGCTTAGCACAGGTGGCTGCTTAATACAGGTCAAATCTATAATAAAACATATTTGGAATCTTGAAACTGGCTGTTTAATACAGGTTGGCTGCTTAATGGAGGTGACCACTAACACAGGTTTGACTGTACATAGAAATAGGTTCTTATTCTTGGAATATAATGATATATAGCCTGGCACACAATATTTATGCATGTTGCTCAAAATCCGTATATCCTTATGTCATACTCTTCTATTCAGTTTTCATTGAAACATTTCAAATTAACTGTTACCTTTTCCATTGACGCCAATCAATTATTAACATGTACTCTATATGTGGTGGTGTTTTACGTTTATTTATCGTCGCTACCGGTTGTCCATATGAGCAACGCCTCCTGAAGAGATTAGTCATTTTAGATTTTTGGAGGATAGTGCAAAGATTACAGACAGAGACCCATTCCAGAGTCTCCTCTGGTTCTTTTACGTACACGGTGTAAAGCACCGACACGAGACCTCGGTTTAACGTCCCATCTAAAAGACTGTTAATGGTATTATGGTCAGACGGGGGATCGAACCTGCGATACCTGGATTACCAGTCCAACGTGTTACCACTGGACTACAGATCCGTCTGTGAACTTGCAGCTAGGACATGGTAACTTGTTTTTATGCGCGTCCGTAGATCGAACACTTTTTATTGGTGGACATTGCAAACCGGCTTCGCACGGGCCGACACGAACACACCCTGCCAAGAAAGGGCACGCGATGCAAGTTTCAAGAGGCAGGTGCAGCTCCGGGTGGGGCAGCTGCGGGTGGTGCAGCTACGGGTGGTGCAGCAACCATTTACTTACCGCTATAAGACGGTGCATCAGCGGATGGAATACATTCGCCAGACTGGCACCACTGAAAATAGAAAATCCGTACATTTACCCTTAAAAAACATTTTTTGCAGTTTGCCTATGAAATAATTTGAAATCATCACTTACATATACGTATTGTTACGGTCGTAAGAAATAGCCCCTCACTAACAGTCAGTGCTGTTATTATATTACATACAGAGTATCTAAGACTTCAAATAGAGGAGTGTTGACTACTGTTACAGGGGCCACCGTGGCCGAGTGGTTATGGTCGTTGACTTAAAATCATTTGCCCCTCACCGATGTAGGTTCGAATCACACTGTTGTGTCGGATTCCTTCGTGTTAGGAAGCTATCCAGCTTGTATGCGGTAGGTCGGTGGTTTTACCCTGGTTCCCGTCAGTGTCTTAAATACCACTCACAATGACACCCGGGTCTTCTTCCACCAAGCTGGAGAGGAGCCGCCATGTGACCAAAACTGTTTTACGTTAAACGCCCAAATAAACAAACAAATTTTACAGTAAATAAACATAAATAACAAGCAAATATGTATGTATGTGCCATTAATGTCAAACCCCTTGCGGGGACCTAGACATGTTTCCTGGGCATGCTTAGCCGACCATAGCGGTTAACCAGTACTAAGCAATGTGTGTGCGGTGCCTTGCTAAATGACACTACATACGTGGCCTGACTGAGTATCGAACCCGGACCGTTCAATTCCAAATCCGACGCTCTACCATTGGACCACGGACGCCACACGAGATAGGAGATACCTCCAGAGAGATTCCATACACTAGGAAGCTAGTAGAATATTTAACTGTTAATATATGAACATTTAAGTTACTTAATATGGCATAAACTTTATTTAGTGTACCACGATTGCGAAACAAGCTTTAACAACTTATATTACTCCCTCTCGTTGGAGTGGGTGAAAGCTCATATGTGGTCATTTGTGTGGGAGGAAGCCGGAGTTCGCGGAGAGAAAAAAAACACCTGTCCGATCTGGCGACCACCGTACCCTATCTCTTCGCGTTCAGGGGATCGAATCCGGCCTGTATGCATTCGTTGAGAAGCACTAATAGGACAGCCAATAATATATATATGATATATATATGAATACAGACGACGGGGTGAACAGTACAACCAACGTGTATAGCTGTATAGCATTCTGTCCAATTCCTTATTTCAATTGTTGCAAATAATCATGTACATGACAGAAAATAAATATGTTTAAACCAAACCAACGTGCCTTTTTGTAACCGCATGGTGTGCCATCAAAGGGAAAGAATCGACCTGTACACGTGTTGTCTCCCTTCTTCTTGCACTGCATTGCATAACAAATAGATTCCCACTGGTAGTACAGGTCGTCCTACGAAATACGACACAACAACCATTGTTAACAAATCTGTGATATATTCACCAATCATTACTTAGATATGAAGTTTAGCTTATTAGTGCCGTTATATGCCTATCACAATACTGTCTACCACCCAGGTCGATATCCTGTGTTTTCAAATCTGATATTACGTTTGCTGGTTTGATACGGCCACGAACGCGTATCAAACCAGAAAAAGCCGTATCATAACTAGTTCCTGACAAAATAACGCATGCGCACTAGTTATGTACTTCCCGTATCGTATCAGCGTGTAAAATGTGATAGATAACAGAAGTGTATAGTTGCGTGGTAATATTTCAATCGTTTTCGTTTATCTAATTCAGTAATTGTGATTTATTCCTAATAAATAGACCTTCGGTCTCAGGCTGATATCATGTTACCTTGGGTCGATACCTAGGCTGATATGAAACACGTAATAACCTCTAACTATCCACACTCTCCCGAGTTTCACTGGATCGGTTCCACACGGAATATCATAAAATTCAAATATGGCTTAAAGCGACAGTATATCGTATGGAATAAAAAATATTGTAAAAGTACGTAGTAATACGAGTAGCAATGGTAGTTTATGCAAACGTTGTTCTCTAATTTGAATAATTATTTTCAGTCAATAAACAGTTATTTTCAGTCAATAAACAGTGTTTTTTGAAATAATATCAAACTGAAAAGTAGGAGTTTCCTGAATCGGTTTGCCACGCCCTGCGTACATTCGGAAAGCATCGTTCTCAATCGGCATTCACAGCACACATCTAAAACAGTTGCTTTAACATCCCTTCTTGCGTCGCGCACATTGTCGATAAACAATTCGTGTATACGACCGTGCTATATTTATTTGATAAGTGTTTTAGTTTCTGTGGAAATATTTGTATTTTTAACACACACTTTCAAACTTACCATATACAAAGTTTGCCGAAATTCTGAGTTTGCAAACATTGTTTGAAGAAACTGTTAAATACCCCTTTAAGTAGACGTATTCGATTTACGGATTTGTAGTCAATACATAACAACGTAATTCACATTTGGTAGGGGGCTTAGAATGATTCTAAACTTACTCGACATAGTACAGCCTCGTTGCCGTACGTCATGTTACATTGCTGGTCAGCGCTGTACTCGAGCCCCTGCAAGTCTTCATTCAGGCTTGAGTGTGCTGGTACATTAGTCAAACAACTATCACTGGAATAAATAACATATGTTTTATTATGTAGTTCACTTATCTAATAGCTGTTTTTTCCAGGAGCCATGGGCGTACTATGATATATTTTAGTTAGGATGAGGGCGTGGAAATAAGAGCAACTACTACAGAATTTTGGCTAAAAAATAAATGTTTTGTCTTTCCTATTTGTCTTTACATTTTTTACATAGCTATCAATAAATCATTTGCATGTACGCTACTTCTAAAGAATCATAGAAAATGTCTACTCATTCTGATATAAGGGGACGGTCGTCACTAATGTTGGTAAAAATTGTGACCCAACCCATGTACTTCTAAATTAACAGTTTCACTCGTACAATATTCGTTACATTTCATCTGTTGAACAATTTGTGTGCAGTCTGTGTATATGTATGTTATTTGAAAGCAATAAAATATGTTTAAACTAAAATATGTTTTATTGTTTCATCTCGATACAGAGTCAAGTCAAAGTCAAATATCTTTTATTCTCTCATTTCATGACATCCATGAATAAATGAGGTATTACAATCAATACAATACATGCGGCTCATAATATTACTAACATAACTATACATATATAACAATAATAAACCTTTGCATGACTATGGTGCGCTACCATCATCTCTTTCCCTTGCATTTCGTTTCGGCAAGTTATGATGATCGGTATACACTAATTAATAGCTGCATGGTTATGTCAGTTCTTATGACCAGTATTGTACACGTGTACTACTTTGTATATATGTATGTTTATATGTGTCCATGTAAAACGTGTAATTGTATATTATGTATGTTCATTTGTGCTCTTCATGTATATGGAGGTAATACAAGGATTATATAGTGTAGAATAGTATATATCCACTGCAAATGTATGAGCTAGCTAGCTAAACACGCCGGAGCGTCGGAATTATACGCTACGTTATAATGTATGTACCATTCTATTCATATAACATAACTGTTTTATTTCTAAACAAACTAAAGTATAAGAAAAATTTACATTGCCACATGTTGCGTACAGACGGATATGTAGTCCAGTGGTAACACGCTGGACTGGTAATCCAGGGATCGCAGGTTCGATCCCCCGTCTGACCCTAATAAAATTAACAGTCTTTCAGATGTGACGTTAAACCGAGGTCTCGTGTCGGTGCTTTACACCGTGCACGTAAAAGAACCAGAGGAGATTCTGGAATGGGTCTCTGTCTGTATTATGCACTCTCCTCCAAAATCTAAAATAACTAATCTCATCAGGTGGCGTCGCTCATATGGGCAACCGGTAGCGACGATAAATAAACGTAAAAACACACACATTTTGCGTATTACTGAGTAAAAGGAAAGTTTATTTTAAATGAATTTATAATGTTACATGACCAGAACAGAACAGATAATGTATTAAGACCTGTACATCGTCAAATATACATACATAATTATATAACATATCAGATATATACTACTAGTAACTGTTTATTATAGTGACTTGTGTTTTCCAACATATATTCAGTATAATGTGAAAATGTTAACACACCGCCCAACGGACCTATAAGTCACCTTGTGTTAGCAGTTTTAAATAGCGTGAATATGCATCATTGAACGTAGATTATTTAAGAAATAATAAGTATCAACCGTGGTATATCGCAGAATAACCCGAGTTTGAAGTTCTTACGCGTAGAAATATATCACGAAGGCCGAATGCGAATATTTACAAACATCACGTGACTTTCATTCATAAAACTTTACACGCATTGTATAAATGGAATAGCCAAAACACGGTGCGCGTGCAGTATAGTTCAAGGTAGGTATATCGCAGAATAACCCGAGGTAGATTTTACTCTACAAGTATGTATGTTATTAGCTGGGTCGTGTTAG
Source organism: Archivesica marissinica (assembly GCA_014843695.1). Classification (NCBI taxonomy): domain Eukaryota; kingdom Metazoa; phylum Mollusca; class Bivalvia; order Venerida; family Vesicomyidae; genus Archivesica; species Archivesica marissinica. The sequence goes on from CM026396.1 coordinate 36,082,053, forward strand.
AATAATAATTATATCTTAACACCGAGACCATTAATTGGGCTGTATTGAGTTTCTGATATCAGCTTTGTCAGTTTTCCAGAAATTAAAAATCGACAGACTGGAACCCAGGCTAAGCTACACAATGTCGTTCTCCCGTGGTGTAATGTATAGTGTGTCCGCCTCGTAGTCGAGAAGGTTCGAGTTCGAGTTCGAACATCGACATAACCACGACGAGAGTTATTGAATCTGTGGTCCCTGACTTCCAGCGCACTACCACCAAACCACTGATCTACTCATCATAGTAGGTGCCTCGGTGGTCCCTGACTTCCAGCGCACTACCACCAAACCACTGATCTACTCATCATAGTAGGGGCCTCGGTGGTCCCTGACTTCCAGCGCACTACCACCAAACCACTGATCTACTCATCATAGTAGGGGCCTCGGTGGTCCCTGACTTCCAGCGCACTACCACCAAACCACTGATCTACCCATTACCATAGGAGCCTCGGTGGCCGAGTGCTTACGGTCGTTGGCTTTTAAATCAGTTGACCCTCACCACTGTAGGTTCGACACCCACTGTGAATGTTGAATTCTTTCAAATGAGGAAACTATTCAGCAAGTTTGTGGAAGGTCGGCTGTCCTACCCGGGTGTCCACTCATGCATGTAATCGTGATAATAGCTGGGTGGGGAGTGGCCATTTAACTTAGCAGTTGGTGCGAATTTAAACCACCAAAACACTAAACACAATGAACTGCCGGTGTAACTAAGTGAATGGAAACAGTGCAACGTGTCAAGCATGAGTCTTACCTTCCTAAGCTTTCGAGAAATGTGCGTATGGAGTTTTGGGAACATGTAGAAAAGGTCCATGGATTGGTTTTCAGGTCCGCATTGTAGATGAACGGTAAGCGTGGAGCCATCAATTTCAATGACGATGACGGACAACCATTTCCGTTTCCGTCGTGACGTGTTCCAATACTGGAATAAGGATCGTATGTAAGATATGCAGTGTTCATGTGTACGTACATGGTCAGACCTGGAATATGCATGTGCAGTCAAACCTGTGTTAGTGGTCACCTCTATTAAGCAGCCAACCTGTATTAAGCAGCCAGTTTACAGATTCCCAATATGCTGCTTTATTATATATTTGACCTATATCAAGCAGCCACCTGTGCTAAGCAGCCAATTTCTGTAATTCCCTTGGCTGGCTGCTTAAGACAGGTTTGACTGTATGTGTCTATGGATAGCAATTGTTCTTCCTATGACATTAACTGAACACAATAATATAACATTTATATACATACACGCACACATCTATATATTATACAGATGTGTGTGTGTATGTATATAAATGTCCGCCTTCGTGGTCGAGTGGTTACGGTCGCAGACTTGTATACCACTGTAACATATCATCATTGATGGTCACTGGTTCGAGCCCCGCTCAGACCGTGTTTCTTTATATGAACAATTTGGCAGTTTCTTACGGAGATTGGTGCACCAAGTACTGGTTAACCGCTGGAGCCTGTCTAGGAAAGGTGTTGTTAGGTAAACTGCCTGTCGCTCAAATGGGCAACCGATAGCGACGATAAATAAACTTAAATAAAAACAATAATATATATATACTTAATATTGACGTAAGACCATACGTACGTGTACCCCAGCTCGCGGGCAGCTATATGTATACATGTATGTATAAAGTAAGTGTGACTTATGAAAGACCTCTTTTTATGAACATCAGTACGTCCCGAGTGCTATGCATGTATGCCAGGCGACAGACTGGTAGGCAATCGGTAACCATTAGTTAACTAGCTGGCGGCTCACCAACCGGACGAACCCCCTTACTATAGTGACGACAAACCAGATCTGTAGAAGTGTGCCCACTGGTTATGGGGTGGGGACTATATGTATACATGTATACCAGTATTTCTTGTTTATTTACGGACGACAAAACTTACTTGTGCCCCAGCTCGTGGGCTGCTATATGAATGGCGACAGCATTATATGTCTCTTCAACCTCGGACACGGCCCAGGAGTTGTGGCAAATGGAACTAAGGTAACCCATACCTACAAAGTTTGAAAATACAAGGATGAAATATTGTCTTGTTTTAGGGTTTAGGGTTAAATCATTTGACCCTCACCGCTGTAGGTTCGAAACCCACTGGGGTTGTTGAATTCTTTCCAATGAGGAAACTATTATGGAGGTTTGTGGAAGTGGGCTGTCCTACCCGGGTGTCCGCTCATGCCTGTAATAGTGGTAGTAGCTGGGTGGGGAGTGCACCAACAGCTTATACCAGTTCATATAACGACACCCCCCCCCTTGGCGGAGGAAGACTCCGTGTGCCCCTCCTAGCAGTAGCTCAGGTACGGACCGGAACCCGGATAGAACCACCGACCTTCCACAAACCAGCTTGAAATGCACATGAAATAATGGATGCATCACTGCATGTACATACTAAGACACATCATGGCACATTACACAGTATTGCATGTATTATCTTATATATTATGGTATATTATATTATATGGCTGCGTCTCGTGCATCAACTTATTTGTATCCAATGAACACATCCGATTAGCTCAGTGGTTAGCGCGCTCGCTTCTCACCAATGCAAACCGGGTTCGATCCTCGGAACGGGTAGTATGTGAGATGGTACGGTAATCGCCAGATCAGACAGGTGGGTTTCTCCGGGTACTCCGGTTTCCTCCCACACGAATGAACACATATACGCTTTCATCCGCGCCAACGAGAGTGATTAATATAAGTTGTTAAAACTTGCTTCACAATCGTTGTAAAATAAATAAAGCTTCAATAATAAAAATAAAGATAAAAAAATTTATGAACCGGGTAAATTAATACTTGCTTCGCAATCGTGGTAAAATAAATAAAGTTTATAAACTATAACATAGAATAATAGTTGACATTTGGCCACCGTGTGACCTATAGATACGGCCCTGATTTTGCATATCACATAACAAATCATATTAGACATTACACTATAGCAGTTGCTTACCAATTGGATTCAGTGAAGTGGGTGTTGCTAGGTCGAACCTGAAACAAACAAAATAACTTCATAATACCTATTATATTCACAATTAATTCACTGTTTGTTATGAAATGTTGATTTGACATTTATTTATCATTCGTCACGCCATTTGTGCTTTTTGTGGGTGAGTTTGTGTTTTAATTGCATGCTGTGTTTTATTAGTGACATTTTGTAGCATTTAACCCATTTGATTCTGGATACCGTTCAAACAGTATTTGCAAAGAACATAAAGCCAGATCAGGTGGGTGGTTGTGGGTTGTGTTTGTTTTTGTGTGTGTTGGTGTGTGTTGTGTACGCAGCGTCACGCTGAAATGTATCCAGAATGAAAAGGGTTAATGAAAACCGTCATTGTTTTACAGAAATTGTATTTCTTCCCGAAGGTAAATACAATAATATCTCTTAGAAGATGCATGGCCCTTAGTATTTTATAATTTATTTTGGGTATAAGAGATAGGGTAAATATATTTAGCTTAAAACCGGGGCAGGCTGTGGTTGACATAGCCATAGAAGAATTATCATCCAGCTTGCTTGTGGAAGGTCGGTGGTTCTAACCGGGGTCTTCCTCCACCAATAATAGCTGGAGACTCGCCTGTTATGTTTGCATGCCCTTCACTGCTGTAGGTTCCCACTGGGGGTGTCGGGTGGGGTTTTTTCATGCGAGGAAGCTATGTAGCTGTCTTGTGGAAGGTCGATGGTTGTACCCGGGATCGTCCTTCACCAATAATACATGGAGACTCGCCATATAGCCTGTGCTGTTGGTGAAACTTTAAACATCAAAACCAACCAAACAAACAAAAGAAGTATGAATTACGCCTCTTATTCCTAAGAGTCCGGAGGAACCAGTTAATACACTAGTTCCGTATCTATTTCAACGCTTGGTGTACACTAACATCGTTTTCTATCTCGTTTTACCCGGTAAATAATCCAGCGTGGTCATGGGACGGCAAATATTGTATCGCGGAGTTTCTCCACGTGGCGAAATCTAATAAAACACCGGCATCGTCAATGGAATTCGAACTCAGCATGTTGTTTTGTATCCATGGTGATGTCTTCTCTTCCTTTATGTAATAGATTAATTTATTAATAAGCAATATGATATGCAATGTACTATGAGAATAAAATTGTCATGCTATGCTAGGTTAATTACAATTTACCGGAACCGGAAACAGCAATGTTTAGTTGGGTGTCCTTTTTGGCAACCACTTTTTTATGTTTTCAGGGGCCTCTATGATCGAGTGGTTACGGTCGTTGGCTTCAAATAACTGGCCCCTCGCCGCTGTATGTTCGAATCCCGCCTTGGGTGTCGAATTATTTCATGTGAGAAAGCTATCCAGTTGGGTTGTGGAAGGTCGGTGATTTTACCCGGGTACCCGTCCGTGTCTGAAATACTGCTCGTAGGGACACCGGGACCTTACTGGAGAGCCGCCATATGACCTAGACTGTTTGTGAAACTTTGAATCCTCAAGACAAATGACGAGAGTCGCAATACGGCCTATTGGATAGCTTACATAATCACTGTTGTCAACCAGATACAACAGTACCCTTTTTACTGTGATATGTTTATACAAATAAATACGAAACTCGATTGAAGCCGCTGCATCTTGGCTTTAGGCTTATGGCTCGATTGTCGTGTTCCGTTTTACTGTTCACATCAATGACAATGGGTTGTATCCGGGTACATAAGGGATGTAAACAAATATTCTATGTTCTATGTTCACAGACGGATTAATAATGATGACGGGGAATGTAGATTCGCAGATGTCTTCCCGATCAATAATGATGACGGGGAATGTAGATTCGCAGATGTCTTCCCAATCAATAATGATGACGGGGAATGTAGATTCGCAGATGTCTTCCCGATAAATAATGATGGACGGGGAATGTAGATTCGCAGATGTCTTCCCCGATAAATAATGATGACGGGGAATGTAGATTCGCAGATGTCTTCCCCGATAAATATCGAGTTCTGTTTGTGGACGATGGACCATAATGACGTTGTAAATTGCTGTGCATAATTAGTAGATTGTAAAGCAAATACATAGTTAGATAGCGGACATGATCACCTTGGCGTGGTTTAATCCAGAGATCTGGTGGGCTGTTGGGAATTGCTAACGGGTATACTAGGGAAATCGAGCGTATATCAGGCAAGATAGGAACGCTGGAATGATAATGTCACCTACTTAATTATGCGGATTTGTTATTGATAACGTGCGTGCTTTACGTTTATTTATCGTAGCTACCTGTTGCCCATATGAGCGACGCCTCCTGAAGATATTGGTCATTTTAGATTTTGGAGGATAGTGCAGTGATACAGACAGAGACAGATAACGGTTCGTTGGATGTGTTATATCGTTAGACATGGGTAGCGCAAGAGTCGATTGTGGATTGTTTTCATACGTACGTATATGGCATGACGGAGAAAGGAACTACATTAATACAGGGATTTGATTATCAGAGTTGATGTATTTAATGGAGGCGTAGGTCACCTGTCAGATACATGCGTGCGCGGTTAGCATATCTGCGCGGTGGGGTGTGTTAGTTTCAACTTTATTTATTCTATCCTCCAAAAATCTAAAATGACTAATCTATTCAGGAGGCGTCGCTCATATGGGCAACCGGTAGCGACGATAAATAAACGTAAAACAAACAAACAATCATCGCTAATATACAGTACCAAACAGCACACATACAACACGTTCAGTATGGGTATATAAATAACTGCCACTTACAGTTGATACAAGTAGAGTTGCAAACTGTACATGAATGTCTCGACCGTCCCCAGTTGCTGTACGAAACCTGACATCGATCTGTAATAAAATGATTAATCAGATATATTGCTCAAGTATTGTATTACAACGAGACCTATGGTGGTTCGGTTGCATATCATCCGGTTCCATAAACAGCACTCACTAGTGATAAGTGTATACATGTTTTATTTAGCTAGCGCTCTTGGACGACGCAGGGTCCTCCTCCGAGCAGTATTTCAGGCACAACCTAACACCATATCGATAGAACCACCGACCTTCCGCAAACAGGCTGGCTAGTTTTCTCACATGAAAGCATGCAACACCCTCGGTGGGATTCGAACCTACAGATGTGAGGGGAACGCGTTTTGAAGTCAATGAGCTTAGCCACTAGGACAGGGAGCTCAGTAATTGTAAAAGTAAGTAAGTAAAGTGTTTATTTATTATAGTGTCACCCCTATTTAAAGGGCCAGCCATTTCTGACATATGAGACACCTATTTTTATGAACATCAGTACTTCCCGAATCCTATGCTTGTATGACAGGCGCCAGGCTGGTAGGCAATCGGTAACCATTATTTAACTAGTTGCGGCTCACCAACCGGCTATATCTGAACGTGCCCCTGACGAGATTCGAACCTTCGACCTCCCGCTCAGTAGGCGGACGCCTTAACCACTGGGCTACGGAGACGATTTGTATGTGGTCATGACAAGATGACAACGATACGTGTCTATACCAACATGTCTTATACATTCAACAATTAATTCTATTATATATATTCCTCAATTGAACCTACCCCGTTCACAATAAATTGATAATAAGCGTGCATAGCATCGAACGCATTATCAACACTCTCCTGCTCCGAGGCCCCGCCCACTTTTGCCTTCCATCTGAAAAGATTCGTGTTACAAAATGTGATTCTAATAATAAGCATTGTGGGAAATATTATCTGCATAGTTACTGCTACCATGGCGTTATGACGCAAGACAAAAAGTGCACGTCAAGACTGAAGGTATCAATTATAGCGCTTGTTTTAGACTCATGATTAAAACAATACAATCTTTACAATTGTGGAAGTCGTGATACCGCAGTGGATGCGCGTTCGCTTCAGGTGCGAAAGGTCCGGATTCGAGTCCCGCTGGAGCCGTTACGAGTGTGCCCTTAGACAAAGCATTTACATTCCACATTGCCTCCTCTCTCCTTCATGGCGATGGATTATATCAGGAATGAGGTCTCGAGTGTTTAATATAAGTTGAAAGAACTTGTTTCGCAATCGAGCTAAAATATAATTTGTATAAACTAATTCATGACATTGTTGTTATATTTCTCTCCTAATTCATTATAAGACAAATTATAAGTCAACGTTTAAACTTTATTTATTTTACAACGATTGCGAAACAAGAGCTAACAACTTATATTAATCACTCTCGTTGGCGCGGATGAAAGCGTATATGTGGTCAGTCGTGTGGGAGGAAACCGGAGTACCCGGAGAAAACCACCTGTCATCTAATAAATGTGTATACAGTAATCTTTGTAATTACTCTTTGAAGACAACAATCAGGAACAACAACACTTATTTTCCTTGACAGTTTTCCTCCCATAACAGCATCAGATGTATTGATTGATAATGCTTGTAGGTTTTGTGTGTGTGTTTACGTTTATTATCGTTGCTACCGGTTGCCCATATGAGCGACGCCTCCTGAAGATATTATTCATTTTAGAGTGTTTGGGGATAGTGCAATGATACAGACAGAGACCCATTCCAGAGTATCCTCTGGTTCTTTTACGTGCACGGTGTAAAGCACCGACACGAGACCTCGGTTTAAAGTCCCACCTGAAGCTTGTTTGTTTGTGTGTTTGATTTGATGGTTTAAACACGCAGTATAACCTTAGGTCATGTGGCGACTCTCCAGCTATTGCTGGTGGAGGTAAACTGTGGGCACGTGCGGCCATCTTGGTAGAACCACCGACCTTCCGCAGGACAGATGGATAACATCTTCACTTGTAAGAATTCGACACACCTAGGTTTTTAATATAATTTATTCTGAGGTAGTTTTTAACACAGGTTAGACTGTTTGCTAAGAAATCTGTTTCATTTCATTTTCAAATGCAAACTTGATAAAACTCCTCCTTCTTTTATGTTTTTTTTTAAATATTTGAAGACCAGAAGAGACATTGAATATCAAATAGCATTTATGAAAAACAAGATAAACCAACATAACCGTAAATGGGCCCATTTGAGCATATGAGTTACTCTTTCTTTTAATTTAAATATTATTTATAATCATTTTATAAAACAGCGTTTGTATATCAGGGATTGTTTTCTTGTTTGAGTGTCTGTGTTCAACTGCTGAATACAGAGACTATTGAAAAATAATATATATGTATCCATTTTCCTCTTCCTTCTGTGTGGACATCTTCTTAAGACTTTCTCTATTATATATGTGTCTCTTTCAAATGCATGGCGCATATCAATGTACGATATCCAATAATATATGCATACATACTCTTTCTGAACATAGTAACTTTGAAAACATGTTATATTGATATTGTATTTTGAGATGCACTTGAGAAAATAAATGATAAAAAAAAAAATCTGTTTCCCAAGAGTCACGTGGATACACGTGAATCACGGAAACGTGCGCTAACATTACTGGGTATGCCATGGACTTGTGCACGTAAAAGAACCAGAGGAGACTCTGGAATGTGTCTCTCTATCATTGCACTATCCTCCACAAATCTAAAATGACTAATCTCTTCAGGAGGCGTCGCTCATATCATATGGGCAACCGGTAGCGACGATAAATAAACGTAAACACACACACTTGTTTGTGGAATTTAATGAACACGATTTATATCTGATCATTTTAATACCGATATCTAAAGCCAACATGCAAATGTACAAATATTCATACAACATTAGTTTAATCGCTCCCGAGACCTTATTTCTAATGGCATCCATCGCCAGTAGGGGGACAAACGACATTGTAGATTTAATGCGTTTTTCTCACTGACAAAAGCTATTAGGTTAGTATAGGGGTAATTGGATAATTGCGTGAACATATTAGCTGTGTATGAAACTATTGTGTTTGTTCTTGGGTTTAACTCTTTCACTGCCAATGTCGCATAAAAGCGACTTTACGAAAAGCAGAGAATTCGATCAGACAGAATAGAACATGTCGTCTGATCAGGCTGTATGCTGATTGCTCTTCAGACAGTGTAGCTGAAGCAACTGTCCGAATAGCAAATAACATAGATCCTGATCAGACGCGGTGTTACGCCGCGGCTGCTCTGGAGTTATGTTGTTTGCATATACTCTGAATTTATTCGGCACTGAAAGAGTTAATGTCAGCTTAAGTTATATGGCGACTCTCCAGCTATTATTGGTGGAGGAAGACTCCGGGTGTACGGCGACTCTCCAGCTATTATTGGTGGAGGAAGACCCCTGGTGCCACTTCGAGAAGTAGTTCAGGCACGGACGGACACTCGACGTGTAGAACCACCGACCGTTAACAAGCCAGCTCGATAACTTCCTCATACGAAAAACTCCGATACCCCCAGTGCGAGTCGAACCTACAGCGGTGAGGGGCAAGTGATTTGAAGTCAACGACCTTAACACGGAGGCCCCGCAAACATAACAGAGAGTCTCTCTAGTTTCACATTCCGCTCTAAATTCCTCTCTTATAAGACACGCAAACACTCTTCTACATTTTCACGAGCCCCGTCGGACCCTACTACATTTTCTCGACCCCCCTGGTACCCTAATAAAATTAACAGTCTTTCAGATGGGACTTTAAACCGAGGTCTCGTGTCGGTGCTTTAAACCGTGCACGTAAAGAACCAGAGGAGACGCTGGAATGGTTCTCTGTCTGTATCATTACACTATCCTCCAAAAATCTAAAATTACTAATCACTTCAGGAGGCATCGCTCATATGGGCAACCGGTAGCGACGATAAATAAACGTAAAACACACAGTCTACATGTTTTCTATTAAACCCTTTTTTTATAATAATCTATAATTATATCATCTCACCGTTCTAGGTTCTTATAATCGATGACGACCATATACTCTATGTACAGCGTCTCTGTCGATTGTCGTCGGCGGCGGGCTATATACAATATAGATACAAGTGCCAAGATTATGTGTTAGCTAAAACAGTCATGAAACATAAACAGTATAAAAAAAATAACACAATTCCCGGTCGACATCCTCACGGCATCCTCACGGCATCCTCACGGCATCCTCACGGTATCCTCACGGCATCATCGCGGTATCCTCACGGTTCGGTATCATCACGGCATCCTCACGGCTTGGGTACACGTCGCGGCTGAAGCACATCTTGCAGCAGCAGCATATAGGACAGGGCACAGGAATCGTCAGAGTCTCGTACTCTCTAGGCGTACACGTCGCGGCTGAAGCACACCTTGCAGCAGCAGCCTATAGGACAGGGCACAGGAATCGTCAGAGTGTCGTACTCTCTACCGGTGTGCGCGCGCATCGTCTGGATGACTGGTCCAGTGATTAGAACCATGGACATATAATTCAGGGGCCGTAGATTCGATCCCCATCTACACCATACTAACATGACTAATACCTTAGTCTTTCGGTTGAGACTTTAAACCGAGGTCTCGCCTAGGTCATTTACATCGTGCATGTATGTAAAATAGCCAGAGGAGACTCTTGTAATATGCTATTGTCTCTTATAATTCTCATTTGTAGAATGGCTATGTGCAATGTATGTGCTATAATATAAATTGAAATATATTTACATGTACATAGATGAGACAGAAATGAAGATATAATATATAATATATATTACCAATTTTGATAGCACCAAAGTACCCCAATTTTAAACACCTTAGCATAATTGCGTGGGGAGGGATGATGTCAATTAAAGCTATATCTGATATAACCGTGTATTTGTGTGTGTGTCTTTCAGATGGGACTTTAAAACGAGGTCTCGTGTCGGTGCTTTACACCATGCACGTGAAAGAATCAGAAGACCCTGCAATGGGTCTCTGTCTGTATCATTGCACTTTCCTCCAAAAATCTAAAATGACTAATCACTTCAGGAGGCGTCTCTCATATGGGCAACCGGTAGCGACCATAAATAAACGTAAGATATGCACAGATAATTCATCTCAAGGCTGTACGCACAACCTAGTTGTCTGTAGGTTGAACAAAGATAGACAAAACCCGACAAGCTGTGCATATATACCCGACATGGAGTCACATACTGTATACACATACTATACGTGACATGGAGACACACACTATGTACACATGCGTGACATGCGTTACATTGAGACACAAACTGTATGCACATGCGTGACACAGATACACATACTGTGTACACATACCCGACATGGAGTCACAGACTGTATACACATACGTGACATGGAGACTGTGAACACATGCGTGACACAGATACACATACTGTGTACACATACCCGAAATGGAGTCACAGACTGTATACACATACGTGACATGGTGACTGTGAACACATGCGTGACATGCGTGGCATGGAGTCACGAACTGAGTTAACATAATTACGTACACGGTAGTAGGACATCACTGTCGTATAATTCTGTTGTAGTAGCAAACATCCCATCATACGGCTTGTGCATCTGCAAATAATCAACTTGTACTACAGCAAACATACATACAGCAAACATACATACAGTAAACATACATACAGCAAACATACATACAGCAAACATACATACAGCAAACATACATACAGCCACTGATTAATTGTCTGTTTGTTTGTGGTTTTGTTTGCCGTTACGATTGCGCCCCTGGGCAAGGCATTTATCTTCCATATTACCTCTTCTCTCTCCCTCATGGCGATGGATTCAACCAGGAATGAGGTTTTTCGACAACGATCAAAATACTTTTTGTAAGAACTTGTTTCGCAATCGAGTAAAAATAATTTGTCAAAGCTGAAAGCTTAGGACACACGGCGACTCTATACTAATATGTATTATGTGTGTAGAAACAACAACTAACCCCTCCGAGCAGCATAGTAAGCACGGACCGGATAGAATCACAGACCGTCCGCAAATGGTGTCAGCGACGTTAACCACTCGACAACAGAGGCCACGACACTTGGTTTATACAAATTTATTTTAGCTCGATTGCGAAACAAGTTCTTTCAACTTATATTAATCACTCTCGAGACCTCATTCATAATGGAATCCATCGCCATGAACGAGAGAGAAGAGGCAATGTGGAATTTAAATGCCTTGCCTAAGGGCACAATCGTAACGGCTCCAGCGGGGCTCGAACTCCGGACCTGAAGACATTTAAAGCATAATTTTAGTGGTCCAGTGGTTACCACGTTGGACTGCGACTCCATAGATCATAGGTTCCATCCGGGTAGTATGCGAGATGGTACGGTGGTCGCCAGATCGGACAGGTGTGTTTTCTCCGGGTACTCCGGTTTCCTCCCACACGAATGACCACACATACGCTTTCATCCGCGCCAACGAGAGTGATTAATATAAGTTGTTAAAACTTGCTTGGCAATCGTTGAAAAATAAATTTATTTATTTTTAAAAATAGGTTCGATCCCCAGTCTGACCTAATAAAATTAACAGTCTTTCAGATGGGACTTTAAGCCGATGTCTCGTGTCAGTGCTCGTAAAAGAACCAGAGGAGACTCTGGAATAGGTGTATGTATAATTGCACTATCCTCCAAAAATCTAAAATAACTAATCTCTTCAGGAGGCGTCGTTCATATGGGCAACCGGTAGCGACGATAAATAAATGTAAAACACACACACCTTTGTTTGGTTATTACTACGTCTTCCATTATTTATAATAATATATATATTCCTCTATGGAAACAGTACGGAAATGTGTATACATTTTGACTGTTTGAATAATACTGGTTGCTATGGTAATATATTTTAAAATTTATTTTGGATGAAATCATCGTTTTCATGACATTTAATAACATGTAATAAAATACACATCAACTGTGGTCATTGTATGGGTACACATTATTAGAATGTAGAAATTATCCTCACTTGATATATCTTAAACTTTATTATACCCCGTTTGGAACTATTTTCTCAGTGACGATTGTAAGAATAGGGCTTATATGTCTGTGTTACAATGTCGAGGAGTATTTACCTGCAGCTGAATTATTGGAACGCTGTCGTCAGCGGTGGCACTGTCGGCTGTATCTGGGTATGGTGGTATATCATACACTCTATTTAAACCCGAACTATCGGCTGTAATATGAACATAAATCGTGTAACGTCTATCTTAGAACAATTTGTCAGTCATTTATACAAATAATATTTACACAACAACATTCCTGCGATCTCTGATTCCACAGTTATACGGTTAACAGCATTCCTGCGATCTCTGATTCCACAGTTATACGGTTAACAGCATTCCTACGATCTCTGATCCCACAGTTATACGGTTAACAGCATTCCTACGATCTCTGATCCCACAGTTATACGGTTAACAGCATTCCTGCGATCTCTGATCCCACAGTTATACGATTAACAGCATTCCTACGATATATGACCCACAGTTATACGGTTAACAGCATTCCTGCAATCTCTGATCCCACAGTTATACGGTTAACAGCATTCCTGCGATCTCTGATCCCACAGTTATACGGTTAACAGCATTCCTACGATCTCTGATCCCACAGTTATACGGTTAACAGCATTCCTACGATCTCTGATCCCACAGTTATACGGCTAACAGCATTCCTGCGATCTATGACCCCACAGTTATACGGTTAACAGCATTCCTACGATCTCTGATCCCACAGTTATACGGTTAACAGCATTCCTACGACCTCTGGTCCCACGGTTATACGGTTAACAACATTCCTACGATCTCTGATCCCACAGTTATACGGTTAACAGCATTCCTACGATCTCTCAGCCCACAGTTATACGATTAACAGCATTCCTACGATCTCTGATCCCACAGTTATACGGCTAACAGCATTCCTGCGATCTATGACCCCACAGTTATACGATTAACAGCATTCCCGCGATATATGACCCCACAGTTATACGGTTAACAGCATTCCTATGATATATGACCCCACAGTTATACGGTTAACAGCATTCCTACGATCTCTGACCCCACAGTTATACGGTTAACAGCATTCCTACGATATATGACCCCACATTTATACGGTTAACAACATTCCTACGATCTCTGATCCCACAGTTATACAGTTAACATAATTCCTGCGATCTCTGACTCCACAGTTATACGGTTAACAGCATTCCTACAATATATGACCCCACATTTATACGGTTAACAACATTCCTACGATCTCTGATCCCACAGTTATACAGTTAACATAATTCCTGCGATCTCTGATTCCACAGTTATACGGTTAACAACATTCCTGCGATCTCTGATTCCACAGTTATACGATTAACAGCATTCCTACGATCTCTGAGCCCACATTTATACGATTAACAGCATTCCTACGATCTCTGATCCCACAGTTATACGGTTAACAGAATTCCCACGATCTCTGATCCCACAGTTATATGGTTAACAGCATTCCTACGATCTCTGAGCCCACATTTATACGATTAACAGCATTCCCGCGATCTCTTGACCCCACAGTTATACGGTTAACAGCATTCCTACGATCTCTGATCACCCACAGTTATACGATTAACAGCATTCCTACGATATATGACCCCACAGTTATACGGTTAATAGCATTCCTGCGATCTCTAATCCCCCACAGTTATACGATTAACAGCATTCCCGCGATCTCTGAGCCCACAGTTATACGATTAACAGCATTCCCGCGATCTCTGATCCCACAGTTATACGATTAACATCATTCCTACGATATATGACCCCACATTTATACGGTTAACAACATTCCTACGATCTATGACCCCACAGTTATACGGTTAACAGCATTCCCGAGATCTCTGAGCCCACAGTTATACGATTAACACGTGCTATCCGAGTTAGGTTTCTTCTGATGCCAAAGTACATTGTATATATGAACCTATGCAACATTTAACTTACGAGGTGGAAGTAATTCATCTCCTAGAAAATCTCCGTACGGATTCAATTGTCGTTTGACTCTATGTGCAACAGTCCCAGGATTCACTTCACCGAATGCATCTTCTTCGGATGATCGTCGCTTCCGGTAGAATGGCATTATGGGTTCAATTTGATAATGGTTGCTTTCATATGTAAAGGAACCAAACTGAAAGATAATTTGTTCTTCTAAATTTAATATGTTATGTGGATGTTTACTGTTTACAAATGGTGATGTATAGGTATGTATGATACTTAATGCTGTTTATAAGCGCTGTATGAACTATATTGATGTTTACAATGTCGTGCACGAGTATAAAACATGATATTATTGTCGGGGCTATGTAAATACATATACAGATAGTTTTATTTTCAAATTCAGTAAGCCAGAGGTCCATGTGAAAATACAACAAACAGAAACATAGATGTAATACATGATACAATGACGCAACAATAAGACAATGAAATAAACACAAGTAATACAATATACATCCAATCATAAATCAAGGCATTAATGTATGTAATGGCTATATAGATAATCATTATCATTTAAAGAATCGTGCGTACATTTCCTAGTTTCGTACAACGCCCAACATATACGTGTACATAGTCATATGGAGTATGTGTTTAACTATAAAAGCAATTACAAACAGTTCAATTCATGATGGTAACACGCTGGACTGGTAATCCAGGGATCGCAGGTTCGATCCCCCGTCTGACCCTAATAAAATTAACAGTCTTTCAGATGGGACGTTAAACCGAGGTCTCGTGTCGGTGCTTTACATCGTGCACGTAAAAGAACCAGAGGAGATTCTGGAATTGGTCTCTGTCTGTATCATGCACTATCCTCCAAAAATCTAAAATGACTAATCTCTTCAGGAGGCGTCGCTCATATGGGCAACCGGTAGCGACGATAAATAAACGTAAAACACACACTCAATTCATGAATGAATACAGGAACAATAGTATTCCACGCCCATTCTTTCTTTCTCTGTTTAGTTGAGAGTGGAAGTAAGGTTGATCAGTGTGGGAATGTAACAATAGCATCACTCTACTCGCCACGTCACGTATCTAATACATCATACTTGCCAGTTTCGGTTTCTCCATTGTCAATATAATAATAATAATAATTTGTTTAGTTTAGTTTAGTTTAATCATATTGTATTGCATTCTATATATACAATGTACAATACAAAACAAATGAACAAACTTGTATAACTATCCATAATGCATGCTTCGTGGCATTGTTTGCTCAAGGATTGTCATTATATGTTGAAGCAAATGGGTTGGGCCACAAGTTTTAACAACATTAGTTACGGCCCTCCCCATAGTTACGGCCCTCCCCTAATAATAATAATAATAAAGACTTTATTTAACAAGAGTACTCATTTGAACAATTAAATCAATCTACCACGGGGCCCTCAACAAATTAAAATATGAAATAGCATAATGAAACATGTAAACAGTAACCAGTAAAACTTTCATAGGAAATAAGATATAAGCTGCAAGAACTATTACTTATATTCATGTATAATTGTATGTTATCAGTTTATCAGGTTATTGGTCCATATGATATATAAAACATTGAAGTGTGGAACAGAATGAGCTGTTTTGATGTGATAAGGGAGAGAATTCCACAAGTATGACTCTGAATATAAGAAAGATTTCCTAAAACATCAGTTGTTGGCTTAGGAGGGTAAAGTTGGAGATTGGGCGGATGATCGCAAATTCGAACATCGGAAGTAAATCTGAATGACTATTGCAGATAGACAGGTGCTAGGCCATTGAGTGTTTTAAACATTAAAAAAGACTGCTTTTTGAAAGCTAGCCCTTTCTGGGAAAGTCATCCAATTGAGAGTTGAGAAAAGTTCGGACATGTTTGCACACATATTAAGAACTTGGACATACTGTAAAGGTGGTGGATGCGTAAATTAAATACTGTAAGTAAGCCTGGGTTCAAGGCTGTCGATTTTTCACCAATTTCTAATTTCAAAACTACAAACAAACAAGCAAGAAAGCTTACTATTTCATAGTGGTCTGTAATCGATGGTGGACACTTCACAAGGACAGACGCACCGAGAGCCCTGTCTTGATAAACTCCAACCTCCTGCTGATATAAATCAAATATACACATTAAACAGTATCATTGATGATGATGACGATGACGATGATGACGATGATGATGATGATGATGATGATGTTGATGATGATGATGATTATGACGACAACGACGATGACGATGATGATGATGCTGATGATGGCGACGACGGCGATGACGATGACGATGACGATGATGATGATGATGATGATGATGATGATGATGATACTACATTAAATAGGGCATAGTGCCATCCATTTACTTTGACAATACCACTTACTTGTGTTGCATGGTTCCTCAATATCACAGCATCTGAATCAATCGTGTAAATAGCTGTTGTTTTCTCGGGACGAACGCTACGCAGTAACTTGAGGGTAATGTTTCCGGCGGTTTGCATTTCAAACCGGAACTCCAACTGTGACGGTAACTCGATGTCCGCGGAACGTTTTCCTCGTGGGACACCACCCGGCGACGTTAAATGGACCGTGACATGTTCTGAAAATGTTTTTTTTCTCAATATGCAAAACTAACTAATTGTAATCTATAGCAAATTTATGAAATATTAACTTTCTAACCATGTTATGATTATATTTAAAGCGACATTACATCTCAAAAAGCCAAAAAATGCATTTGTTAACGTATGCATGCATTGCTACTACACATTCTTCTGAAAACATTCGAACACTAACATTGAATCAATAAACAGTATTTTTGTGGTCTACAAACTTTCAAAAGTGAAAGTAGGATTTCATATAACTGTCATACATGCTCCTGAATTGACGTTTGTTTGTTATTGGAGTCAATACTTAACACCTGATACTGAGATATAACTGTAAATCTGTAACATAAATCGAGTTATTCAAGATACACGCGTTGTATTACGCATGGATGTCGACACTATTTACATTATTTTACTATGTCAACAAACCGCGTATACGACGTTTGTTTTAATAGTTGAAATACTCAGGTTTTGAGACAAATATTTGGAACACAATTATACCATATACTAGGAAATTACATTCTGTAGACATTTGCATTTTCACTGATGTAGTGTCGCTTTAACAAAAATAAGGTAGTCGGTATGAAAAGACGAATACATCAGGAATAGCTAATTCCATTATAATAAATTATTATATGCGAATACATACATGAATGATCCTTGTACCTTACACAATACGTGTACTTTCAAGAAACGTAAAATCATGTAAAACTGGTATTGCCGTTTGCTGGAAATGATGTGATTTTATAACCATGTTCTGAGTCGCCATTTAGTACGATGTAACATGTGTTATATTATATGATGCTTGTGCAGTATATGTATGAAGCTAAGTTGTTGATAAAAGCAGTAATAGTTTACATGTACTTAACTCTTTCAGCGCCGAATAAATTCAAGGCAATGTAACGCCGCGTATGATCAGGATCTATGTTGTTTGCTATACGGGCAGGTGCTTCAGTTTCACTGTCTGAAGAGCAATCAGCATACAGCCTGATCAGATGCACGTTCTGTTCTGTCTGTCTGATCGGATTCTCGGCATTTTACAAAGGCGCTTTTATGCGACATTGGTGGTGAAAGAGTGAACTATATGCATTCCATAATAAATATACAAATTCCTGGTGGAATCCATCGCCACGAGGGAGAGAGAGAAGAGGCAACGTGGAATTTAAATGCCTTGCCGAAGGACACACTCGTTACGAGCAGGGCTCGAACTTCGGGCATTTAGCTCCTATAGCGAACCCGCTAACACTGCGCTATCACGACTTCCACGACTTCCACGACTTCCACGACTTCAGTGTACATGTATAAATAGTAACGCCAGGCTATTTTAAATCTCCTTAAAAGTTACCTATTTGCTCGGATCTGTCGTCAATTAATCCGCATGACACTGTAAATAATACCGACACAAACAGTAGTTCGGATGGTTGCATCGTTCAGAAAAAGTGTCTATTACTTTGATTTTATTTCATCCGTATATTGCACTGATATGCTGATAAAGAAAAGTGTTGTTTTTGTTTTTCGCTGTCTATCACCGCAAAAGCATGTTCAATAAAATAACAACAAATAGCACAACACGTATTACACCCTTGCTCTTGCGCATGTGCACGACAGCGTCCCACGTTCCTGCGATTGTGAAAAGAAACCGCTCGCCCATATGGTTCGCCGGAGGCGAGGGTAAATAAGCTCAATCATCGTCATCGAAAAGAAATATTCAGACGTATGGTAGACACTCAAACACTTTCGGTTCGTGTGATCTCTAACAACAGATGTACATTTTATGGCTAAATAAAACATTGCAAGCAGTCGCCTGTAAAGTTCAGCACGCCAAGGGCGTTCGAATTGCAAAACGATAACGGGTCATTTATTCCCAGAGAGCCCATATCTATCAGTACATCTAGTAACACCCTGTCTGATCGTACAAGGAACACATGATCCTTAACAGTGATAAAATAAAAATGTGTTAAGTTTGATACGGTATAAAGTGTTTGTTTATTATAGTGTCACCCCTATTTAAAGTGCCAGTCATTTCTGACTTATGAGACACCTCTTTTTTTATGAACATCAGTACTTCCCGAATCCTATGCTTGTGTGCCAGACGTCAGGCTGGTAGGCAATCGGTAACCATTATTTAACTAGCTGGCGGCTCACCAACCGGCCATATCAGAACGAACCCCTGACGAGATTCGAATCTTCGACCTCCCGCTCCGTAGGCAGATGCCTTAACCACTAGGCCACGGAGACGGTATAAATGAGAGCCAGCCATTATTCGTGCAATGGACAGACGGATTTGTAGTCCAGTGGTAACACACTGGACTGGTAATCCAGGGATCGCAGGTTTGATGCCCCGTCTGACCCTATTAAAATTAACAGTCTTTCAGATGGGGACGTTAAACCGAGGTCTCGTGTCGGTGTTTTACACCATGCACGTAAAAGAACCAGAGGAGACTCTGGAATGGGTCTCTATCTGTATCATTGCACTATCCTCCAACAATCTAAATTGACTAATCTCTTCAGGAGGCGTCGCTCATATGGGCAACCGGTAGCGGCGATAAATAAACGTAAAACACACATAGATACATCTGTCAGTTACTGCCCCTGAATACTCTCTAAGGGTATGTAGGTCCTCATAAGTTGTTTCCTCTGTTTTTATCGTTGTTTCCTTTGCACAACATGCTATCTATTTTCTTCAACTTTCTCACTATAAAATTATGTTACTATATCTCGATAGATATCCTACAGTGTAAAATGGGTAAAAATATGTAATATTTGTTTATCAATTAATTGCAATGATTTGAATAAAATCACATTTATCATAACGCAACATCTGGTTGGGGGAACAACTGTAAAAACAAAAGATTCAAGCTGAAAGGACCGTTATACATTTAGGGATAAATCGGACTTTATATGCCAAGGGAGGTAATGGAAAAACGAGCGAAGTCTCTCATTGCGAACCTTGGTCTTCTTCTTAAGAGGTACTGACGCCATTATTGTGTCTTAAGGTGATATACAATGCGGTAAATCATGGTAACATGTGCAGTCTGTGTTCTGCGGTCTTGCAGTGCCGCTAGAGGTGCTGTAGCATGGTCGTCACACTGTTGGTCCTCTGGTAGTTGGAGAATATCACCTGTCGTCGTGGTTAAATAAGTCTGGACATTGAAAACTGTACCAATCCGAGCTTGTATCAGCCGTGCGTGCTACAATGCGCACTGTGTCCGCCACGTAGTCAAGAGGTTGCGCTGGTTTAAATCAATGGTTAAATTTCACCAATTTCTGATAGTGCTGTTTACATCGATCACCTATTCTGGATAAATGCATTTACATGCAGAACACAACCCTGACGCTGATCTTATAACAGATAGACAGGATATTTTCAAATTATATTTGTTTTAAAATATTCAAGAATCCGTTCCCTTAGGCTAATTGTCGTGTTCACGAGCTGTTTCAGATCCCCGAAGATACAATAAAGACTGCAATAAGTACAATGGGTTATGATAGCTTTACCTGTGTGTGTGTGTGTGTGTTTTACGTTTATTTATCGTCGCTACTGGTTGCCCATATGAGCGACGCATCCTGAAGAGATTAGTCATTTTAGATTGTTGGAGGAAACTGCAATGATACAGACAGAGACTAATTCCAGAGTCACCTCTGGTTCTTTTACGTGCCTGGTGTAAAGCACCGACACGAGACCTCGTATTAAAGTCCCATCTGAAAGACACACACACACAAATACACGGTTATATCAGATATAGCTTTAATTGACATCATCCCTCCCCACGCAATTATGCTAAGGTGTTTAAAATTGGGGTACTTTGGTGCTGTCAAAATTGGTAATATATATTATATATTATATCTTCATTTCTGTCTCATCTATGTACAGTACATGTAAATATATTTCAATTTATAGTATAACACATAGATTGCACATAGCCATTCTACACATGAGAATTATAAGAGACAATAGCATATTACAATAACATTAAAAATGTTTTACTTTCTAAAGACTATGTAAAAGTCGCTAATCATGACACTAAGCAATATTTAAAATACCCTTTTTATAAGATTCTGACAGGGAAATTAGAATAATAATAATAATAATAATAATAATAATAATAATAATAATAATAAAGACTTTATTTAACGAGAGTACTCATTTAACAAAAGTTAATCTACCATGAGGCCCTCAACATATATACAATCAAATGCAATCAAAAGATAGCACTATAAGTGAGAACTGCACATTGGAATAATATAGTAATGTAAAAGCTGAAAAATAGAGAAACTATATTTAATATGTAATGGAATATGATGATATATGGAATTGGCTAGCAGAGTAGAAAATGGGAATGAGACAATTAATGATACTAGATCTATCTAACAATATGCAGATTTGACTTGTAGTGGTATCTTCAAAATATGTATGAAATCAACTTAAAGACAGCAATATTTACGATTCTAATAAATATAGCAATCGCAATACACGTTTATAATAACAGTAGAAGTGCGTGATTAGTTTGAATTGTTATAGTACCACCTTAAGTAGAGAATTTTGAACTGTTGGATAGAATGGGTAATATGCGGCGTCACGTTAGAAAATAGAATCGGATATATACTTAAATTTAACACAAATAGATAATGAGTATCGTTTTCTTTTAATATGCCCATTGTCCAAAGATATACGACGAAAAAACATAAAGCTTTTTTATTGCAGGTGGCCAACATTAAAGCAGCATTACATCGTAATAAAGGATGTTTTGGGTAAAATATAAATACTAATGTGTGTGTGTTTGCAAAAATCGAAATAGTCGCTCAGAAAAGATAAAATTCCAATAAATTTAAACCGTCGTATACGTGAATTTGTTTATCAACACACGAAATTTAAACACGCACAGCGCGCATGCGTGAAACAACAGAGGATGTAGAAAACAACGTATATATTTTGAACATGAAAGACTATCTATCTATCTTCCTCTAATGTCGAACCCCTCGCGGGGATGTAGAAATGTCCCTAAAAGACTTAGCTAACAGAGGTATGAATCAACATATCAAGTAATTTAATTAAAAAAGACAATGTGGGACAAATGGGGACGATGTATTCCGAATGCAAACAAGTGCGGGCGGTGCGTTCCGGTTGTAAACAAGTGCGTGACCGATCGACTCGGAAAGTCCTACTTTCGGTTTCGAGTATGTTTTATCGCAAAAAACACTGTTTACCAAATGAACATAAGCATACAAAGTATAATGTTAGAATGTGTAGCAGCATTGCTACCCATACGTAAAGATTGAATTTTTCAAATATCTTTATTTCATACGATGTAATTCTGCTTTAAATAAATTTGATAAACTTATGATGTCAAGAAATAAAGAGGAGATCTCTAATCTGTCAAAATAAAATATATTTTGCAAGTAAACTCCGAAAATAATTCGATCTATAATCAATAATATTCCTTGAACTATATTCTAATAAATACAACGACAAACATCATGGTTTATCTTTAAATAAAAAATATGATAATCTACACTTTACTTAAATAACACATAATAAATAATAACTTTTATGTCCTCCAATTATAGGAGACAACAACTACATGTAAATATTTACATATATAAATGTATATAATTACAGAGTAGCCTATGCAATACGATAAACACTCGGGTTGCATTTGTGAGAAGTGATTATTAGTGTAAGATAGGATTTTATTTCATCTCGTGATCAATGAAATATGTATTACCAGTAGGCTAACGCCATTGAAATGAAATCAAATACTAGCTTACACTAATAAGCACAAGTGACCTCTATATCACATTTGTTGGTACTAGTACACAATTGTACATCTCATATTCTACGACCATATTTTTATTTCACACATTTCATCGGAATAGGCGTGAATGTATTATATTACTAGCACCAAAAAAATCACTGCACATTGCGATGTTACATACAGTAAAACCTGTCTTAACCCATCATCAACCCCAAGTAACTGACATGGACTGGTGCATCATATTTCTAGACCAATAAATTAATAAGAAAATTACATTTGGACGAGTTGATTTATCAAAATGTGTAATTTTTGTCTAAAAATAGTAATATTACCGACACAAAGTGCAGATCCTGATGAGACGGCTCATCATGAGCCGTCTCATCTGGATCTACACTTTTTGTAAGTCTATTTAGAGGTATGTGGTGTTGAAAGGGTTAAGCAGCCGGACAAGGGAATCACAGAAAGTAATAAATAATAATAATAATAATAATAAAGACTTTATTTAACGAGAGTACTCATTTAACAAAAGTTAATCTACCATGAGGCCCTCAACATATATGCAATCAAATGCAATCAAGAGATAGCACTATAAGTGAGAACTGCACATTGGAATAATATAGTAATGTAAAAGCTGAAAAATAGAGAAACTATATATATTTAATATGTAATGGAATATGATGATATATGGAATTGGCTAGCAGAGTAGAAAATGGGAATGAGACAATTAACGATACTAGATCTATCTAACAATGTGCAGATTTGACGTGTAGTGGTATCTTCAAAATATGTATGAAATCAACTTAAAGACAGCAATTTTCCGATTCTAATAAATATAGCAATGGCAATACACGTTTATAATAACAGTAGAAGTACGCGATTAGTTTGAATTATTATAGTACCACCTTAAGTAGAGAATTTTGAACTGTTGGATAGTTGGAGCATTTTGAACTGAGTGAGGCAATGAATTCCAAATGGATGATCCTGAAAATGGCTGCTTAGCACAGGTGGCTGCTTAATAGAGGTCAAATGTATAATAAAACAGCATATTGGGAATCTTGAAACTGGCTGCTTAATACAGGTGGCTGCTTAATAGAGGTGACCACTAACACAGGTCTGACTGTAGTCATAAAGTAATACAATTCTTCTACATGACCATCACCAGGTGGAAGTCGTGATAGCACAGTGGATGCGATGCGCGTTCGCTTAAGATGCGAAAGTTCCGGAGTTCGAACCCCACTGGAGCCGTTACGATTGTGCCCTTAGGCAAGGCATTTAAATTCCACGTTGCCTCTTCTCTCTCCCTCGTGGCAATGGATTCCATCAGGAATGAAGCCTCGAGAGTGATTAATATAAGTTGTAAGAACTTGCTTCGCAATCGAGCTAAAATAAATTTGTATAAACTAAAATAAATTTGTATAAACTAAAATAAATTTGTATAAACTATGACCAGGTGTAAGATCAATGCAAATAGTGTATACATCCTTGCTAATCCTGTTATTAAACTATGTGCGTGTGTGTGTTTTACGTTTATTTATCGTCGCTACCGGTTGCCCAGCTAGTTCCGGAACTATTTCTTGCGTGATCTCAAACTGGATTGCTGAAATTGGGTTCTTATATCCAGTTGTTTTCTGAGTTAGCAATTGTACATTTATGAAAGCACGTTCTCGCACATCTAATAGTCAAGACTCGGGCTTCCAGCTAGTTCCGCCCATATGGACTGTCATTATCTTTAGCTCTACGTCAATGTTGTCTTTCACTCTCACGTATGTGTGTGTGTGTTTTACGTTTATTTATCGTCGCTACCGGTTACCCATATGAGCGACGCCTCCTGAAGAGATTAGTCAGTTTAGATTTTGGAGGATAGAGCAATGATACAGATAGAGACCCATTCCAGAGTCTCCTCTGGTTCTTTTACGTGCACGGTGTAAAGCACCGACACGAGACCTCGGTTTAACGTCCCATCTGAAAGACTGTTAATTTTATTAGGGTCAGACGGGGAATCTAACCTGCGATCCCTGGATTACCAGTCCAGCGTGTTACCACTGGACTACAGATCCGTCTGTGATCTCCCCTCAACATGTTAGTTTCGTACAATGATATTCGTGTATGTAAATTATACTGGAACTATTTCTTATTACGAACGTTCACAGTAACATAAGTGGTTGTGCGGTTGCGTATTGTAGTGAAATGAGGTTCCCGATAGGGGCAGAAAAATTAATTAAATTTGATTACAAATATTATATTAGGCAAATTCATTGGAAATCATAAAGAAGAGGAAGAAGATGTGTGTTTGTTATTGTAATGTCATTCGTGGAATTACATATGTCGGTGATCATTCGATGAAATAAAATCATTTCCGGTGCTAAAGGTCCGGAGTTCAAGCCCCACTGGAGCCGTTACGATTGTGTCCTTAGGCAAGGCATTTAAATTCCACGTTGTCTCTTCTCTCTCCCTCGTGGCGATGGATTCCATCAGGAATGAGGTCTCGAGAGTGATTAATATAAGTTGAAATAACTTGTTTCGCAATCGAGCTAATATAAATTTGAATAAACTAAGAAAATCCTACCTTACACTAATAAACACAAATATCCTCTATATCTATTAAAATACATGTGTCTTAGTTTAAACATATTTTATTTCCCAATATAATACATATTGAACAATGCATACACCACACGTAATCAAAATACAGAAAAAGGATTAGAATATACGGATGTAAATGGAAAAAATACGCCGAGCATAGGCATACACCGAGCATAGGAATACGCCGCCGAGCATAGGAATACGCCGAGCATAGGAATACGCCGGGAATACGCCGAGCATAGGAATACGCCGAGCATACGCCGAGCATAGGAATACGCCGAGCATACGCCGAGCATAGGAATACGCCGCTGAGCTTAGGAATACGCCGAGCATAGGAATACGCCGAGCATAGGAATACGCCGTGCATACGCCGTGCATACGCCGAGCATAGAAATACGCCGAGCATTGGAATACGCCGAGCATACGCCGAGCATAGGAATATGCCGAGCATAGGAATACGCCGAGCATAGAAATTCGCCGAGCATAGGAATACGCCGAGCATAGAAATACGCCGAGCATAGGAATACGCCGAGCATAGGAATACGCCGAGCATAGAAATACGCCGAGCATACGCCGAGCATAGGAACACGCTGAGCATGGGAATACGCCGAGCATAGGAATACGCCGAGCATAGGAATACGCCGAGCATAGGAATACGCCGAGCATACGCCGAGCATAGAAATACGCCGAGCATAGAAATACGCCGAGCATAGGAATACGCCGAGCATAGAAACGCCGAGCATAGAAATACGCCGAGCATACGCCGAGCATACGCCGAGCATAGGAACACGCTGAGCATGGGAATACGCCGAGCATAGGAATACGCTGAGCATAGGAATACGCCGAGCATACGCCGAGCATGGGAATACGCCGAACATTCGCCGAGCATAGGAACACGCTGAGCATGGGAATACGCCGAACATAGGAATACGCCGAGCATAGGAATACGCCGAGCATAGGAATACGCCGAGCATACGCCGAGCATAGGAATACGCCGAGCATAGGAATACGCCGAGCATAGAAATTCGCCGAGCATAGGAATACGCCGAGCATAGAAATACGCCGAGCATAGGAATACGCCGAGTATAGAAATACGCCGAGCATACGCCGAGCATAGGAACACGCTGAGCATGGGAATACGCCGAGCATAGGAATACGCCGAGCATAGGAATACGCCGAGCATAGGAATACGCCGAGCATACGCCGAGCATAGAAATACGCCGAGCATAGGAATACGCCGAGCATAGAAATACGCCGAGCATAGGAATACGCCGAGCATACGCCGAGCATAGGAACACGCTGAGCATGAGAATACGCCGAGCATAGGAATACGCTGAGCATAGGAATACGCCGAGCATGGGAATACGCCGAACATTCGCCGAGCATAGGAACACGCTGAGCATGGGAATACGCCGAACATAGGAATACGCCGAGCATAGGAATACGCCGAGCATGGGAATACGCCGAGCATGGGAATACGCCGAGCATAGGAATACGCTGAGCATAGGAATACGCTGAGCATTGGAATACGCTGAGCATAGGAATACGCTGAGCATGGGAATACGCTGAGCATGGGAATACGCCGAGCATAGGAATACGCCGAGCATGGGAATACGCCGAACATTCGCCGAGCATAGGAACACGCTGAGCATGGGAATACGCCGAACATAGGAATACGCCGAGCATAGGAATACGCCGAGCATGGGAATACGCCGAGCAGGGAATACGCCGAGCATAGGAATACGCTGAGCATAGGAATACGCTGAGCATTGGAATACGCTGAGCATAGGAATACGCTGAGCATGGGAATACGCTGAGCATGGGAATACGCCGAGCATAGGAATACGCTGAGCATAGGAATACGCCGAGCATACGCCGAGCATGGGAATACGCCGAACATTCGCCGAGCATAGGAACACGCTGAGCATGGGAATACGCCGAGCATAGGAATACGCTGAGCATAGGAATACGCCGAACATAGGAACACGCTGAGCATGGGAATACGCCGAGCATAGGAATACGCTGAGCATGGGAATACGCCGAACATAGGAACACGCTGAGCATGGGAATACGCCGAGCATAGGAACACGCTGAGCATGGGAATACGCCGAACATAGGAATACGCTGAGCATAGGAATACGCCGAACATAGGAACACGCTGAGCATGGGAATACGCCGAGCATAGGAACACGCTGAGCATGGAATACGCCGAGCATAGGAATACGCTGAGCATAGGAATACGCCGAGCATAGGAATACGCCGAGCATGGGAATACGCCGAGCATAGGAATACGCCGAACATAGGACACGCTGAGCATGGGAATACGCCGAGCATAGGAATACGCTGAGCATGGGAATACGCTGAGCATGGGAATACGCCGAGCATAGGAATACGCTGGGCATAGGAATACGCCGAGCATACGCCGAGCATGGGAATACGCCGAACATACGCCGAACATAGGAACACGCTGAGCATGGGAATACGCCGAGCATAGGAATACGCTGAGCATAGGAATACGCCGAGCATAGGAATACGCCGAGCATGGGAATACGCCGAGCATGGGAATACGCCGAGCATAGGAATACGCCGAACATAGGAATACGTTGAGCATGGGAATACGCTGAGCATAAGAATACGCTGAGTATGGGAATACGCTGAGCATAGGAATACGCTGAGCATGGGAATACGCTGAGCATAGGAATACGCCGAGCATACGCCGAGCATGGGAATACGCCGAGCATGGGAATACACTGAGCATAGGAATACACTGAGCATAGGAATACGCCGAGCATGGGAATACGCTGAGCATAGGAATACGCCGAGCATAGGTTCCATCACTATAGTAATCCAGAGTATACATGTATTATTGTTTTACTTCTACGATCAGTGGAACACGTTGTGCTGCACACATACGGGAGGCAGATTGGATACCCCGCTACGCCATACTAAAATGACTATTTAAATTACGTGTCCCTCACAGCTATAGGTTCGAATACCAGTGTGGAATAGAATTCGTTCCACTGAGTATGCTATCCAGCCTGCTTAGCGAAGGCTGGTTAGTCCATACTCATCTATACAAAACTGATAGTATCAAATAACGATCAAACTCAGTCTGCAGTTTGCGAGGGGACGCTTCTATGTTAGGATACATATACACACCGGCGATATTCTAATTTATACTGAGTCAAAAAAGAAACGATACCAAACTAAAAATGACGTAAAACGGATAAAACCATAGAAAGGTTTAATATATTATTACGTATCAGTGTAAACACCGCACGATAATCAAAACATTATGGTAAGATTGACTTGCTATAGGTGTTTTTATATTACTACTTCATATACAAATTGACTATTGTGTACTATATAACATTGAATGGTAACGTTTGCCTATAAATAGTAATATAAAAAAACAGCTATAGCAAGTCAATGGACTCTTCCGATAATGTTGTGATTATCGTGCGGTGTTTATACCGGGTATCTTATTGCAACGTCAGCCAACCATAAACACAGGTAAATAAACACCCGATAATCCTGGAACGCCGAATTTCCGATTTGCACGTGCTCCTCAACAAAGACAACTTCCTGCACATGTACACATCGGAAAACCGGTTTATTGTACTGGTATTGCATTATCATCGAGGAAAAACACCTTACATACCCATTGTTACCTCTAACAAAATGCCTAGGCTAAACCGCAATCAGAGAATGCGTGCCATTGGCATGATTGACGGCGGTTTACGTCAGCGTGACGTCGCAAATCGACTCGGGGTTACGCGGATCACGATAACACGTCTACTTCGACGTTATCGAACACATGGATCGGTGGACGACCGTCCAAGATCTGGTCGACCACGTGTGACGACGCGTGAACAGGACCGTCACATTCGGACGTCACATTTACGTGACCGGTTCCTACCTGCTACGCACACAGCTGCCGTTACTCCTGGGATGACCAACAATCGCATCAGTGCACAAACAGTCAGGAACCGGCTCGGTGAACGTGGCATTCGTGCCTATCGGCCATACGTTGGACCCATCCTGACACGACGTCACCGTGACGTACGGCGGGAATGGACGACGGAACGTGCTCGCTGGACTCGGTTACAGTGGAATTCGGTGATGTTTAGCGATGAATCGCGGTTCTGTTTGCGTCGAGCGGATGGCAGAGAGCGGGTATATCGCAGACGCGGTGAACGTTACGCCGACGCATGTGTACGTCAGGTCGATCTGTTCGGGGGCGGAAGCGTTATGGCGTGGGGCGGTATCACCTTCGGCAGTCGCACTGAACTGTTAGTGGTGGACGGGAACCTAAACGCCCAGCGGTACTGTGATGAGATCCTTGCGCCAGTTGTTGTGCCGTTCTTTAACGCCAACAGAAACGTCACACTGTTCCAACAGGACAACGCCAGGTGTCATACTGCTCGGATTTCCACCACATTATTGGAGCAGAACAATATTGAAACCCTGCCGTGGCCTGCTTTGTCACCAGACTTGTCACCCATAGAACATTTGTGGGATACGTTAGACCGCCGCGTCAGACGACGTCAGCCGGTAACGTTAAACCAACTGAGGGATGTTTTGCGTCAGGAGTGGACAAATATTGACCAGCAAGAGATTCAGACACTCTTCCGTTCGATGCGACGGCGGTGCATTGCAGTGAGAGACGCAAATGGTGCCCATACTCGGTATTGACGTCTGTGTGAAAACTCC
Organism: Archivesica marissinica; assembly: GCA_014843695.1. Taxonomy (NCBI): domain Eukaryota; kingdom Metazoa; phylum Mollusca; class Bivalvia; order Venerida; family Vesicomyidae; genus Archivesica; species Archivesica marissinica. The sequence goes on from CM026396.1 coordinate 36,112,519, forward strand.
ATTAGACCCCTGTCCGACGAATTACGTCATCACGCAGCAGACAGTTTCGGAGGCTCATTATGCTTTATGTGCTCCTCTTTCAAACATGTTGGACTATCATCTTATGAATTTTCAAAGAATTTTCTTAATAAATGTTGAAATTATAGACACATAAACACCAGGTATCGTTTCTTTTTTGACTCAGTATATTTACATGTTCTGCAATCGGTGGCCGTATCGCCCAGGTAAAACCAGAGAGAAAACCCCAATTTTGATAGGAAAAAGGAAAACTCTGGAACCCTGTAACCCTTTGTCACCGTTACCGGCAAGCGAGCGTACTGTCCCCCATCTTACTACCACCTAGACGTGGGTCCCCATCCTTGCAAAACATTTAAATAACAATAACATGCAAAGTACATCAATAATCAATGATACATCTAAACTATCCATTATGTACCTTGAACATCTCTCATAGGCATTGAATTTGAAATGTATGGGTGGGTGTTCCCTCGACGAGAAGCGGTCGCTAAAACTGGCTTACAAAGCACGGAGCTCTCGAACAATAACTCTCGAATCATTCGAGTATAACATAACAAGTTTTGTTATCCATTCCGATTGGACAAAAATACTCGACTATACGATGAAACGTCGAGTATTAGTAATTCTACTACTAATAATAATAATAATAATAAAGACTTTATTTAACGAGAGTACTCATTTAACAAAAGTTAATCTACCATGAGGCCCTCAACATATATACAATCAAATGCAATCAAAAGATAGCACTATAAGTGAGAACTGCACATTGGAATAACATAGTAATGTAAAAGCTGAAAAATAGAGAAACTATATTTAATATGTAATGGAATATGATGATATATGGAATTGGCTAGCAGAGTAGAAAATGGGAATGAGACAATTAATGATACTAGATCTATCTAACAATATGCAGATTTGACTTGTAGTGGTATCTTCAAAATATGTATGAAATCAACTTAAAGACAGCAATATTTACGATTCTAATAAATATAGCAATCGCAATACACGTTTATAATAACAGTAGAAGTGCGCGATTAGTTTGAATTGTTATAGTTCCACCTTAAGTAGAGAATTTTGAACTGTTGGATAGTTGGAGCATTTTGAACTGAGTGAGGCAATGAATTCCAAATAGATGATCCTGAAAATTCAAATGTATTACGAAATAATTCACAATTTGGTCTTGGTGTGTATAATTGATATTCTGAGGTTGATCTAAGAATTCTAGGATGTATATCAGAAGTAAAAGTGAAGGATGATTTTAAATAGTCTGGAGCAGCTCCATGTAATGTTTTATACATTTGCATAGCCTTCTGATATATGACTCGTTCTGGAAAGGTCATCCATTTTAGTTGGGAGAATAATAATTGCGATGGAGTGTCAAAGTCCTGATCTAGAATTAGTCTAGCTGCTCTCTTTTGTAACCGAACTATTTTATCTTCTAAAGATGAGTTGCAGTTGCCCCAAATCACACAACAAAAGTCTAAGTGAGGCAATATGTAAGCATTGTAGAAGAGGTTGCGATTGGGAATAGAGAGATACCTTTTTATACGAGACAATAAATATAAATAAGAGTTACATTTTTTGAGAACATTGTCAGTATGCTTATCCCAGGATAGTGTGTTGTCAATCATAACTCCGAGTAGTCGTTCAGCAGAACTCGGATGTATGACGGTGTTGTTCACTTTCACTTCAAGAGCAGACTCACTGATACTATGAGCTTTTGATTTAGAGGAAATATACATGATTTTGGTCTTAGAAGTATTGAGAATCATACGATTGTCTAAACACCACTGTTGAACATTTATCAAATCAGTAGATAAAGAAGTAGTAATAGTGTCAAGAGATTGATCGGAGGAAGATATAGTTGTATCGTCAGCAAATATGTCTGCAACTGTGCTGGTAAGAGTCATAGGTAAGTCATTGATGTAAATTATAAAGAGAATGGGACCTAAGACAGACCCCTGAGGAACACCAGAAACAACAGGTCCAGCATCAGAACGAGCACCAGAAACATTCGTTTGTTGGAACCTGTCAGCTAAGTACGAGGAAAACCAATGTTGTGATGATTCAGCAAGACCATAATAAGCTAATTTAGGTATTAAGATAGAATGATCAACCAGATCAAAGGCTTTGGAAAGATCCAGAAAGACTGTGCCCACTACTTCATTCTATCAATTGCTGATATCCAGTCATCCAGTAAGCGTGTAAGGGCAGTTTGACAAGAATGATTTCGATTACTGTCGATTATATAATAAATTATGTTCCTCGAGAAATTGTTTCAAGTGAAAGCTGACATGGCGCTCAAGAATCAATGACATAACAGGTAATATTGATATAGGTCTGTAATTATTTTTATCTGATTTGTCACCTTTTTTGTGAATGGGTATAACTTTGGCTAATTTAAATGCTTTGGGAAATTTGTTGGAGTTTATGCTAGAATTGAATATTTGTGTTAAAATTGGAGCAATGATTTTGGCAGAAAGCTTTAAGAATCTGGCATGTATATTATCAGAGCCCGGGTGAAGAGAACTCCAAACCGTTGGTTATTCGCCTAATTAAACGGCAAGACAAATGTTCATTTCCTAATTAAACCTGGATTAGGTAGCTGTAAATGTATTGATCACTAGAATGCAAATATACTAAATATAAATAATTATACTTTAAAATGAATATGAACATATTTGTTATGTATATAAGAAAAGCCTCTTACCGTAGCCATTTGTTCTGTGCGGTTAGTTTATACAAATTTATTTCAGCTCGATTGCGAAACAAGTTCTTACAACTTATATTAATCACTCTCGATACCTCATTCCTGGTGGAATCCATCGCCACGAGGGAGAGAGAAGAGGCAACGTGGAATTTAAATGCCTTGCCAAAGGGCACAATCGTAACGGCTCCAGCGGGGCTCGAACTCCGGACCTTTCGCACCTGAAGCGTCGCTTCTGTGCGGTTGTATCACTTCTCTGTCATTGCATAAAACAAAGCGGTCTCGTGACAATATTTTGAAAACAACCCATATCTTCAGGTTTTAGTTAGTGCCAAAACATATGTGTTATCTTCGAGAGAATTATATTTCGGTGGTGACAGACATGCTTTCAGTAACTATCTTTTACCTAATTTATTGGTTTGCGATTGTCCTGTTATTTGAACATTATCGGAGCCAACACCCCACCGTCCTACCGTTTCCTCGTATCCCCGTCCATCTCAAGTAGTTCAACTTTTATCAAGGTGTGCTATCTTCGGATTGAACGAGTACCGGTCAATCAAACATTACTTCCTCTTTCTGAAGTATTGATTCAAGGTTGTCGTTTCGTTCAGATTTTATCTAAGATATTTAAGTTGCTATGTTTCTATCTTTGGAAAAGGATAAGAGAACTTCGTGCTGCCTATATTTGTAAATCTTTCGCCATTAATAGCGTTGGGAGCATGGTACAATGGTTTGCTAGAGAACGCCAGTTGGCCTAGTATCTCTCAGGGTTTATTGATTCGTATTGGCAGTAGTAGGCCAGGATCCTGAACCTTGCTCTAGATGGGGCATAGCTTTTCCCTGATGTACTAATATCTCATCTCCTTACTTGCCCCCCCCCCCTCCCAGCTTTTTCCTATAACTACTTGCTTGCTGGACTTCTTTTTTTACAGGGCTAATTTGAGAGCTTCCATATCTTTTACAAATAGCAATTTCACAAAAACTATGTTTTTTTCTAATAACGACAGTAAATAAACTGTTCTCCAAATGTTTGCTGGAACTGAAACAACTACACTGAACGACACTAAAAACTCGCCACCAATATGGCGGTGATGTTTGCACATTTGTAATTTGTGAAATTTCATTAAATATCGCACACACTGTCAAATTGAATCTTCACGCCCCTGTAATGTATATATTTCGATACACTTTACGATAGCTATACCATGCAGCCCTGAAGAACGTAGCACAAAATAATATCCCCACCCCCGCCCCACCCGACAAAAGTGGTGCGTATTTAAAGTTGTTCGGTGTATATTATTGGAAAACATAGACAATAGAATATAATACAATAATCACGATTTGTAATAATCACCAAGCTAGAATATCTGAGAGGGAAGCACTTTTGTAAAATAATCCTTAAAAGTCAAGTGACTTAACTGTTATTGGCTGTGAGGCAAGCCGTTGCGCGAATTGCATGCCTTACGTATTGGGTTCCTTAATGCTACATTAATCTGGCGTATGGTACTTGGCACAATCTAAATGAATCAATAGAAATCAATATTCATCATTCCAATTATATTTAGTAAATTGCATTTCGAAATAGTAATTTAAATAGCTTTCCTTATTTTAGCTCTATTACGACATAAAAAAGCTCTATGTCATATATTACGTGCGTAATCGCTCTCGATTTGCCGGCTCTTGATTGCATCTAGCAGAGAGATCATAGTTAGTGTGGAAATTAAGTGTCTGACGATACCACAATGGAAAAAATCACAATAAGCTTTAAGCTTCCGATTTAATCCATTTTCGCTTTGTATACAATGTATGTGTAATGTACATTATTATCGAATAAATATGTTTAAACCAACTGTTGTTCTGTTGGGTGCTAGAACTCACAACTTCTTGGGTGCGATGTGGAGAGGTATCCATTGCATTAACTACTAGTTATCTAGATATCACTATACAGTCTACATCCGTTATGTCGAATTCCGTCGGATCGAACAAAATACTTCGACATAAAGTTTGACTTAACGAAATTCGATATAAACAGATCCAGTTATATGTAAAAGTGTCTGAAACGGGACTTTGATCCGATTTCGAGATAACCGGAGAATTCGACATAACCGACTTTGACATAGTGGATGTAGACTGTATACAAGACACGTGTGGACGTCGTGATGGTACAGTTGTAGCGCTTCACGTGTGAGGGGGCCTGAGTTCGCGCCCAGCTGTTACGGTTACGATTGTGTCAGGCAAGGCACATAAATTCCACGTTTGCTTTTCGTGGCGATGGATTCCAGGAATGAGGTCTCGAGGGCGATTTAACTAATGTTGCAAGAACTTGTTTCGCAATCGAGCTAAAGTTGCACCAACAATTTAGGTCATACGGTGACTCACAGCTACTGCTGTTTATACAAATTTATTTTAGCTCGATTGCGAAACAAGTTCTTTCAACTTATATAAATCACTCTCGAGACCTCATTCCTGATGGAATCCATCGCCACGAGGGAGAGAAGAGGCAACGTGGAATTTAAATGCCTTGCCTTAAGGACATAATCGTAACGGCTCCAGCGGGGCTCGAACTCCAGACCTTTCGCACCTGAAGCGAACGCGCATCCACTGCACCATCACGACTTCCACGAACTACTGGTGGAGGAAGACTCCGCGTACCCCCAGGTGCCAGTTTGATGTCACAACGAAGGCAAGAAATGTTAAACACTAGTGACACAAAACTATTCAAAAGACAATTATATATTTTTCAGAATATTCTCAACATAACTGTAGCGTATTCACTGTGTTGCTTTTTACTGCTATATGCTGCTCATCGTCCGGCTTGTTACATGCTGTCGGTGGGATGCTTGATTGCCTGCATAGTGGAGGAGGGTTGTTGCTGTTTAGAGAATGTGTTATTGATAAGCTCGCCGGCGCCGAATGCAATCTCAGAAAAGTATTTCGTTGCTTAAGCTTTGCACACTGCGATTTAGATGCTTTTGTAAGTCCCGAACATTCACTGCTAGATGATAATATAGTCTTCAACTGTCCTTGTGGACTATGTTTATGAATTTTAGTCGGCGAACGTCTCAGTGGTATGTCGTCGGGCCATGATTCCGTCGTTATAATTGGTGAATCAAATTTCACTGAAACTTGTGTGTTTTGGTCAGCAGGTGGTACTTTTTCTCCTTCATCATGTTCATATGCTTTATTTACAAATTCAAAATCTGATTTAACCGTCACTTTATTGATATTGTTTAAATTTGCTTCATTTAAAGACAATCTAAACTTCATAAGACTCGGATAGTTTCCGACAGAGATGCTTTGCACGTGATCAACAGAATACCGGTGTGGTGTTCTCACTTCTCGTTTCTTCTTGCTCTTAGTCGCCGCCATGTTAGATTTATTTTCAAAATATAAAAATGAACCACAATCCGCATTACTTCCTTGTCTTCCTTTTGTAAAGGATGACTTAACAGATTTCGTACATTTCCGGCGCTCATCATTGAATTTGTCCGATTTCACGATATTCCATGCGGTGTCTTTTAATGTTTTTCTACTACATTTTGTAGATGGCTTCACATTGCTATCGGAAGCTGGCGGAAGAATAATTGTCGGGATAGTGCGTGCATGTACATGTGTAGATTGACAGTTTACTTGTTCGTCAATTTGAAAACAGTTGTCCGCCTTAACAATTATTGTTTCTGCATGTCGAATACTCCTCGTTCCTTGCGATTGTAACGTCGTGCTAGATTCACAGCATGCTATATTTAGATTATTTACAGATCGAGGCGCGCAGAAAACGCTTTCGTCAACTTCAGTCTCTTCCATTATTGTGCCCATTTCATTAAGCATGGGCCCGTGTCCTTTTGACCTGATTCTGCTCAGTGCCCATGTTGTTGAGTAGGCACTGCTCGTTGATGCAGCATCGCCTGAGTCGTTCAAAGCAGATATTCCGCACACAAATATACCGATTTCATGCCGCGTAACACGATTCATGTACGCGTAGATCATTGGATTAAAGATGCTACTTGAAAAGACGAAACAAATGGACGCTGCACTAAAATTAGAATTTATGTCCTTGCCTTTTAATGTAAGGAATGAATCTACGAAATATGGAACCCAGCAAATACTGTACGCGAGTGCAATTACCAAAATTGTTTTAACAGCCTTGCATTCTACCGACTTCCGTCTTACAGAATAGTCGTTACTCGAATCACTCTTTATTTCGCTGGTTGTCCTTCGACCTGGAAACGGTTGCACCTTCGAACTTCTTTTCGAATGTCCTACAGCGGCGAAAAAGATCTTAATATAGCAGAAGCTTTGAATGACAAGTGGTATTCCAAATGTTAGCACGCTGAATGAGATCAAATAATTTGCATTCGTTGTCCAGTCCAGACCACAGTAGAACTGATTCTCGTGGAAAACGTAGTTTCCCATGTCAGAGTTCAGCAGCGGCGGAATACTTACAAGAACGGATAACAGCCAGGAACAAGCTATCAGGATTGAGCAAAGCCTCTGTGTGAACACGTTTAGATAGCGAAGCGAGTTCATAATAGCGTAGTTGCGATCTAAGGAGATTGTTAGTAGCGCTAGTTGCTGGGCTACCATAACAACCGTGAAGAAGAAGCCTTGAGCCTCACACCAGTGTCCGGTATACACCCAGTCCTGGGAAACAACAGCAACCAGGCTGAACGGAAGAACCAATAGCGATAGACCTGCAAATGTAAATCAGCACATTAACATGTGAGAAAAGTGGTGCGAAAGGTCCGGAGTTCGAGCCCCACTGGAGCCGTTACGATTGTGCCCTTAGGCAAGGCATTTAAATTCCACGTTGCCTCTTCTCTCTCCCTCGTGGCGATGGATTCCATCAGGAATGAGGTCTCGAGAGTGATTTATATAAGTTGAAATAACTTGTTTCGCAATCGAGTTAAAATTAATTTGTATAAACTAACATGTGAGAAGGTCTCTACAATCGAAAAAATGTACTAGTATATATATTGTATACATACAAACTAGTACTCATATATAAAATTAAATAAGTTTCTTTTTGTTTTAATAGGAATAAATCTTTAAGCTGCACATAATGATCTCTATTTGCGTGTCTAAAGGTCTTTCGTTTCCTGCGATAAAACACACGGCCGGATTCAGGAAATAAAGGTCATTTGTTTACAATACGCTGAACACCTTGTTTATATTGAGGTAGAATAAACAAATAACGGAGGCAATTTCACAGACAAAATCAATGTGTCACATTGAAATGTGTATACGGTTGTTAAACGGAGACCGAATTCAAGGTGTATGTGCTTTATATATTGTATACGGAAATCCGGTCATATTTTTTTTCTCGTTTATAGACTGGTGGGATTTCAGAAAAAAGGCCCTGCATAAGGTTCTAGGGGCATTCGTGGGTAAAAGTTGGCAACCGGACTTTTTAACATAATTCAGGCATGCCGAATCCGATAAACCCGGTGTAATGAGTTTTTGACCATCTAATTTGCATAAACAAAATGGCCGCCAAATGGCAAATGTTGAACCATTCTTCTACGATATTTCTGTAACCAGGCAAGCTATTATGACAAATCAAGTGTCTATACCTATGTTTTGAAGGGCATGGAATATGGTTATGACATTTCCGAAGTCATTGGTGGTGAAACATACTCATGAATATGCAAATTAGTATAAGGAAATCCGGTCATATTTTTTTTCTCGTTTATATCTCTTTACTTTCCCAGCATATTTCTGTTACACAGGATGTCTCCAAAAATAATGGATCGCTAATGTTTTTACAACCATTATGAAACAAGTTCTAAAACGTTATATGAATCAACACTCACGTTGGATCGGACGAATGGGTATATACAGTCAAACCTGTCTTATATAACAAAGTAACATATTGGGAATCTGAAAACTGTCTGCTTAATATAGGTTGGCTGCTTAATACAGGTTGGCTGCTTAATACAGGTTGGCTGCTTAATAGAGGTGACCACTAACATAGGTTTGACTGTGCATGTATATATATATATATGTGTGTGTGCGTGCGTGCGTGCGTGCGTGCGTGCGTGCGTGCGTGCGTGCGTGCGTGCGTGCGTGCGTGCGTGCGTGCGTGCGTGCGTGCGTGCGTGCGTGCGTGCGTGCGTGTGCGTGCGTGGTGCGTGCGTGCGTGCGTGCGTGCGTGCGTGCGTGCGTGCGTGCGTGCGTGCGTGCGTGCGTGCGTGCGTGCGTGCGTGCGTGCGTGCGTGCGTGCGTGCGTGCGTGCGTGCGTGCGTGCGTGCGTGCGTGCGATCAGGCATATGGGAAAAGCGTAGCCTGGGAACAGGCGTTGATATAGTTTGCCTGGTCAGTCATAAAAATATATTTTAACACCGAGACCATTAATTGGGCCGTGGATTGAGTTTCTGGTAATATCAATGTCATTTTGCCAGAAGTAAATTATTGAAAAATCGACAGACTGGAACCCAGGCTAGGAAAACCGGAGTACCCGGAGAAACACCCTTGCTCTGGTGTTGGCCAAACTAGTAACTGACAAAGCTGTATTCCAGAATGGGGATTGAATCCCAGTTGCTTTGGTGCGCAGTAATCTGTATTATGTAACCCCAAAAGTAAGTCTTAAAAAACGTTTTAATCGTTCTAAATTTAGTTCGATCTGAATCTGTAACAATTTCGATCTCTTTATCTTTTAAACGATATTTTTAGATACAACTTACAATGTACTTTATCTTGTAAACGGTATTATAGATACAACTTACAATGTACTTTATCTTTTAAACGGTATTTTAGATACAACTTACAATGTACTTTATCTTTTAAACGGTATTTTAGATACAACTTACAATGTACTTTATCTTTTAAAAGGTATTTTAGATACAACTTACAATGTACTTTATCTTTTAAACGGTATTTTAGATACAACTTACAATGTACTTTATCTTTTAAAAGGTATTTTAGATACAACTTACAATGTACTTTATCTTGTAAACTGTATTTTAGATACAACTTACAATGTACTTTATCTTGTAAACGGTATTTTAGATACACCTTACAATGTACTTTATCTTGTAAACGGTATTTTAGATACACCTTACAACGTACTTTATCTTGCAAACGGTATTTTAGATACAACTTACAATGTACTTTATCTTGTAAACTGTATTTTAGATACAACTTACATCCACAAAAATCGTACCTCTAATTCAATTTAATTTAACCACAACAGTCAAACCTGTGTTAGTGGTCACCTCCATTAAGCAGCCAACCTGTATTAAGCAGCCAGTTTCCACATTCCCAATCGGTTGTTTTATTATATATTATACCTCTATTAAGCAGCCACCTGCGCTAAGCAGCCACTTTCTCTGACTTCATTGGCTGGCTGCTTAAGACAGGTTTGACTGTATAATTAAATACTGATTGTAAATGTACATGTAATCAATGGTATGTCGCCAGCTACATAATGCTGAATGTTCTACATCGATATTGCATTTCCTTCTATGGACGTACATCCCTGTGTGTATCCATGTTCGTATGAATTTCCTCACTAATGGTATGCAGCTGACATGCGTACTCGAAGGGACCGCATGCGCATTCGCAGTGTTGCGGCAGCGTTCGTCGTGAGAAAAGGCGTGTCTTACAGTTGGTGCAGGAGGGTCTATTTACCAGGTCCGACACACGGTAAGTCGCATACAGACGGAGCTGTAGTCCAGTGGTAACACGCTGGACTGGTAATCCAGGGATCGCATGTTCGATCCGCCGTCTGACCCTAATAAAATTAACAGTCTTTCAGATGGGACGTTAAACCGATGTCTCGTGTCGGTGCTTTACACCGTGCACGTAAAAGAACCAGAGGATACTCTGGAATGGGTCTCTGTCTGTATCATTGCACTATCCTCCAAAAATCTAAAATGACTAATCTCTTCAGGAGGTGTCGCTCATATGGGCAACAGGAAGCGACGATAAATAAACGTAAAACACACACGCGGTAAGTCGCAACTCTGGACTAAATACATTTTAAATATGAAGACCGCTATATTTTTCTTTGTGTCATTGAAAATAATAATTCATTTTAATGTAAATATAAGTAATGAATCGTGGGTTAACAGTTTCCATCGAAGTATGAACCACAGTTGTCGTGCTTAAAGTTAGCGCGGAATCCTTCGGCCACAACACACTTTAACCATGCACTATGTAGGCCATACCCGATAGAACCCACGATTCATTCCTTAAATAATCGTCATTACTGACAAGGGCTCAAAATAATTTTGCTACAACATGTTGACCTTCCCATTTGAAATTGTTTCTTGTATTATTGTGTAGCTATATGCATGGAAATGTGGAAGTCGTGATAGCGAAGTGGAAGTCGTGATAGCGCAGTGGAAGTCGTGATAGCGCAGTGGAAGTCGTGATAGCACAGTGGAAGTCGTGATAGCGCAGTGGAAGTCGTGATAGCGCCGTGGAAGTCGTGATAGCGCAGTGGAAGTCATGATAGCACAGTGGAAGTCGTGATAGCGTAGTGGAAGTCGTGATAGCGCAGTGGAAGTCGTGATAGCGCAGTGGAAGTCGTGATAGCGCAGTGGAAGTCGTGATAGCGTAGTGGAAGTCGTGATAGCGCAGTGGAAGTCGTGATAGCGCAGTGGAAGTCGTGATAGCGCAGTGGAGGTCGTGATAGCGCAGTGGAAGTCGTGATAGCGCAGTGGAAGTCGTGATAGCGCAGTGGAACTCGTGATAGCGCCGTGGAAGTCGTGATAGCGCAGTGGACGTCGTGATAGCGCAGTGGAAGTCGTGATCGCGCAGTGGAAGTCGTGATAGCGCAGTGGAAGTCGTGATAGCGCAGTGGAACTCGTGATAGCGCCGTGGAAGTCGTGATAGCGCAGTGGAAGTCGTGATAGCGCCGTGGAAGTCGTGATAGCGCAGTGGAAGTCGTGATAGCGCCGTGGAAGTCGTGATAGCGCAGTGGAAGTCGTGATAGCGCAGTGGAAGTCGTGATAGCGCAGTGGAAGTCGTGATAGCGCAGTGGAAGTCGTGATAGCGCAGTGGAAGTCGTGATAGCGCAGTGGAAGTCGTGATAGCGCAGTGGAAGTCGTGATAGCGCAGTGGAAGTCGTGATAGCGCAGTGGAAGTCGTGATAGCGCAGTGGAAGTCGTGATAGCGCAGTGGAAGTCGTGATAGCGCAGTGGAAGTCGTGATAGCGCAGTGGAAGTCGTGATAGCGCAGTGGAAGTCGTGATAGCGCAGTGGAAGTCGTGATAGCGCAGTGGAAGTCGTGATAGCGCAGTGGAAGTCGTGATAGCGCAGTGGAAGTCGTGATAGCGCAGTGGAAGTCGTGATAGCGCAGTGGAAGTCGTGATAGCGCAGTGGAAGTCGTGATAGCGCAGTGGAAGTCGTGATAGCGCAGTGGAAGTCGTGATAGCGCAGTGGAAGTCGTGATAGCGTAGTGGAAGACGTGATAGCGTAGTGGAAGTCCTTATAGCGTAGTGGAAGTCGTGATAGCGCAGTGGAAGTCGTGATAGCGCAGTGGAAGTCGTGATAGCGCAGTGGAAGTCGTGATAGCGCAGTGGAAGTCGTGATAGCGCAGTGGAAGTCGTGATAGCGCAGTGGAAGTCGTGATAGCGCAGTGGAGGTCGTGATAGCGCAGTGGAAGTCGTGATAGCGCAGTGGAAGTCGTGATAGCGCAGTGGAACTCGTGATAGCGCCGTGGAAGTCGTGATAGCGCAGTGGAAGTCGTGATCGCGCAGTGGAAGTCGTGATAGCGCAGTGGAAGTCGTGATAGCGCAGTGGAACTCGTGATAGCGCCGTGGAAGTCGTGATAGCGTAGTGGAAGTCGTGATAGCGCAGTGGAAGTCGTGATATCGCAGTGGAAGTCGTGATAGCGCAGTGGAAGTCGTGATAGCGCAGTGGAAGTCGTGATATCGCAGTGGAAGTCGTGATAGCGCAGTGGAAGTCGTGATAGCGCAATGGAAGTCGTGATATCGCAGTGGAAGTCGTGATAGCGCCGTGGAAGTCGTGATATCGCAGTGGAAGTCGTGATATCGTAGTGGAAGTCGTGATATCGTAATGGAAGTCGTGATATCGTAGTGGAAGTCGTGATATCGTAGTGGAAGTCGTGATAGCGCAATGGAAGTCGTGATAGCGTAGTGGATGCCATGATAGCGCAGTTGTTGTCTTAATAAGGTAGTGGAAGTCGTGATATCGTAGTGGAAGTCGTGATATCGTAATGGAAGTCGTGATATCGTAGTGGAAGTCGTGATATCGTAGTGGAAGTCGTGATAGCGCAATGGAAGTCGTGATAGCGTAGTGGATGCCATGATAGCGCAGTTGTTGTCTTAATAAGGTAGTGGAAGTCGTGATATCGTAGTGGAAGTCGTGATATCGTAGTGGAAGTCGTGCTAGCGCAATGGAAGTCGTGATAGCGTAGTGGAAGTCGTGATATCGTAGTGGAAGTCGTGATATTGTAGTGGAAGTCATGATATCGTAGTGGAAGTCGGGATAGCCTAGTGGTAATTCAGTGATAGCGGAGGGTTAGTCGTGATTGCGCAATGGAAGTCGTGATAGCGCAGTGGAAGTCGTGATGGCGCTATGGTAACTCAGTGATAGCACAGTGGAAGTCGCGATAGCGCAGTGGAAGTCGTGATGGCGCTGTGGAAGTCGTGATGGCGCTATGGTAACTCAGTGATAGCACAGTGGAAGTCGTGATAGCGCAGTGGAAGTCGTGATATCGCAGTGGAAGTCGTGATAGCGCAGTGGAAGTCGTGATAGCGCAATGGAAGTCGTGATATCGCAGTGGAAGTCGTGATAGCACCGTGGAAGTCGTGATATCGCAGTGGAAGTCGTGATAGCGCAGTGGAAGTCGTGATAGCGCAATGGAAGTCGTGATATCGCAGTGGAAGTCGTGCTAGCGCCGTGGAAGTCGTGATAGCGCAGTGGAAGTCGTGATAGCGCAGTGGAAGTCGTGATAGCGCAGTGGAAGTCGTGATAGCGCTATGGAAGTCGTGATAGCGCAGTGGAAGTCGTGATAGCGCAGTGGAACTGGTGATAGCGCCGTGGAAGTCGTGATAGCGTAGTGGAAGTCGTGATAGCGCAGTGGAAGTCGTGGTAGCGCCGTGGAAGTCGTGATAGCGCAGTGGAAGTCGTGATAGCGCAGTGGAAGTCGGGATAGCGCAGTGGAAGTCGTGATAGCGCAGTAGATGCGCGTTCGCTTCAGGTGCGAATGGTCCGGAGTTCGAGCCCCGCTGGAGCCGTTACGATTGTGCCCTTAGGCAAAGCATATAAATTCCACATTGCCTCTTCTCTCTCCCTCGTGGTGATGTATTCCATCAGGAATGAGGTCTCGAGCGTGATTAATATAAGTTGAAAGAACTTGTTTCGCAATCGAGCTAAAATAAATTTGTATAAACTAATCATATATATACAATAAACTATTGTTAAACCTACAATTGCGTGTGGGCAAGAAGAAGTTGCGTTGGTTTCCATGCAAACAATGCGATAACATACCTAATGTTATAATCAATATGTGACAATTTCATACGTGTATTCATGCATCAGCCGAAATCACAATCATTAAATTGACATTACATCGCAAAAAGGGGGAAAACGACAATTTTACGTATAAATAACTCTGCTACTTAGAACTTCTTCAGAAATTGACGCCATTACACATTGCTGATTGTACATTGAATGACGTCATTACACATTGCAGATTGTACATTGATTGATGCCATTACACATTGCAGAGTGTACATTGAATGACGCCATTACACATTGCAGAGTGTACATTGAAAGACGCCATTACAAATTGCAGAGTGTACATTGATTGACGCCATTTCACATTGTTCATTGATTGATGTCATTACACATTGTACATTGTGCATTGATTGACGCCATTACAGATTGTACATTGTAAATAGATTGACGCCATTACACATTGCAGAGTGTACATTGAGTGACGCCATTACACATTGTCCATTGATTGACGCCATTACACATTTCAGATTGTACATTGATTGACGCCATTACACATTGCAGAGTGTACATTGATTGACGCCATTACACATTGTACATTGTACGTAGATTGACGCCATTACAAATTGTAAAGTGTACATCGATTGACGCCATTACACATTGTACATTGATTGACGCCATTACACATTGCAGAGTGTACATTGATTGACGCCATTACACATTGTACATTGATTGACGCCATTACACATTGCAGGATTGTACATTGATTGACGCCATTACACATTGCAGAGTGTACATTGATTGACGCCATTACACATTGTACATTGTGCATTGATTGACGACATTACAGATTGTACATTGTACGTAGATTGACGCCATTACACATTGCAAAGTGTACATCGATTGACACCATTACACATTGTACATTGATTGACACCATTTCACATTGTTCATTGATTGATGCCATTACACATTGTACATTGTACATTGATTGACGCCATTACACATTGTTCATTGATTGATGCCATTACACATTGTACATTGTACATTGATTGACGCCATTACACATTGTTCATTGATTGACGCCATTACACATTGTACATTGTGCATTGATTGACGCCATTAAATATTGTACATTGATTGACGCCATTACGCATTGTACATTGTGCATTGATTGACGCCATTACACATTGTACATGGATTGACGCCATTACATATTGTACATTGATTGACGCCATTACATATTGTACATGGATTGACGCCATTACATATTGTACATGGATTGACGCCATTGCACATTGTACATTGTGCATGGATTGACGCCATTACATATTGTGCATGGATTGACGCCATTACATATTGTACATTGTGCATGGATTGACGCCATTACATATTGTACATTGTGCATTGATTGACGCCATTACATATTGTACATGGATTGACGCCATTACATATTGTACATTGTGCATTGATTGACGCCATTACATATTGTGCATTGATTGACGCCATTACATATTGTACGTGGATTGACGCCATTACATATTGTGCATTGATTGACGCCATTACACATTGTACATGGATTGACGCCATTACATACTATACATGGATTGACGCCATTACACATTGTACATGGATTGACGCCATTACACATTACATATTGTACATGGATTGACGCCATTATACATTGTACATGGATTGACGCCATTACATATTGTACATGGATTGACGCCATTACATATTGTACATTGTGCATTGATTGACGCCATTACATATTGTGCATTGATTGACGCCATTACATATTGTACGTGGATTGACGCCATTACATATTGTGCATTGATTGACGCCATTACACATTGTACATGGATTGACGCCATTACATACTGTACATGGATTGACGCCATTACACATTAACATGGATTGACGCCATTACATACTGTACATGGATTGACGCCATTACATACTGTACATGGATTGACGCCATTACACATTGTACATGGATTGACGCCATTACATATTGTACATGGATTGACGCCATTACACATTACACATTGTACATGGATTGACGCCATTACATAGTGTACATGGATTGACGCCATTACACATTACATATTGTACATGGATTGACGCCATTACACATTACATATTGTACATGGATTGACACCATTACATATTGTACGTGGATTGACACCATTACATATTGTACATGGATTGACACCATTACACATTACATATTGTACATGGATTGACACCATTACATATTGTACATGGATTGACACCATTACACATTACATATTGTACATGGATTGACGCCATTACATATTACATATTGTACATAGATTGACACCATTACATATTACATATTGTACATGGATTGACACCATTACATATTGTCATGGATTGACACCATTACATATTGTACATGGATTGACGCCATTACATATTGTACATGGATTGACGCCATTACATAGTGTACGTGGATTGACACCATTGCAGATTGTACGTGGATTGACGCCATTACATATTGTACATGGATTGACACCATTACATATTACATATTGTACATGGATTGACGCCATTACATAGTGTACATGGATTGACACCATTACATATTGTACATGGATTGACACCATTACATATTACATATTGTACATGGATTGACACCATTACATATTGTACATGGATTGACGACCATTACATATTGTACATGGATTGACGCCATTACATATTGTACATGGATTGACGCCATTACACATTACATAGTGTACATGGATTGACGCCATTGCATATTGTACATGGATTGACACCATTACATATTGTACATGGATTGACACCATTACATATTGTACATGGATTGACACCATTACATATTGTACATGGATTGACACCATTACATATTGTACATGGATTGACACCATTACATATGTACATGGATTGACACCATTACATATTGTACATGGATTGACACCATTACATATTGTACATGGATTGACACCATTACATATTACATATTGTACATGGATTGACGCCATTACATATTACATATTGTACATGGATTGACACCATTACATAGTGTACATGGATTGGCGCCATTACACATTGTACGTGGATTGACGCCATTACATATTGTACATGGATTGACGCCATTACATATTACATATTGTACATGGATTGACACCATTACATAGTGTACATGGATTGACGCCATTACATAGTGTACATGGATTGACGCCATTACATATTGTACGTGGATTGACACCATTACATATTGTACATGGATTGACACCATTACATATTACATATTGTACATGGATTGACACCATTACATATTGTACATGGATTGACACCATTACATATTACATATTGTACATGGATTGACGCCATTACATATTGTACATGGATTGACACCATTACATATTGTACATGGATTGACGCCATTACATAGTGTACATGGATTGACACCATTACATATTGTACATGGATTGACGCCATTACATATTGTACATGGATTGACGCCATTATATATTGTACATGGATTGACGCCATTACACATTACATATTGTACATGGATTGACGCCATTACATATTGTACATGGATTGACACCATTACATATTACATATTATACATGGATTGACGCCATTACATAGTGTACATGGATTGACACCATTACATATTACATATTATACATGGATTGACGCCATTACATAGTGTACATGGATTGACACCATTACATATTGTACATGGATTGACACCATTACATATTGTACATGGATTGACACCATTACATAGTGTACATGGATTGACACCATTACATATTGTACATGGATTGACACCATTACATATTGTACATGGATTGACACCATTACATAGTGTACATGGATTGACACCATTACATATTGTACATGGATTGACACCATTGCATATTGTACATGGATTGACACCATTACATAGTGTACATGGATTGACACCATTACATATTGTACATGGATTGACACCATTACATATTGTACATGGATTGACACCATTACATAGTGTACATGGATTGACACCATTACATATTGTACATGGATTGACACCATTACATATTGTACATTGATTGACGCCATTACATATTGTACATGGATTGACACCATTACATATTACATATTATACATGGATTGACACCATTACATATTGTACATGGATTGACACCATTACATATTGTACATGGATTGACGCCATTACATATTACATATTGTACATGGATTGACGCCATTACATATTGTACATGGATTGACGCCATTACATATTACATATTATACATGGATTGACGCCATTACATATTACATATTATACATGGATTGACACCATTACATATTGTACATGGATTGACGCCATTACATATTACATATTATACATGGATTGACGCCATTACACATTACATATTGTACATGGATTGACACCATTACATATTACATATTGTACATGGATTGACACCATTACATAGTGTAGATGGATTGACGCCATTACATATTGTACATGGATTGACGCCATTACATATTGTACATGGATTGACGCCATTACATATTACATATTATACATGGATTGACGCCATTACATATTGTACATGGATTGACGCCATTACATATTGTACATGGATTGACACCATTACATATTACATAGTGTACATTGATTGACGCCATTACATATTACATATTGTACATGGATTGACACCATTACACATTACATATTATACATGGATTGACGCCATTACACATTACATATTGTACATGGATTGACACCATTACATATTGTACATGGATTGACGCCATTACATATTGTACCTGGATTGACACCATTACATATTACATATTATACATGGATTGACGCCATTACATATTACATATTGTACATGGATTGACGCCATTACAGATTGTACATGGATTGACGCCATTACATAGTGTACATGGATTGACACCATTACATAGTGTACATGGATTGACACCATTACATATTACATATTATACATGGATTGACGCCATTACAGATTGTACATGGATTGACGCCATTACATAGTGTACATGGATTGACACCATTACATAGTGTACATGGATTGACACCATTACATATTACATATTATACATGGATTGACACCATTACATATTGTACATGGATTGACACCATTACATATTACATATTATACATGGATTGACACCATTACACATTACATATTATACATGGATTGACGCCATTACACATTACATATTATACATGGATTGACGCCATTACATATTACATATTATACATGGATTGACACCATTACATATTGTACATGGATTGACGCCATTACATATTACATATTATACATGGATTGACACCATTACATATTACATATTGTACATGGATTGACACCATTACATATTACATATTGTACATGGATTGACACCATTACATATTACATATTGTACATGGATTGACACCATTACATATTGTATATGGATTGACACCATTACATATTACATATTGTACATGGATTGACGCCATTACATATTGTACATGGATTGACGCCATTACAAATTGTACATGGATTGACGCCATTACATAGTGTACATGGATTGACGCCATTACATATTGTACATGGATTGACGCCATTACATATTACATATTATACATGGATTGACACCATTAGAGATTGTACATGGATTGACGCCATTACATAGTGTACATGGATTGACACCATTACATATTGTACATGGATTGACGCCATTACATATTGTACATGGATTGACACCATTACATATTACATATTGTACATGGATTGACGCCATTACATATTGTACATGGATTGACGCCATTACATATTGTACATGGATTGACACCATTACATATTGTACATGGATTGACGCCATTACATATTACATATTGTACATGGATTGACACCATTACATATTGTACATGGATTGACGCCATTACATAGTGTACATGGATTGACACCATTACATATTGTACATGGATTGACACCATTACATATTGTACATGGATTGACGCCATTACATATTGTACATGGATTGACGCCATTACATAGTGTACATGGATTGACACCATTACATATTGTACATGAATTGACACCATTACACATTACATAGTGTACATGGATTGACACCATTACATATTGTACATGGATTGACGCCATTACACATTGTACATGGATTGACGCCATTACATATTGTACATGGATTGACGCCATTACACATTACATATTGTACATGGATTGACACCATTACATATTGTACATGGATTGACGCCATTACATAGTGTACATGGATTGACACCATTACATATTGTACATGGATTGACACCATTACATATTGTACATGGATTGACGCCATTACATATTGTACATGGATTGACGCCATTACATAGTGTACATGGATTGACACCATTACATATTGTACATGGATTGACACCATTACACATTACATAGTGTACATGGATTGACACCATTACATATTGTACATGGATTGACGCCATTACACATTGTACATGGATTGACGCCATTACATATTGTACATGGATTGACGCCATTACACATTACATATTGTACATGGATTGACGCCATTACATATTACATATTGTACATGGATTGACACCATTACATAGTGTACATGGATTGACACCATTACATATTGTACATGGATTGACGCCACTACATAGTGTACATGGATTGACACCATTACATATTGTACATGGATTGACACCATTACATATTACATATTGTACATGGATTGACACCATGACACATTACATATTGTACATTGATTGACGCCATTACACATTACATATTGTACATGGATTGACACCATTACATATTGTACATTGATTGACGCCATTACACATTACATATTGTACATGGATTGACGCCATTAATGATTGTACATGGATTGACACCATTACATATTGTACGTGGATTGACACCATTACACATTGTACATTGATTGACGCCATTACACATTACATATTGTACATTGATTTACGCCATTACACATTACATATTGTACATGGATTGACGCCATTACATAGTGTACATGGATTGACGCCATTACATATTGTACATGGATTGACACCATTACATATTGCAGGTTGTACATTGATTGACGCCATTACACATTGCAGGTTGTACATTGATTGACGCCATTACACATTGCAGATTGTTCATTGATTGACGCCATTACAGATTACACATGGATTGACGCCATTGCATATTGCAGATTGTACATGGATTGACGCCATTACACATTGTACATGGATTGACGCCATTACATAGTGTACGTGGATTGACGCCATTACATAGTGTACATGGATTGACGCCATTACACATTGTACATGGATTGACGCCATTACACATTGTACATGGATTGACGCCATTACATATTGTACATGGATTGACGCCATTACATATTGCACGTGGATTGACACCATTAATGATTGTACATGGATTGACGCCATTACATACTGCACATGGATTGACGTCATTAATGATTACACGTGGATTGACGTAATTAATGATTGTACATGGATTGACGCCATTAATTGAACATGGATAAATTGTAATTGACAAATAGCAGTCAGACAAACAATTATAAAAATCATATAACATATTGGGTACAACTCTTAATTATTCCCAGCAGCCTCTATCAAGGTGTGTCGGTAAGTTGATTAGTCATCCTGATCATGATTAGTAAAATGGAACCATATGTATGGAATAAGACCACATCCCTACGGGGGGGGGGGGGGTAATGAACCAATCTAAAAGAGAACGGCTTTTCTAAATCATAATACAATACATATTCGCCAGTATCATTTACTACCGTCTTCTAATTAGAGAAAAAGGCAATTACTTTTTTTCCTGATCGTGGCCATACGGATTATAGTTGTAATGGCAACTCTGCTTATACGTTTATTTAAAACACTAGGTTTGTATTTGCAGTCCATTATTATTAATATTGGACTGGTGCCAAAAGGCCAGAGTATTATATTAAATCCTACGCGTAAATTGGTGTGTATTAAATCCTACACGTAAATTGGTGTGTATTAAATCCTACACGTAAATTGGTGTGTATTAAATCCTACTCGTAGATTGGTGTGTATTAAATCCTACACGTAAATTGGTGTGTATTAAATCCTACGCGTAAATTGGTGTGTATTAAATCCTACGCGTAAATTGGTGTGTATTAAATCCTACGCATAAATTGGTGTGTATTAAATCCTACGCGTAAATTGGTGTGTATTAAATCCTACACGTAGATTGGTGTGTATTAAATCCTACACGTAAATTGGTGTGTATTAAATCCTACGCGTAAATTGGTGTGTATTAAATCCTACTCGTAGATTGGTGTGTATTAAATCCTACGCGTAAATTGGTGTGTATTAAATCCTACGCGTAAATTGGTGTGTATTAAATCCTACGCGTAAATTGGTGTGTATTAAATCCTACGCGTAAATTGGTGTGTATTAAATCCTACTCGTAGATTGGTGTGTATTAAATCCTACGCGTAAATTGGTGTGTATTAAATCCTACTCGTAGATTGGTGTGTATTAAATCCTACGCGTAAATTGGTGTGTAAAGCAATGCAACATATTTAAAGCGACATTACATCGGTGAAAATGCAAACTTCTACATAATGTCATTCCTTATCATATGGTATATTTTTTATCCAAATATTTGCTGCAGAATCTGAGTATTTCAATCAATACGCAAGCGTCGTATACGACGTTTGTTGGCATAACAACAAGTATCACTCGATTAGTATAGACTCCAAATAATAAGCAAACGTAAATGCAGAGGCGCGGCTTACTGCTATATGAAATCATGCTTTCACTTTTGAGAATGTGTAGACCTCAAATCTCACTGTTTAATGACTAAAATGTAGTGGTTCGTCTCCGTGGGCCAGTGGTTAAGGCGTCCGCCTACGGAGCGGGAGGTCGAAGGTTCGAATCTCGTCAGGGGTTCGTTCTGATATGGCCGGTTGGTGAGCCGCCAGCTAGTTAAATAATGGTTACCGATTGCCTACCAGCCTGGCATAGGATTCGGGAAGTACTGATGTTGAACATAAAATGAGGTGTCTCATAAGTCAGAAATGACTGGCCCTTTAAATAGGGGTGACACTATAATAAACAAACACTTTACTTTACTTTACTTTATAGGAAGAATTTGTAGTAGCAATACGTAAACATGCATTTATTGGCTTTTTGCAATGTAATGTCGCTTTAACTGGTGTACGTACTGCATGGTGACGTACTGCATGACGCCGTACTGTATGGTGATGTACTGCATGGTGACGTACTTTGTAGTGACTTCATAGTGACGTACTGTACTGTGTGTTGTAGCTGCATTATGTGTCTGTGAATCGGCCTGTCTGTATCATTGCACTATTATTATTTCAGCATCTTGTGCATTTGTATTGCGCATCATCGAACAGTATGCGCAGCTTCCGTTTTTATTTTAAAAATCGCGAGGCGTGTATTTTATGGGTTATATACACTGCCTATTATTATTTCAGCATCTTGTGCATTTGTATTGCGCATCATCGAACAGTATGCGCAGCTTCCGTTTTTATTTTAAAAATCGCGAGGCGTGTATTTTATGGGTTATATACACTGCCTAGTCCGGAGCTATCATCATTCATACTGCACCGTCATCCAATCCAAATACTGGTAATTGCATTTAATCGCAATAAAGCCATTTATGTTGTTATAATAATATAAAACGTGCTATTCAATTGTTTTACGCTTGCATGGTGAAATGTTGTCAACGCAAGCGTGTTTCGACGCAATGCGAGAGTGACGTCATTTATGACGTCGTCCAAACGCGACGTTCTATCAGCATTTAGTGCATAGCTTAATCCCATTTTTCTATACAAAAGAAAACTAATTGAGTCTAAAATAAAAAGAAAATGTGTTTGTTTAAGTGCATAATTGACTTATATTTCACTTATGAACATAGACAGCTATTAGTAATCACTAGTGGCTAGCTCAACTCCGGGTAATACGTAGCATGCAGTGTGAAATATAAGTCATTCCCTCTATGTATAATAGCTGTTGTATGAATCGAAGAACTAAAAGGTTAAAGTAATCCAGACATCTCCTTATTCCTATCAAATAAAACAAAATTGCCATTATGTAAACTCACATTATATGTTACCATGGTAACTACGTAATACTAAGTTATAATTGAAATAGAATATATGGCTCGAGGACGAGACGACAACCTTGTTGCTACGAAGACCTAGTCCTCTCGGGAGCGCAATGAACTTCTAGAGACACAGCATACACTGTTACACATTGTGTCACAAGCGGAATATGTTTCTATAAAAAATCACGTGCACGTAAATTGCGTACATCACTTCAATTTTGTTTCATCAAGCAATTGTGTCACGTAAATTGCGTATCTGTGTGTGTTTTACGTTTATTTATCGTCGCTACCGGTTGCCCATATGAGCGATGCCTCCCGAAGAGATTAGTCATTTTAGAGTTTTGGAGGATAGTGCAATGATACAGACAGGCCGATTCACAGACACATAATGCAGCTACAACACACAGTACAGTACGTCACTATGAAGTCACTACAAAGTACGTCACCATGCAGTACATCACCATACAGTACGGCGTCATGCAGTACGTCACCATGCAGTACGTCACCATACAGTACGGCGCCATGCAGTACGTCACCATGTAGTACGTGAATATGCAGTACGTCACCATGCAGTACGTGACTATGCAGTCACTACAAAGTACGTCACCATGCAGTACGTCACCATGTAGTACGTCGCTATGTAGTACGTGAATATGCAGTACGTCACCATGCAGTACGTCACTATGCATTACGTCGCCATGCAGTGCGTCACCATGCAGTACGTCACTATGCAGTACGTCGCCATGCAGTACGTCACTATGCAGTACGGCGCCATGCAGTACGTCACCATGCAGTACGTCACCATACAGTACGGCGCCATGCAGTACGAGACTATGCAGTACGTGACTATGCAGTCACTACAAAGTACGACACCATGCAGTACGTCACTATGCAGTACGTCGCCATGCAGTGCGTCACCATGCAGTATGTCACCATGTAGTACGTCACCATGCAGTACGTCACCATACAGTACGGCGACATGCAGTACGTCACCATGTAGTACGTGAATATACAGTACGTCGCCATGCAGTACGTCACTATACAGTACCTCAATATAGGGTGAAAATGTCGATTCTTTATTCCAAAAAAATCAATATGTAACACTAATACGGATGTGTTACATGTGCTGCTGTGGCGTATTCGTACATGGCGTATACGTAGGTGTGTGACATATACATACAGTGCAGCTAATCGATCGTTCCAACGTGATCTTGGATATTACAAATTATGTCCTCGGTGTGGTACACTAAATATCGCTTTATGTAAGTTCGAAGTGAAGCGATGGGCAATAGAACGTCTAAGCAGAGCGGCGTTCATACAGAATGACGCTCGCAATAGAACGTCTACGCAGAGCGGCGTCCATACAGAATGACGCTCACAATAGAACGTCTAAGCAGAGCGGCGTCCATACAGAATGACGCTCGCAATAGAACGTCTACGCAGAGCGGCGTCCATACAGAATGACGCTCGCAATAGAACGTCTACGCAGAGCGGCGTCCATACAGAATGACGCTCGCAATAGAACGTCTACGCAGAGCGGCGTCCATACAGAATGACGCTCGCATCATATAGATGGGCTATGTGAGTTTCGTTCACAGCGCGGGGGTGGTCAATAGGATTCCAAGACAAATAGCGCTCGCAGCGCAGCGATATACTATGGAACGTCTAGACAGAAAGGCGCTAGCAATGATGGCTATAGGAGATCTAGACCGAGCGGCACTCGCAGAGCATCACAATGAAACAACACATATATACACATCCTGGTTATCTGTCCGACTAATACAGTGGTTAGCACGCTCGCGTATCACCAACAGAACCCGGGTTCGATCCTCGGACTGGGAAATATGTTAGATGGTACGATTGTCGCCAGACCGGAAAGGTGGGTTTTCTCCGGGTACTCCGGTACCTGCCACATATATGACCACATTTATGTTTCGCAATCGTTGTAAACTAAATATATGTACTTATAGATAGAAATGACTAGAAACATTACATAGTGTACATGTACTATATACTGTCATGTGTGGTTGAAATGTCTCCTTGAAACATACCATGCTATAACCCAACAATACCTGGATACTGTCTAGATAAGTCTCTAGCACTTTGTAAACGCACGCTACAGAGTCATTACTTAATGGAAATCATTCTAAATGACATCTTATAAATGAGGTCGCGCGTGGCTTTTAATGAGCATAGTGGAAACGGTGAATGCTAACCGACAATTGAGTTGTTTACCGGCTCGTGCAGACTTTAAAGTTAGG
>CM026396.1:36146596-36320599 GCA_014843695.1 Archivesica marissinica
GATTGGTCAGTTATAAGATATATTGTGAGATGTTATGAGATTGGTCAGTTATAAGATATATTGTGAGATGTTATGCGATTGGTCAGTTATAAGATATATTGTGAGATGTTATGAGATTGGTCAGTTATAAGATATATTGTGAGATGTTATGAGATTGATCAGTTATAAGATTTATGGTGAGAGGTTATGAGATTGGTCAGTTATACGATTTATGGTGAGAGGTTATAAGATTGGTCAGTTATAAGATTTATGGTGAGATGTTATGAGATTGGTCAGTTATAAGATTTATTGTGAGATGTTATGAGATTGGTCAGTTATAAGATTGGTCAGTTATAAGATATATTGTGATATGTTATGAGATTGGTCAGTTATAAGATTTATTGTGAGATGTTATGAGATTGGTCAGTTATAAGATTTATTGTGAGAGGTTATGAGATTGGTCAGTTATAAGATATATTGTGAGATATTATGAGATTGGTCAGTTATAAGATTTATTGTGAGATGTTATGAGATTGGTCAGTTATAAGATTTATTGTGAGAGGTTATGAGATTGGTCAGTTATAAGATTGGTCAGTTATAAGATATATTGTGAGATGTTATGAGATTGGTCAGTTATAAGATATATTGTGAGAGGTTATGAGATTGGTCAGTTATACGATATATTGTGAGAGGTTATGAGATTGGTCAGTTATAAGATATATTGTGAGAGGTTATGAGATTGGTCAGTTATAAGATTTATTGTGAGATGTTATGAGATTGGTCAGTTATAAGATATATTGTGAGATGTTATGAGATTGGTCAGTTATAAGATTTATTGTGAGATGTTATGAGATTGGTCAGTTATAAGATTTATTGTGAGAGGTTATGAGATTGGTCAGTTATAAGATTGGTCAGTTATAAGATATATTGTGAGATGTTATGAGATTGGTCAGTTATAAGATATATTGTGAGATGTTATGAGATTGGTCAGTAATAAGATATATTGTGAGATGTTATGAGATTGGTCAGTTATAAGATATATTGTGAGAGGTTATGAGATTGGTCAGTAATAAGATATATTGTGATATGTTATGAGATTGGTCAGTAATAAGATATATTGTGAGAGGTTATGAGATTGGTCAGTAATAAGATATATTGTGAGATGTTATGAGATTGGTCAGTAATAAGATATATTGTGATATGTTATGAGATTGGTCAGTAATAAGATATATTGTGAGAGGTTATGAGATTGGTCAGTTATACGATATATTGTGAGATGTTATGAGATTGGTCAGTTATAAGATATATTGTGAGATGTTATGAGATTGGTCAGTTATAAGATATATTGTGAGATGTTATGAGATTGGTCAGTTATAAGATATATGGTGAGAGGTTATGAGATTGGTCAGTTATAAGATATATTGTGAGATGTTATGAGATTGGTCAGTTATAAGATATATTGTGAGATGTTATGAGATTGGTCAGTTATAAGATATATTGTGAGATGTTATGAGATTGGTCAGTTATAAGATATATGGTGAGATGTTATGAGATTGGTCAGTTATAAGATATATTGTGAGATGTTATGAGATTGGTCAGTTATAAGATTTATTGTGAGAGGTTATGAGATTGGTCAGTTATAAGATTGGTCAGTTATAAGATATATTGTGAGATGTTATGAGATTGGTCAGTTATAAGATATATGGTGAGAGGTTATGAGATTGGTCAGTTATAAGATATATTGTGAGATGTTATGAGATTGGTCAGTTATAAGATATATTGTGAGAGGTTATGAGATTGGTCAGTTATAAGATATATGGTGAGAGGTTAT
Organism: Archivesica marissinica; assembly: GCA_014843695.1. Lineage (NCBI taxonomy): Eukaryota > Metazoa > Mollusca > Bivalvia > Venerida > Vesicomyidae > Archivesica > Archivesica marissinica. The sequence goes on from CM026396.1 coordinate 36,148,407, forward strand.
GAGATTGGTCAGTTATAAGATATATTGTGAGATGTTATGAGATTGGTATATATACATATATATATAACTCATGATTTACGTACGTGCCATCTATAACTATATATTCAGTGTACAATAAGCAGTACATACATATGTGATATATTCTCTATATATCTACACATGTTCTGATTATAACAGAAGTCAGTCTGTTGTGAAGGGGAGACAACCCACCTTTCAGCCGACACCATTTTTAATGTTTCGGGATCCCATGAATGCATACAATTAGACACGTTATACGTGTTTAAAACAGATTTACTTCACGTGGATGTATTCTAGGTAAATATTTGTGTGTAGCATTAATTCAAATTATGCATCACATATTTCATCACAGACGGTTGGGGTCTGGACAAATGGTTTTGGGTTCAAACCCAAATGTGTGTGGGGTTTAAACCATATGCTTGACACTATACATACAAAAATATGCCATTTATGGTAATTACTCTGATAGTGACGGGGTGTCATTTTTAACCCATTCAACACCAAGTAACTGACATGGACTGGTCCATGATATTTTTAGACCAATAAATTAATAACAAAATTACATTTGGATCAGTTCATTTATCAAAATGGGTAATTTGTTTTCTAAAAATAGTTATATTACTTGAAAAAAGTGCAGATCCTGATGAGACGGCTCGTCACGAGCCGGCTCATCTGGATCTACACTTTTTTGTAAGCCAATTTAGAGGTCTGTGGTGTTGAAAGGGTTAAATATGATTGGATATGGCCTAATATTTATTGTTTGTATGTATAGTGTCAAGCCTATCCGCGCCAACGAGAGTGATTAATAGAAAGTTGTTAGAACTTGCTTCGCAATCGTAAAATAAATAAAGTTTTAAAAAGTATATGGTTTATCAAAATGGTTTTGAACCAGAAACCACTTTGAACCCAGACCCCAACCGTCTGTGCATATCATAGGAGTGCAGACATGTTCACACCGAATTTTATCTGAGTTTATTTTTGCAGTACTCTTCAAATGGAGATTTTCCCGACTTGCTTATGCTATAACAATAACCATCGTCTCAATATATGTCAACATGTAAACGGAAGCAACGGCATAGATAGTCTTTAAAGCGACACTACATCGGGGAACACGCAAACGGAAGCAACGGCATAGATAGTCTTTAAAGCGACACTACATCGGGGAACACGCAAACGGAAGCTACGGCATAAATAGTCTTTAAAGCGACACTACATCGGGGAACAAGCAAAAAAACAGAAGGTAATTTCCTATTATATGGTATACCCCTTTTCCAAATAGTTGCCTCAAAAACTGAGTATTTCAACAAATAAACAAACATCGTATACGCGGTTTGTTAACATATCAAATAAATAGGGTCATTCGCCATTCATGCGTAATACAACGAGTTTATCCTGAATAACACAAGGTATGGTACGTATGTACCGTGATACCTCACATGTATGCATATTTATGTGTAGACTCATCTTAGTTAAAGTATCTCTAGACGACAGTATCACGCGTTTAGTATTGACTCCAATGACAAACAAACGTCAATTTAGGAGCGCGGATGACTGTTATATGAAATCCTTCTTTCACTTTTGAAAGTTTGTATTGCACAAAAACACTGTTTATTGATTCAATGTTAATGTTCGAATGTATTCAGAAGAATGTGTGGTAGCTATGCATGTATGCATTTTATTTGCTTTTTGCAATGCAATGTCGCTTTAAGTACATTTTAATAGTCTGTGTTCGTGCGTAAATTACATCCGGTTCTGGATAAATTCTGCAGTGGTTTCTGTTTATGTCCTAGTTTATAAATATCCCCATATAGCGAAGTATTCTTGCTATTAGATCGAATTAAGCAGGTGAATACGTTTGCGTGTGCATTTTCGCATTTGTAATATTGTTTTTGGTGCAAGGTAAATCTTGTCCGCTTGATTTTAAATCTAAACCATTGTAATATCGGTAACGTATCCTCTATGAATTGTAAACATGTTGTTAGCAAAATTATTTCTAAATTTATTTCATAATTTTAATAAGATCACATTTATCACACCGCAATATCTGGTTAGGGAATAACGATAAAATCAAAGGAGTCCATCTAAAATCACCAATATACATTTCGGGATAAATCGGATTTTGATGCAATACAGCAAAACGAAATGACGTCACAAAAAATCTTTCATAACATTAAAATAAGAAAAACTAGAAAGTGTTTTTGAAACAAAACGTATTTCAACTTTATTTATTTTACAACGATTGCGAAGTAAGTTCTAACAACTTATAGTAATCACTCTCGTTGGCGCGGATGAAAGCGTATAAGTATGTGGTCATTCGTGTGGGAGGAAACCGGAGTACCCGGTAGAAACCCACCTGTCCGAGCTGGTGACCACCGTACCATCTCACATACTTCCCGGTCCGAGGATCGAACCCGGGTTGTATTGGTGAGAAGCGAGCGAGCTAACCACTGCGCTAATCGAACAGCCTACACGTATGTCTCCCAACTGTTGCTTCAGTCGAGTATTAAAGACATGGCCGTGCAATATATGAAGTCATTGCAGTAAAAAATCAATAATTACGTATTATTAAGTTTGGGAGATGACGAATGGACAGGCTTTGTGTAATAAAATGTTCACATGGCCGTAAATCCGCAAAAATACCATCCAACCGGAATTGGGTTACAATATGCACAACTAGAAAGCATACCGATGCTTCATGCCAAGCTTGGTGAAAATCCAATAACGGGTTATGAAGATGAAGCGATGACAAGCTAAGGCGGAGATATTTGGTCATACAGCGACTAGTCAACCTGTTATTATGTTGAGAAAGACACCGGGTGCCCCTCCGGGCAGTATTTTTCAGACACGGAAGGGTACCAGACCTTTAGCAAGCCAGCGGGATGGTACCGCACATGAAATTCGACGAGCTCACGGAAAGTCGTTGGTTCTACCTGGGTGTCAGTGCGATCCTGAACTACTGTTCCGAGCAGCAAACTGGGTCTTCCTCCACCAATAACAGCTGGAGAGTCGCCATTTAACTTAAACTGTTGTGTGACTTTAAACCGGAATTACCCTCGCAAAAAGCAAATAAAATGCTTTTTTTTTCACGTATAAAATGCATTGCTACTACAAAATCTTCTGAATATACTCAAGCACTAACATTGAATCAATAAACAGTGGTTTGTGGTAAACAAACTGTCAAAAGAGAAAGTAGGATTTCATATAACGGTCATCCACGCTCCTGGATTGACGTTTGCTGTCATTGAAGTCAATACTAAACATGCGATACTTTCGTTTAGAGAAAATTTAACTAAGATTAGTCTACAAATAAATATGCATAGGTACACATGTGAGACATCACGGTAAATGTGTACCATAACTCGTGTTATTCAGGATAAACGCTTTGTATTACGCATGAATCGACCCTATTTACATTGTTTTGTTATGTCAACAAACCGCGTATACGACGTTTGTTTATTTGTTGAAATACTCAGTTTTTGAGGCATATATTTGGAAAGAAATTATACCATATACTAGCAAATTACATTCTGCAGACATTTGCGTTTCACCGATGTAGTGTCGCTTTAAGTATCGTAAATTATATGTAATATTATCGCGATTACTGAGTGTCGCTTTAAACCTAAATACAAACAAATAATAATGATAATAAAAACTTTTATTTAACGAGAAAAAATGTGATACGGTCAATCTTCCATAAGGTCCTCAAAACAACAATAAACAATTTTATACAACATACAGTCAAACTTGCTCGAATGACCACGTGTCTATTAAGAGATCAAATGAATTAAGCGACCACTTTTTCAGTTACCGTTTGTATTGTTGAAAAACAAATCATTCCAGCTTAGAGACCACAGTTTGTCCTTTCCTTTGGTGATCTCTTTATACAAGTTTGACTGTATATCCAATGAAGTTTGTGCCATATGGCGAGTTGTTGTTTTGCTATGTTGCATGCAGAGCAAAATTATTTCTGGGTAATCATCAACAGCATTTATATACGGTTGCATAGCATGCGCTTTAAGCGCGTGGTCTTATTCCACTGCTCACATTACTGCAGTCTGATTAGTTATCAAAGATGCTCTGTCATCCAATAACGCTGATTACAATACTGGTGGCAATACATCCAACAAGAAAGGTAGTATGCTGTTGAAAGGAATATTTAACATTCTCACATGGCTCTGTATTTTGTATTTCATCTGTATAAGCAAACAAGGACGTTTGTTAAAATCTACAATAAAACATGTTTTCGTGGAAGTCGTGATAGCGCAGTGGATGCACGTTCGCTTCTGGTGCCTACACATTTTCTTCAAAATTTGAAAATATTAAAATGCGAGAAAAAATCACTTAAAATTCAGAAACTGGTTGCGCAATCCATTTTGAATTATGGAAGTCGTGATAGCGCAGTGGATGCGCGTTCGATTCAGGTGCGAAAGGTCCATAGTTCGAGCCCCGCTGGAGCCGTTACGATTATGCCCTTAGGCAAGGCATTTAGATTCCACATTTCCTCTTGTCTTTCCATCGTGGCGATGGATTCCATCAGGAATGAGGTCTCGAGAGTGATTAGTATAAGTTGTAAGAACTTGTTTCGCAATCAATCTCAAATAAAAAAACAATTTAAAAATTGTCAATAAATGTTTTAACATTAGTTACGGCCCTTCCCAATATAGTTGCATTCTAATTTTTCTCACTCGGGTTTCTCCGTAGCAAAGCGTAATACCAAGAAAATTGGGTAAATAACTGTTGGCATTGTTTTTTTGTTGTTTTTTAAATAGTCTTAGTTTATACAAATTTATTTTAGCTCGATTGCGAAACAAGTTCTTACAACTTATATTAATCACTCTCGATACCTCATTCCTGATGGAATCCATCGCCACGAGGGAGAGAGAAGAGGCAACGTGGAATTTAAATGCCTTGCCTAAGGGCACAATCGTAGCGGCCCCAGCGGGGTTCGAACTCTGGACCTTTCACACCTGAAGTGAACGAGCATCCACTGCGCTATCGACTTCCAAATAGTCTTAAACTGTTGGACTCGTAAACCTTCACGTGCATCATTATGAATGTCACTTCAAGAAATATTTATTCTGCTAAATTAGTGATTCGGAGCATCCGCGTACATTCTGTTTTAAGACTTGGTTATTTATTTGAGATTGAGACGAGGAAATGTCACTTTGTCATGAAACGCATACCTTTGAACTGACTGAATAAATAATTACCGTCTGCTATTTCTTGGAAATAATTTGAAACTGATAATGCTGATTGACATTGCTGTAATGCATGTAGTTTATATACATATTTATTTTAGCTCGATTGCGAAACAAGTTCTTACAACTTATATTAATCACTCCCGATACCTCATCCATGGTGGAATCCATCGCCATGAAGGAGAGAGAAGAGGAAACGTGGAATTTAAATGCCTTGTCTAAGGGTACACTCGTTACGGTTCCAGCGGGGCTCGAACTATCGCGCCTGAAGCGACCGCGCTACCACTGCGATATCACGACCTCCACGCTGTGTGTTAACTCTATTCGCATAATCAGATATATTTATAATGTGATGTATTCATGTTTTTGTGTTGGCACAAGCAAACCAGCAACTTTAATTCTAATAAAACTCGTTAAAATCAAATTGTATATCATTTCCCTACTACTCGGTTTGGTTCAATGCCACATATCTTGATTTTAATGAGACTGCGAGTTCACAATGAAATAGAAGCACATTAAACTGGTTTCATTAACCAACAAAACAAGATCAAAATAACTCTTACTTCATCTAGTTCATAAGGAGGGGTCTTACTTTCTAAGTTTATGAAGTGTCAATGAAAACGTTCTAGTTATGGCTTTTTATCAAGTTCAAAGGTTTTATTGGACACAATATATACGAGTACAGTCAAACCTGTGTTAGTGATCACCTCTATTAAGCAGCCAAACCGTATTAAGCAGCCAGTTTCCAGATTCCCAATATGTTGTTTTATTAAATACAGTTGATCTCTATTAAACCTGTGCTAAGCAGCCACTTTCAGTGATTCCCTTGGCTGGCTGCTTAAGACAGATTTGACTGGACATGTCCGTCGCCAAGAAACATAATAACAGCATTCAGGGAAGCATGATTTGAATACGGTTACAGTATCGTCAATTGACATGTTTTGGATACGTATACTAGAGGACATAGAAAACGCACAACTACATTATATACTAGAGGACATAGAAAGCGCACACCTACATTATATACTAGAGGACATAGAAAGCGCACACCTACAGTATATACTAGAGGACATAGAAAGCGCACACCTACATTATATACTAGAGGATATAGAAAACGCACACACACATTATATACTAGATGACATAGAAAACGCATACCTACATTATATACTAGAGGACATATAAAGCACACACCTACAGTATATACTAGAGGACATAGAAAACGCACACCTACATTATATACTAGAGGACATAGAAAACGCACACCTACATTATATACTAGAGGACATAGAAAACGCACATCTACATTATATACTAGAGGACATAGAAAACGCACACCTACATTATATACTAGAGGACATAGAAAACGCACACCTACATTATATGATTAGTATTTCATGAAAACGAAATACGAAGGATTCCATCAAAGATATATCACATCTTTATTACAAAACACAAACAGAACAACTAAAAATATTCCAAAATGTTTAAAACTATGTATTTATATAGCTATTGTTTTTCATGTAAAAACACACTTATCGAACGTGTGCGTTTTCTATGTCCTCTAGTATATATATCCGAAGTGTGCGTTTTCTATGTCCTCTAGTATAGAAGTAAATGCAAGATTTGGCTATGTAAATATATACACTTGAAAGCAGTAACATCGCCTGGGAAGCAGTAACATCGCCTGGGAAGCAGTAACATCGCCTGGGAAGACGATTATTGTAAATGTTTATATATAGTTTATACAAATTTATTTGAGCTCGATTGCGAAACATGTTCTTTCAACTTATATTAATCACTCTCGAGACCTCATTCCTGATGGAATCCATTGCCACGAGGTAGAGAGAAGAGGCAACGTGGAATTTAAATGCCTTGCCTAAAGGCACAATTGTAACGGCTCCAGCGGGGCTTGAACTCCGAACCTTTCGCACCTGAAGCGAACGCGCATCCACTGTGCCATCACGACTTCCACTAGCTGTAGCTGTACAAACTGCCTAATTACATGGGCGGTACAAAATAAGCCGGTAAGCATATCTAATTAAAGTTAATAAAAATTTCCTAGCACAAAATAACAATGATATATATTTCGGCTTTACCTTGGGGTGAACAACACAGGGTACCATACGAACATTGTGCGTCAGACACGGGTGGGCACTCAAATATAACCATTTAGTAGGCTGTCCGATTAGCGCGTTCGCTTCTCACCAATGCAACCCAAGTTCGATCCTCGGACCGGGAAGTATGTGAAATGGTACGGTGGTCGTCAGATCGGACAGGTGGGTATTCTCCGGGTACTCCGGTTTCCTCCCACGCGAATGACCACAGTTACGCTTTCATCCGCGCCAACGAGAGTGGTTAATATAAGTTGTTAGAACTTGCTTCGCAATCGTTGTAAAATAAATATAAAGTTGAAACTTTTAAATAGAACCACCGTTCAGATGACGTCATAGTGTGATTCGAACATGTTGCGGTAAGGAGCAATTGATTTGAAGTCGACGACCTCAACCACTCGGGCATTGAAGCCAAACTCTTCAGATAAAGAAACAAAATGTTGGCAGCTTCTAGAGAAATAGACAGGTGAAATGACATCTTAAATGCACTTCTAAGAAAAAATTATTTCCTGTAGTGGGAATAATACAATATTAATTTACAATAAAAATAATTATGTGTTTCATGATCCATGTGTTACCATGTAATTATACAAATCAGAATAATTCCATATCTATAAAACGCACTTGTTAAAATTCACTCCAAGCCTCAATGTACCTCAATCTGCCGAGCTAAATGTCGTCTGCATGCAGAGTGAAATGTCGACTTGTCATTCGCGATACCCACAGACAATCACTTATGTTGCGAAGGTAACGTAGAGAGTCTTATCAATAAAGGCAAATACACGCTCTGATAACCTGTTCAAGTGAAACTCCATATTCTAGATAACCCATATAGCCCGCTGTGGCGGTTTCTAAGATCCCGTTTTGTTACTTGCGGCATGGGGCTGACGGCACAGTCATGAGTGTACGACAAACACTCCGTGATATAATCCCCCATTATTTGTGGCACATGAGGACATATTGATTTCCGGCGTGTCCACCTAGTGGGGACATATTAATTTCCGGCGTGTCCACCTAGTGGGGACATATTAATTTCCGGCGTGTCCACCTAGTGGGGACATATTGATTTCCGGCGTGTCCACCTAGTGGGGACATATTGATTTCCGGTGTGTCCACCTAGTGGGGACATATTAATTTCCGGCGTGTCCACCTAGTGGGGACATATTAATTTCCGGTGTGTCCACCTAGTGGGGACATATTGATTTCCGGCGTGTCCACCTAGTGGGGACATAATGATTTCCGGCGTGTCCACTTAGTGGGGACATATTGATTTCCGGCGTGTCCACCTATTGGGGACATATTAATGTCCGGTGTGTCCACCTAGTGGGGACATGTTAATATCCGGCGTGTCCACCTAGTGGGGACATAATTATTAATTTCCGGTGTGTCCACCTAGCGGAGGCATATTAATTTCTGGTGTGTCCACATAATAGCCACATATCACACAGTATATAAAGATTGAACACGTTTGGGAACATGTATGTACAGACGGATCTGTAGTCCAGTGGTTAACACGTTGGACTGGTAATCCATGGATCGCAGATTCGATCCCCCGTCTGATCCTAATAAAATTAACAGTCGTTCAGATAGGACATAATATCGTAGGTCTCGTGTCGGTGCTTTACATCGTGTACGTAAAAGAACCAGAGGAGACTCTGAAATGGCTCTCTCTCTATATATATATATCATTGCACTATCCTCCAACATCTAAAATGACTAATTTTTCAGGAGGTGTCGCTCATATGGACAACCGTTAAATAAAATGATAAATAAACGTAAGTAAAACACACACAGGAAAACTGATGTCCGCCTCCATGGTAGAGTTATTACGATCGCTGACATGTATACCACTGCAGTCTATCATCACTGATGGCCACGGGTTCCGGTCCCGCCATGTCTAATTTATATGAAACAGTAGGAAGTTTCTTACGGAGATTGGTACACCAAGTATTGGTTAACCGCTGGAGCCTGCCCAGGAAAGGTGTTGTTAGGTAAACTGCATACCGGCGATATAGCCAAAAATGGTGCTACCCCCCACCCCCAAACAAACAGGGGAAACTTAGCCTTGCCATTCGTTAATTATGTTCATTGTTGAGGTCTCTTCCGGATATTTCGCATGCATTGGAGCTGTCACATATATTCCTGTTCAATAAGACGTAATAGCACTGTCCCGTTTACCCGTTGTACGCACATTAATTTCAGAATAGTGTATAAGCCGAACACGTTCATTTAAAGACGGGGAATTTAGGCAGCGATTCTAAAAATGGCCTTACATGGAGTTCTTGACAGAAGGCCCTCTGGAATGTGTTGTATCCACTTCGAAGATGTGGAATTTGGATAAGAATCGTGTGTGTTTTTTACGTTTATTTATCGTCGCTACCGGTTGCCCATATAAGCGACGCCTACTGAAAAGATTACTTTTTTTTAGAGTTTTAGAGGATAGTGCAATGATACAGACATAGACTCATTCCAGTATCTCCTCTGGTTCTTTTACATGCACGGTGTAACGCACCGATACGAGACCTCGGTTTAACGTCCCATCTGAAAGACTGTTTTATTGTGGATAAGAACATCTTGTGGACACTTGTTATACTACTTATGCAAATAGTCATACACGAGTGGTGATTTCATTCATTATTAAGCGAGCCTTTTCATTGGTCTGATGCATCATCAGCAGTCAATCACAGCCCAAACAGTCTGTGTCAACTACGTCAGAGACAGCCTGCTGACCATGCCCAATTCCAAGTATAAGAAGGCAAGATTTACCATCATCACCATTAATAGGAGTGTGGTGATTGCGGAGGACAGTGGTGATTGCGGAGGACAGTGGTGATTGCGGAGGACAGTGATGATTGTATCCCAAGTGTCATGGGAGCTGCCCTCATCCCAGCAGCCCACCAACCTTCAACAAACTCCACCGCTCCCAAGTTCAACAACGACCTTCAACTCGTTCGGCTCCTCATCACCATCACCCTCCTAGCAGTCGTATGAGCAACCTCACCACATTTGGAGACACCTGCCTCCAGCATCTTCAGTGTGGGGCTCACAGTCGATAGAACAGTACCAACATCCACATCAGCATATTCCTTCAGTGTGGGGATCACAGTCCATAGAACAGTACCAACAACAACATCCACATCAGCATATCCCTTCAGTGTGGGGCTCACAGTCCATAGCACAGTGCCAACAGAAACATCCACATCAGCATATTCCTTCAGTGTGGGGATCACAGTCCATAGAACAGTAACAACAACAACATCAGCATATTCCTTCAGTGTGCGGCTCACAGTCCATAGAACAGTACCAACATCCACATCAGCATATTCCTTCAGTGTGGGGATCACAGTTCATAGAACAGTACCAACATCCACATCAGCATATTCCTCCAGTGTGGGGCTCAGTCCATAGAACAGTACCAACATCCACATCCACATCAGCATATTCCTTCAGTGTGGGGATCACAGTCCATAGAACAGTACCAACAGCAACATCCACATCAGCATATTCCTCCAGTGTGGGGCTCACAGTCCACAGAACAGTACCAACAACAACATCCACATCAGCATATTCCTTCAGTGTGGGGATCACAGTCCACAGAACAGTACCAACATCCACATCAGCATATTCCTTCAGTGTGGGGCTCACAGTCCATAGAACAGTACCAACATCCACATCCACATCAGCATATTCCTTCAGTGTGGGGATCACAGTCCATAGAACAGTACCAACAGCAACATCAGCATATTCCTTCAGTGTGGGGATCACAGTGCATAGAACAGTACCAACAGCAACACCCACATCAGCATATTCCTTCAGTGTGGGGATCACAGTCCATAGAAGAGTACCAACAGCAACATCCACATCAGCATATTCCTTCAGTGTGGGGATCACAGTCCATAGAACAGTACCAACAACAACATCCACATCAGCATATTCCTTCAGTGTGGGGATCACAGTCCATAGAACAGTACCAACAGCAACATCAGCATATTCCTTCAGTGTGGGGATCACAGTGCATAGAACAGTACCAACAGCAACACCCACATCAGCATATTCCTTCAGTGTGGGGATCACAGTCCATAGAAGAGTACCAACAGCAACATCCACATCAGCATATTCCTTCAGTGTGGGGATCACAGTCCATAGAACAGTACCAACAACAACATCCACATCAGCATATTCCTTCAGTGTGGGGATCACAGTCCATAGAACAGTGCCAACAACATCAGCATATTCCTTCAGTGTGGGGATCACAGTTCATAGAACAGTACCAACAGCAACATCCACATCAGCATATTCCTTCAGTGTGGGGATCACAGTCCATAGAACAGTGCCAACATCCAAATCAGCATATTCCTTCAGTGTGGGGCTCACAGTCGATAGAACAGTACCAACAGCAACATCCACATCAGCATATTCCTTCAGTGTGGGGATCACAGTCCATAGAACAGAACCAACATCAACATCAGCATATTCCTTCAGTGTGGGGATCACAGTCCATAGAACAGAACCAACAGCAACATCCACATCAGCATATTCCTTCAGTGTGGGGATCACAATCTATAGAACAGTGCCAACATCAACATCTACATCAGCATATTCCTTCAGTGTGGGGATCACAGTCCATAGAACAGTACCAACATCCACATCAGCATATTCCTTCAGTGTGGGGCTCACAGTCCATATAACAGTGCCAACATCAACATCCACATCAGCATATTCCTTCAGTGTGGGGATCACAGTCCATAGAACAGTGCCAACATCCAAATCAGCATATTCCTTCAGTGTGGGGCTCACAGTCGATAGAACAGTACCAACAGCAACATCCACATCAGCATATTCCTTCAGTGTGGGGATCACAGTCCATAAAACAGTACCAACAACATCAGCATATTCCTTCAGTGTGGGGCTCACAGTTCATAGAACAGTACCAACAGCAACATCCACATCAGCATATTCCTTCAGTGTGGGGATCACAGTCCATAGAACAGTGCCAACATCCAAATCAGCATATTCCTTCAGTGTGGGGCTCACAGTCGATAGAACAGTACCAACAGCAACATCCACATCAGCATATTCCTTCAGTGTGGGGATCACAGTCCATAAAACAGTACCAACAACATCAGCATATTCCTTCAGTGTGGGGCTCACAGTTCATAGAACAGTACCAACAGCAACATCCACATCAGCATATTCCTTCAGTGTGGGGATCACAGTCCATAGAACAGTGCCAACATCCAAATCAGCATATTCCTTCAGTGTGGGGCTCACAGTCGATAGAACAGTGCCAACATCAACATCCACATCAGCATATTCCTTCGGTGTGGGGATCACAGTCTATAGAACACTACCAACAGCAACATCCACATCAGCATATTCCTTCAGTGTGGGGATCACAGTCCATAGAACAGTACCAACAACAACATCCACATCAGCATATTCCTTCAGTGTGGGGATCACAGTCCATAGAACAGTACCAACATCCACATCAGCATATTCCTTCAGTGTGGGGCTCACAGTCCATAGAACAGTACCAACAGCAACACCCACATCAGCATATTCCTTCAGTGTGGGGATCACAGTCCATAGAACAGTACCAACACCAACATCCACATCAGCATATTCCTTCAGTGTGGGGATCACAGTCCATAGAACAGTACCAACAACAACATCAGCATATTCCTTCAGTGTGGGGATCACAGTCCATAGAACAGTACCAACAGCAACATCCACATCAGCATATTCCTTCAGTGTGGGGATCACAGTTCATAGAACAGTGCCAACATCCACATCAGCATATTCCTTCAGTGTGGGGATCACAGTCCATAGAACAGTACCAACAGCAACATCCACATCAGCATATTCCTTCAGTGTGGGGATCACAGTCCATAGAACAGTACCAACATCAACATCAGCATATTCCTTCAGTGTGGGGATCACAGTCCATAGAACAGTACCAACAGCAACATCCACATCAGCATATTCCTTCAGTGTGGGGATCACAGTCCATAGAACAGTACCAACATCAACATCCACATCAGCATATTCCTTCAGTGTGGGGATCACAGTCCATAGAACAGTACCAACATCCACATCAGCATATTCCTTCAGTGTGGGATCACAGTCCATAGAACAGTACCAACATCAACATCCACATCAGCATATTCCTTCAGTGTGGGGATCACAGTCCATAGAACAGGCAACATCCACATCAGCATATTCCTTCAGTGTGGGGATCACAGTCCATAGAACAGTACCAACATCAACATCCACATCAGCATATTCCTTCAGTGTGGGGATCACAGTCCATAGAACAGTACCAACATCCACATCAGCATATTCCTTCAGTGTGGGGATCACAGTCCATAGAACAGTACCAACAGCAACATCCACATCAGCATATTCCTTCAGTGTGGGGATCACAGTCCATAGAACAGTACCAACAGCAACATCCACATCAGCATATTCCTTCAGTGTGGGGATCACAGTCCATAGAACAGTACCAACAGCAACATCCACATCAGCATATTCCTTCAGTGTGGGGACACAGTCCATAGAACAGTGCCAACATCAACATCCACATCAGCATATTCCTTCAGTGTGGGGATCACAGTCTATAGAACAGTACCAACATCAACATCACATCAGATATTCCTTCAGTGTGGGGATCACAGTCCATAGAACAGTACCAACATCCACATCAGCATATTCCTTCAGTGTGGGGCTCACAGTCCATAGAACAGTACCAACAGCAACATCCACATCAGCATATTCCTTCAGTGTGGGGATCACAGTCCATAGAACAGTACCAACATCAACATCAGCATATTCCTTCAGTGTGGGGATCACAGTCCATAGAACAGTACCAACAGCAACATCCAAATCAGCATATTCCTTCAGTGTGGGGATCACAATCCATAGAACAGTGCCAACATCAACATCCACATCAGCATATTCCTTCAGTGTGGGGATCACAGTCCATAGAACAGTACCAACATCCACATCAGCATATTCCTTCAGTGTGGGGTCACAGTCCATAGAACAGTACCAATATCAACATCAGCATATTCCTCAGTGTGGGGATCACATCCATAAACAGTCCAACATCCACATCAGCATATTCCTTCAGTGTGGGGATCACAGTCCATAGAACAGTGCCAACATCAACATCCACATCAGCATATTCCTTCAGTGTGGGGATCACAGTCCATAGAACAGTACCAACAGCAACATCCACATCAGCATATTCCTTCAGTGTGGGGATCACAGTCCATAGAACAGTACCAACAACAACATCCACATCAGCATATTCCTTCAGTGTGGGGCTCACAGTCCATAGAACAGTACCAACAGCAACACCACATCAGCATATTCCTTCAGTGTGGGGATCACAGTCCATAGAACAGTACCAACAGCAACATCCACATCAGCATATTCCTTCAGTGTGGGGATCACAGTCCATAGAACAGTACCAACAGCAACATCCACATCAGCATATTCCTTCAGTGTGGGGATCACAGTCCATAGAACAGTACCAACATCAACATCCACATCAGCATATTCCTTCAGTGTGGGGATCACAGTCCATAGAACAGTACCAACATCCACATCAGCATATTCCTTCAGTGTGGGGATCACAGTCCATAGAACAGTACCAACAGCAACATCCACATCAGCATATTCCTTCAGTGTGGGGATCACAGTCCATAGAACAGTGCCAACATCCACATCAGCATATTCCTTCAGTGTGGGGATCACAGTCCATAGAACAGTACCAACAGCAACATCACATCGTTTTTGTGTGGGGTTGTCACATCAGCATATTCCTTCAGTGTGGGGATCACAGTCCATAGAACAGTACCAACATCAACATCCACATCAGCATATTCCTTCAGTGTGGGGATCACAGTCCATAGAACAGTGCCAACATCCACATCAGCATATTCCTTCAGTGTGGGGCTCACAGTCCATAGAACAGTACCAACAGCAACATCCACATCAGCATATTCCTTCAGTGTGGGGATCACAGTCCATAGAACAGTACCAACATCAACATCAGCATATTCCTTCAGTGTGGGGATCACAGTCCATAGAACAGTACCAACAGCAACATCCAATCAGCATATTCCTTCAGTGTGGGGATCACAATCTATAGAACAGTGCAACATCAACATCCATCAGCATATTCCTTCAGTGTGGGGATCACAGTCCATAGAACAGTGCCAACATCCACATCAGCATATTCCTTCAGTGTGGGGCTCACAGTCCATAGAACAGTGCCAATATCAACATCGTTTTGTGTGGGGTTTTGTGTCCACATCAGCATATTCCTTCAGTGTGGGGATCACAGTCCACAGAACAGTGCCAACATCAACTTCCACATCAGCATATTCCTTCAGTGTGGGGATCACAGTCTATAGAACACTACCAACAGCAACATCCACATCAGCATATTCCTTCAGTGTGGGGATCACAGTCCATAGAACAGTACCAACAACAACATCCACATCAGCATATTCCTTCAGTGTGGGGATCACAGTCCATAGAACAGTACCAACAGCAACACCCACATCAGCATATTCCTTCAGTGTGGGGATCACAGTCCATAGAACAGTACCAACAGCAACATCCACATCAGCATATTCCTTCAGTGTGGGGATCACAGTCCATAGAACAGTACCAACAACAACATCCTCATCAGCATATTCCTTCAGTGTGGGGATCACAGTCCATAGAACAGTACCATCATCTACATCCACATCAGCATATTCCTTCAGTGTGGGGCTCACAGTCCATAGAACAGTACCAACATCCACATCAGCATATTCCTTCAGTGTGGGGCTCACAGTCCATAGAACAGTACCAACAGCAACATCCACATCAGCATATTCCTTCAGTGTGGGGATCACAGTCCATAGAACAGTACCAACATCAACATCAGCATATTCCTTCAGTGTGGGGATCACAGTCCATAGAACAGTACCAACAGCAACATCCACATCAGCATATTCCTTCAGTGTGGGGATCACAGTCCATAGAACAGTACCAACATCAACATCCACATCAGCATATTCCTTCAGTGTGGGATCACAGTCCATAGAACAGTACCAACATCCATCAGCATATTCCTTCAGTGTGGATCACAGTCCATAGAACAGTGCCAACATCAACATCAGCATATTCCTTCAGTGTGGGGATCACAGTCCATAGAACAGTACCAACATCCACATCAGCATATTCCTTCAGTGTGGGGATCACAGTCCATAGAACAGTGCCAACATCAACATCCACATCAGCATATTCCTTCAGTGTGGGGATCACAGTCCATAGAACAGTACCAACAGCAACATCCACATCAGCATATTCCTTCAGTGTGGGGATCACAGTCCATAGAACAGTACCAACATCCACATCAGCATATTCCTTCAGTGTGGGGATCACAGTCCATAGAACAGTACCAACAGCAACATCCACATCAGCATATTCCTTCAGTGTGGGGATCACAGTCCATAGAACAGTACCAACAGCAACATCCACATCAGCATATTCCTTCAGTGTGGGGATCACAGTCCATAGAACAGTACCAACAGCCACATGCATATTCTTCATGTGGGGATCACAGTCCTGGAGCAACATCCACATCAGCATATTCCTTCAGTGTGGGGATCACAGTCCATAGAACAGTACCAACAACATCCACATCAGCATATTCCTTCAGTGTGGGGATCACAGTCCATAGAACAGTACCAACATCCACATCAGCATATTCCTTCAGTGTGGGGATCACAGTCCATAGAACAGTACCACATCCACATCAGCATATTCCTTCAGTGTGGGGATCACAGTCCATAGAACAGTACCAACAGCAACACCCACATCAGCATATTCCTTCAGTGTGGGGATCACAGTCCATAGAACAGTACCAACAACATCCACATCAGCATATTCCTTCAGTGTGGGGATCACAGTCCATAGAACAGTACCAACACAACATCCACATCAGCATATTCCTTCAGTGTGGGGATCACAGTCCATGGAACAGTACCAACATCCACATCAGCATATTCCTTCAGTGTGGGGATCACAGTCCATGGAACAGTACCAACATCCACATCAGCATATTCCTTCAGTGTGGGGATCACAGTCCATGGAACAGTACCAACATCCACATCAGCATATTCCTTCAGTGTGGGGATCACAGTCCATAGAACAGTACCAACAACAACATCAGCATATTCCTTCAGTGTGGGATCACAGTCCATAGAACAGTGCCAACATCAACACCACATCAGCATATTCCTTCAGTGTGGGGATCACAGTCCATAGAACAGTACCAACATCAATATGCACATCAGCATATTCCTTCAGTGTGGGGATCACAGTCTATAGAACAGTGCCAACATCAACATCCACATCAGCATATTCCTTCAGTGTGGGGATCACAGTCCATAGAACAGTGCCAACATCCACATCAGCATATTCCTTCAGTGTGGGGATCACAGTCCATAGAACAGTACCAACAGCAACATCCACATCAGCATATTCCTTCAGTGTGGGGATCACAGTCCATAGAACAGTACCAACAACAATATGCACATCAGCATATTCCTTCAGTGTGGGGATCACAGTCTATAGAACAGTGCCAACATCAACATCCACATCAGCATATTCCTTCAGTGTGGGGATCACAGTCCATAGAACAGTGCCAACATCCACATCAGCATATTCCTTCAGTGTGGGGATCACAGTCCATAGAACAGTACCAACAGCAACACCCACATCAGCATATTCCTTCAGTGTGGGGATCACAGTCCATAGAACAGTACCAACAACAATATGCACATCAGCATATTCCTTCAGTGTGGGGATCACAGTCCATAGAACAGTACCAAAAACAACATCCACATCAGCATATTCCTTCAGTGTGGGGATCACAGTCCATAGAACAGTACCAAAAACAACATCCACATCAGCATATTCCTTCAGTGTGTGGATCACAGTCCATAGAACAGTACCAATATCCACATCAGCATATTCCTTCAGTGTGGGGCTCACAGTCCATAGAACAGTTCAAACAGCAAGATCCACATCAGCATATTCCTTCAGTGTGGGGATCACAGTGCATAGAACAGTACCAACAACAACATCCACATCAGCATATTCCTTCAGACTGTGGATCACAGTCGATAGAACAGTACCAACATCCACATCAGCATATTCCTTCAGTGTGGGGATCACAGATCATAGAACAGTTCCAACAGCAACATCCACATCAGCATATTCCTTCAGTGTGGGGATCACCTGCATAGAACAGTACCAACAGCAACATCCACATCAGCATATTCCTTCAGTGTGGGGATCACAGTCCATAGAACAGTAACAACAGCAACATCCACATCAGCATATTCCTACAGTGTGGGGATCACAGTCCATAGAACAGTACCAACATCAGCATATCCCTTCAGTGTGGGGATCACAGTTCATAGAACAGTACCAACAACAACATCCACATCAGCATATTACTTCAGTGTGGGGATCACAGTCCATAGAACAGTACCAACATCCACATCAGCATATTCCTTCAGTGTGGGGATCACAGTCCATAGAACAGTACCAACATCCACATCAGCATATTCCTTCAGTGTGGGGATCACAGTCCATAGAACAGTACCAACAGCAACATCCACATCAGCATATTCCTTCAGTGTGGGGATCACAGTCCATAGAACAGTACCAAAAACAACATCCACATCAGCATATTCCTTCAGTGTGGGGATCACAGTCCATAGAACAGTACCAACATCCACATCAGCATATTCCTTCAGTGTGGGGTCACAGTCCATAGAACAGTACCAACATCCACATCAGCATATTCCTTCAGTGTGGGGATCACAGTCCATAGAACAGTACCAACATCCACATCAGCATATTCCTTCAGTGTGGGGTCACAGTCCATAGAACAGTACCAACATCCACATCAGCATATTCCTTCAGTGTGGGGATCACAGTCCATAGAACAGTTCCAACAGCAACATCCACATCAGCATATTCCTTCAGTGTGGGGATCACATGCATAGAACAGTACCAACAGCAACATCCACATCAGCATATTCCTTCAGTGTGGGTATCACAGTCCATAGAACAGTAACAACAGCAACATCCACATCAGCATATTCCTTCAGTGTGTGGATCACAGTCCATAGAACAGTACCAACATCCACATCCACATCAGCATATTCCTTCAGTGTGGGGATCACAGTCCATAGAACAGTACCAACATCAACATCCACATCAGCATATTCCTTCAGTGTGGGGATCACAGTCCATAGAACAGTACCAACAGCAACATCCACATCAGCATATTCCTTCAGTGTGGGGATCACAGTCCATAGAACAGTACCAACAGCAACATCCACATCAGCATATTCCTTCAGTGTGGGGATCACAGTCCATAGAACAGTACCAACATCCACATCAGCATATTCCTTCAGTGTGGGGATCACAGTCCATAGAACAGTACCAACATCCACATCAGCATATTCCTTCAGTGTGGGGATCACAGTCCATAGAACAGTACCAACAGCAACATCCACATCAGCATATTCCTTCAGTGTGTGGATCACAGTCGATAGAACAGTACCAACATCCACATCAGCATATTCCTTCAGTGTGGGGATCACAGTCCATAGAACAGTTCCAACAGCAACATCCACATCAGCATATTCCTTCAGTGTGGGGATCACCTGCATAGAACAGTACCAACAGCAACATCCACATCAGCATATTCCTTCAGTGTGGGGATCACAGTCCATAGAACAGTACAAAGCAACATCCACATCAGCATATTCCTTCAGTGTGGGGATCACAGTCCATAGAACAGTACCAACATCAGCATATCCCTTCAGTGTGGGGATCACAGTTCATAGAACAGTACCAACAACAACATCCACATCAGCATATTACTTCAGTGTGGGGATCACAGTCCATAGAACAGTACCAACATCCACATCAGCATATTCCTTCAGTGTGGGGATCACAGTCCATAGAACAGTTCCAACAGCAACATCCACATCAGCATATTACTTCAGTGTGGGGATCACAGTCCATAGAACAGTACCAACATCCACATCAGCATATTCCTTCAGTGTGGGGATCACAGTCCATAGAACAGTACCAACAGCAACATCAGCATATTCCTTCAGTGTGGGGATCACAGTCCATAGAACAGTACCAAAAACAACATCCACATCAGCATATTCCTTCAGTGTGTGGATCACAGTCCATAGAACAGTACCAACATCCACATCAGCATATTCCTTCAGTGTGGGGCTCACAGTCCATAGAACAGTACCAACAGCAACATCCACATCAGCATATTCCTTCAGTGTGTGGATCACAGTCGATAGAACAGTACCAACATCCACATCAGCATATTCCTTCAGTGTGGGGATCACAGTCCATAGAACAGTTCCAACAGCAACATCCACATCAGCATATTCCTTCAGTGTGGGGATCACCTGCATAGAACAGTACCAACAGCAACATCCACATCAGCATATTCCTTCAGTGTGGGGATCACAGTCCATAGAACAGTACCAAAAACAACATCCACATCAGCATATTCCTTCAGTGTGTGGATCACAGTCCATAGAACAGTACCAATATCCACATCAGCATATTCCTTCAGTGTGGGGCTCACAGTCCATAGAACAGTTCAAACAGCAAGATCCACATCAGCATATTCCTTCAGTGTGGGGATCACAGTGCATAGAACAGTACCAACAGCAACATCCACATCAGCATATTCCTTCAGTGTGTGGATCACAGTCGATAGAACAGTACCAACATCCACATCAGCATATTCCTTCAGTGCGGGGATCACAGTCCATAGAACAGTTCCAACAGCAACATCCACATCAGCATATTCCTTCAGTGTGGGGATCACCTGCATAGAACAGTACCAACAGCAACATCCACATCAGCATATTCCTTCAGTGTGGGGATCAAAGTCCATAGAACAGTAACAACAGCAACATCCACATCAGCATATTCCTACAGTGTGGGGATCACAGTCCATAGAACAGTACCAACATCCACATCAGCATATTCCTTCAGTGTGGGGATCACAGTCCATAGAACAGTACCAACAGCAACATCCACATCAGCATATCCCTTCAGTGTGGGGATCACAGTCCATAGAACAGTACCAACATCAACATCCAGATCAGCATATTCCTTCAGTGTGGGGATCACAGTCCATAGAACAGTACCAACATCCACATCAGCATATTCCTTCAGTGTGGGGATCACAGTCCATAGAACAGTACCAACATCCACATCAGCATATTCCTTCAGTGTGGGGATCACAGTCCATAGAACAGTTCCAACAGCAACATCCACATCAGCATATTACTTCAGTGTGGGGATCACAGTCCATAGAACAGTACCAACATCCACATCAGCATATTCCTTCAGTGTGGGGATCACAGTCCATAGAACAGTACCAACATCCACATCAGCATATGCCTTCAGTGTGGGGGTCACAGTCCATAGAACAGTACCAACAACAATATGCACATCAGCATATTCCTTCAGTGTGGGGGTCACAGTCCATAGAACAGTACCATCATCCACATCAGCATATTCCTTCAGTGTGGGGATCACAGTGCATAGAACAGTTCCAACAGCAACATCCACATCAGCATATTCCTTCAGTGTGGGGATCACATGCATAGAACAGTACCAACAGCAACATCCACATCAACATATTCCTTCAGTGTGGGTATCACAGTCCATAGAACAGTAACAACAGCAACATCCACATCAGCATATTCCTTCAGTGTGGGGATCACAGTCCATAGAACAGTACCAACATCCACATCAGCATATTCCTTCAGTGTGGGGATCACAGTCCATAGAACAGTACCAACAGCAACATCCACATCAGCATATCCCTTCAGTGTGTGGATCACAGTCCATAGAACAGTACCAACATCCACATCAGCATATCCCTTCAGTGTGGGGCACACAGTCCATAGAACAGTACCAACATCCACATCAGCATATTCCTTCAGTGTGGGGATCACATTCCATAGAACAGTACCAACATCCACATCAGCATATTCCTTCAGTGTGGGGATCACAGTCCATAGAACAGTACCAACATCCACATCAGCATATCCCTTCAGTGTGGGGATCACAGTCCATAGAACAATACCAACAACAACATCAACATCAGCATATTCCTTCAGTGTGGGGATCACAGTCCATAGAACAGTACCAACAGCAACATCCACATCAGCATATTCCTTCAGTATGGGGATCACAGTCCATAGATCAGTACCAACAGCAACATCCACATCAGCATATCCCTTCAGTGTGGGGATCACAGTCCATAGAACAGTACCAACAGCAACATCCACATCAGCATATTCCTTCAGTGTGGGGATCACAGTCCATAGAACAGTACCAACATCCACATCAGCATATTCCTTCAGTGTGGGGATCACAGTCCATAGAACAGTACCAACAGCAACATGCACATCAGCATATTCCTTCAGTGTGGGGATCACAGTCCATGGAACAGTACCAACAACAACACCCACATCAGCATATTCCTTCAGTGTGGGGATCACAGTCCATAGAACAGTACC
Source organism: Archivesica marissinica (assembly GCA_014843695.1). Classification (NCBI taxonomy): domain Eukaryota; kingdom Metazoa; phylum Mollusca; class Bivalvia; order Venerida; family Vesicomyidae; genus Archivesica; species Archivesica marissinica. The sequence goes on from CM026396.1 coordinate 36,171,390, forward strand.
AACAGCAGCATCAGCATATTCCTTCAGTGTGGGGAGCACAGTCCATAGAACATTACCAACAGCAACATCAGCATATTCCTTCAGTGTGGGGCTCACAGTCCATAGAACAGTACCAACATCCACATCAGCATATTCCGTCAGTGTGGGGATCACAGTCCATAGAACAGTACCAACATCAGCATATTCCTTCAGTGTGGGGATCACAGTCCATAGAACAGTACCAACATCCACATCAGGATATTCCTTCAGTGTGGGGGTCACAGTCCATAGAACAGTACCAACATCCACATCAGCATATTCCTTCAGTGTGGGGATCACAATCCATAGAACAGTACCAACAACAACATCCACATCAGCATATTCCTTCAGTGTGGGGATCACAGTCCATATAACAGTACCAACAGCAACATTCACATCAGCATATTCCTTCAGTGTGGGGATCACAGTCCATAGAACAGTACCAACATCAGCATATTCCTTCAGTGTGGGGATCACAGTCCATAGAACAGTACCAACAGCAACATCCAGATCAGCATATTCCTTCAGTGTGGGGATTACAGTCCATAGAACAGTACCAACAGCAACATCCACATCAGCATATTCATTCAGTGTGGGGATCACAGTCCATAGAACAGTACCAACATCCACATCAGCATATTCCTTCAGTGTGGGGGTCACAGTCCATAGAACAGTACCAACATCCACATCAGCATATTCCTTCAGTGTGGGGATCACAGTCCATAGAACAGTACCAACATCCACATCAGCATATTCCTTCAGTGTGGGGATCACAGTCCATAGAACAGTTCCAACATCAACATCCACATCAGCATATTCCTTCAGTGTGGGGATCACAGTCCATAGAACAGTACCAACAGCAACATCCACATCAGCATATTCCTTCAGTGTGGGGATCACAGTCCATAGAACAGTACCAACATCCACATCAGCATATTCCTTCAGTGTGGGATCACAGTCCATAGAACAGTCCAACAGCAACATCCACATCAGCATATTCCTTCAGTGTGGGATCACAGTCCATAGAACAGTTCCAACAGCAACATCCAATCAGCATATTCCTTCAGTGTGGGGATCACAGTCCATAGAACAGTACCAACAGCAACATCCACATCAGCATATTCCTTCAGTGTGGGGATCACAGTCCATAGAACAGTACCAACATCCACATCAGCATATTCCTTCAGTGTGGGGATCACAGTCCATAGAACAGTACCAACATCCACATCAGCATATTCCTTCAGTGTGGGGATCACAGTCCATAGAACAGTACCAACATCCACATCAGCATATTCCTTCAGTGTGGGGTCACAGTCCATAGAACAGTACCAACAGCAACATCCACATCAGCATATTCCTTCAGTGTGGGGATCACAGTCCATAGAACAGTACCAACATCCACATCAGCATATTCCTTCAGTGTGGGGATCACAGTCCATAGAACAGTACCAACATCCACATCAGCATATTCCTTCAGTGTGGGGATCACAGTCCATAGAACAGTACCAACATCCACATCAGCATATTCCTTCAGTGTGGGGATCACAGTCCATAGAACAGTACCAACAGCAACATCCACATCAGCATATTCCTTCAGTGTGGGGATCACAGTCCATAGAACAGTACCAACATCCACATCAGCATATTCCTTCAGTGTGGGTATCACAGTCCATAGAACAGTACCAACAGCAACATCCACATCAGCATATCCCTTCAGTGTGGGGATCACAGTCCATAGTACAGTACCAACAGCAACATCCACATCAGCATATTCCTTCAGTGGGGATCACAGTCCATAGAACTGTACCAACAGCAACATCCACATCAGCATATTCCTTCAGTGTGGGGATCACAGTCCATAGAACTGTACCAACAGCAACATCCACAATCAAATGATTCCTTCTCATCGACAACCTGCTCAACAATCTTAACAGTGGCTGTCCAATTAGCGCAGTGGTTAGCGCGCTCACTTCTCACCAATGCAACCCGGGTTCGATCCTCAGACAGTTATGTTATATTTCGGGTTTTACGCCTGCATCAGCACCATTTTGGGCTATATCGCCAGCGGGCAGTTTACCTAACAACACCTTTCCTGGGCAGGCTCCGGCAGGTTAACCAGTACTTGGGTGCACCAACCTCCGTAAGAAACTGCCAACTTTTGATCCTCGGACAGGGAAGTATGTGAGATGGTACAGTATACGGTAGTCGCCAGATCGGACAGGTAGGTTTTCCCCGGGTACTTCGGTTTCCTTCCACACGAATGACTACATATACGTTTTCATCAGCGCCAACGACAGTGATTAGTATAAGTTGTTAGAACTTGCTTCGCAATCGTTGTAAAATAAATAAAGTTTAAACTATTAACAATCTCAACAGTAGCAGCAAAATCACCCACCCACACAACATTGTCTGGCGCTTCAGCTGCAGTGCACAGATACCGAGTGACAAGGCCACTAACCAACCAACCCAAGCCCAGTCCAGGCACAGCCTTTGATCACAGCCTCCTGAGCAGTTCCGGTATGTCCAACATCTCCTTCATAGAGATTTAGGTTAATATACTATTATATCTCCATACAAACAACAGCCATTTAACCCTTTCCTTCATAGAGATTTATGTTAATATACTATTATATCTCCATACAAACAACAGCCATTTAACCCTTTCCTTCATAGAGATTTATGTTAATATATTATTATATCTCCATACAAACAACAGCCATTTAGCTATCATGCAGTGGATAAGTAGTCGCCATATCTATCCCACCTCCATTACTGGGACTACATGAGATTCTGGCCTTTATTATGAACATTGGTTTGGCTACTACATTGTCAATGTATGTCATATTGGTAATGGCGTCAAAAAGTGCTTCTATGAGGGAAAAGGGTTAATGCCATCGTGTGATCTCCTCTTCAGCTTGGTTGGGGAACTCGCCACACCACCGCCATGAAAGAAGGAGTGAGTCTTGTTGTAGTGACTGTAGTTTGTTTACACAAATTTATTTTAGCTCGATTGCGGAACAAGTTCTTTCAACTTATATTAATCACTATCGAGATCTCATTCCTGATGGAATCCATTGCCATGAAGGAGAGAGAAGAGGCGATGTGGAATTTAAATGCCTTGCCTAAGGGCACAATCGTAACAGCTCCAGTGTGGCTCGAACTCCGGGCCGTTCGCACATGAAGCGAGCGCACTTCCACTGCGCTATCACGACTTCCACAAAGTTTGTTTACTGTGCACCATTATTACCATATGCCATTATGGTCGATCATTTGAATGAAAGTTTTTTTAAGTTTACATGTTTTGGTGGTTTTGGTACTTTTATCGCATACATCAATTGTTTAGTAATTTATAAGTACCCCTGACCCTTGACTGCTAGCTTCCATGATGGAAGCTTGACTGCTAGCTTCCATGCTGCTTGACTGCTAGCTTCTATGATGGAAACTTGATTGACTGCTAGCTTCCATGCTGCTTGACTGCTAGCTTCCATGATGGAAACTTGATTGACTGCTAGCTTCCATGCTGCTTGACTGCTAGCTTCCATGATGGAAACTTGATTGACTGCTAGCTTCCATGCTGCTTGACTGCTAGCTTCCATGATGGAAACTTGATTGACTGCTAGCTTCCATGCTGCTTGACTGCTAGCTTCCATGATGGAAACTTGATTGACTGCTAGCTTCCATGATGGAAACTTGATTGACTGCTAGCTTCCATGCTGCTTGACTGCTAGCTTCCATGATGGAAACTTGATTGACTGCTAGTTTCCATGATGCTTGACTGCTAGTTTCCATGATGCTTGACTGCTAGTTTCCATGCTGCTTGACTGCTAGCTTCCATGATGGAAACTTGACTTGTAAAGTTTATAGTAGATTGATTATTAGTTGTCATTTATTTTTGTCTGTGTGGGCTCGGATTGTGTGCTATTTCTGGAAATAATACGAACATACACAAGCTATATGTATTGCGTTACAGATCATCTTCCCTCATATGCAGTCTACGTCTCGCAATACGTATTGTCTTATAACGATGTGTACGTATCACCCGATGCTACCTCTATGCTACGTGGTACCATGTCTGTCTGTCTCCATGGTGATAACTGAGGCCCAGTCGTTTCATATTACTTATTAATAACATGCTTACAACATGCGTACATCAGTTATCTCCAGCGATGTATGCTATAGTTTCCTCCACGATGTTGTGTACATACTTCATCCTATACGAGAACTTGTGACCGACTCCGTATTCGCCAATACTGATCTGAACATGTCTAACCATTGTATTCACCGACACTAATCTGAACATGTCTAACCATTGTATTCACCGTGACTAATCTGAACATGTCTAACCATTGATATGCTATAATCTACATGGTCCTTCAGCATCCCGGCTGATCTTCTCATGACGTGCACGTCGCGATCGGGGCACATCTCGCAGCAGCAGCGTAGGAATCTGGGATCTTCTTGTTGTCGACCTAGCAACAGGGGACACTCTTCACCACCCATGTTTTACTGAGGTAGTTTTGGTATGGACAGACACTGGAGCGACCGAGACGACCAGAGGTCTAACTGCCAGATCCGTTTATATGCTGCTGTGGTATGACCAACAGTACGGAGGGTGGCCCTAAAAGGGACAGTTTTGGAAAGAAACTAACAACACCTCAGGACTTGTCACCCTGAAAGGAAGAAGCAGCCTCACAGTGTCATCTTTCATCGCACCATCATCGGACACAACAAGAACACTACTCTACAAGACATCACCCAGCAAAATCTACAGATCAACACGAATAATGGACGGTGCAAGGCACGCACGACTAATCATCTTGAAACACATGGGGTGCCGGAGTCGAGGATAAATAAACTGAAACAACAAATTCCTTCAGCATTCTATCCCCAGCATATGTTCAAGTAGGTTTGTTTTGTTTGCCAAGTTGTGAATGTACAAACGGTGAATACATGTACATGTATGCTATTGTCCCTTTCTTACAGTTCATCTTCGACAGGTTACAAATGTTTGTGTTAATTGATATGCATATTGTTACAGTGTTCCAAGTATAAGCATAGCATTGCAGTTCAAGTCAGGGCGTTCACTAGACTTTGAAAGAGTCAATGACCCTTGAGGTTAAAATCTCAAGTCAAGCTGGATTTTTCAAGAGTCAAACTTTATTTTTCAAGAGTCAATATGCATGTTGGTACTTTTTGTACAGATAACTTTTTACCGACCAAAGTCCATATAATAACCTCTGGATCATTTTGCTTATATATTTATCATATTATTATTATTATATTTCGGGTTTTACGCCTACATCAGCACCATTTTGGGCTATATCGCCGGCGGGCAGTTTACCTAACAACACCTTTCCTGGGCAGGCTCCAGCGGTTAACCAGTACGTACTTGGTGCACCAACCTCCGTAAGAAACTGCCAACTTTTTCATATAAATGAGACACGGCCTGAGCGGGGCTCGAACCCGTGACCTATATTTATCATGTTTATATTTGTAATTGTATTGTATATAAACAAGCAATAAAATATGATTAAACTAAAATAAGCATATCGATAATTTGGATGTACGGACAGACGTATCTGTAGTCCAGTGGTAACACGCTGGACTGGGAATCCAGGGATCGCAGGTTCGATCCCCCATCTGACCATAATAAAATTAACAGTCTTTCAGATGGGACGTTAAACCGAGTTCTCTTGTCAGTGCTGTACACCGTGCACGTAAAAGAACCAGAGGAGACTCTGGAATGGGTCTCTGTCTGTATCATTGCACTATCCTCCAAAAATCTAAAATAACTAATCTCTTCATGAGGCGTCGCTCATATGGGCAACCGGTAGCGACGATAAATAAACGTAAAACACACAGAATTTGGATGTACACAAAAATCCAAACAACGCTTAGTAATGGTTAACTGCTTGGGTCGGCTAAACCTGCCCAGGAAAACATGTCTTGGTCCCCGCAAGGGGTTTAACATTACTGGAACATTCATACCAGGGCTTCTAAAATTTTCAAAACCAAATCGGTCCACACCATAATCGGACCCCCCCCCCCCCTCATGTCATTCTAATATTTTGCGACCCCCCCCCCCCCATGCCCATAAATTGTGTTTACTTACATACATAGAACGAAAACTAAACCACATAAAAACAAGACACAAAACGCGAAACCGTTTACTTTGCCATCTTTATTATTACGAGTAATACACCGGCTTCTTTACATTGACTCCGTACTCCGCCAGTGCTGGTGTCAGATCATCCATCGTAAGTATCAGTTTCTTGTCCTAAAAACAAAATCCCAGCCATTATCAACATATGTAACTGTAAACCGCACAAAATCCCAGCCATTATCAACATATGTAACTGAAAACCGCACAAAATCTCAGCCATTATCAACATATGTAACTGAAAACCGCACAAAATCTCAGCCATTATCAACATATGTAACTGAAAACCGCACAAAATCTCAGCCATTATCAACATATGTAACTGAAAACCGCACAAAATCCCAGCCATTATCAACATATGTAACTGAAAACCGCACAAAATCCCAGCCATTATCAACATATGTAACTGAAAACCGCACAAAATCCCAGCCATTATCAACATATGTAACTGAAAACCGCACAAAATCCCAGCCATTATCAACATATGTAACTGAAAACCGCACAAAATCCCAGCCATTATCAACATATGTAACTGAAAACCGCACAAAATCCCAGCCATTATCAACATATGTAACTGAAAACCGCACAAAATCCCAGCCATTATCAACATATGTAACTGAAAACCGCACAAAATCCCAGCCATTATCAACATATGTAACTGAAAACCGCACAAAATCCCAGCCATTATCAACATATGTAACTGAAAACCGCACAAAATCCCAGCCATTATCAACATATGTAACTGAAAACCGCACAAAATCCCAGCCATTATCAACATATGTAACTGAAACCGCACAAAATCCAGCCATTATCAACATATGTAACTGAAAACTGCACAAAATCCCAGCCATTATCAACATATGTAACTGAAAACCACACAAAATCCCAGCCATTATCAACATATGTAACTGAAAACTGCACAAAATCCCAGCCATTATCAACATATGTAACTGAAAACCACACAAAATCCCAGCCATTATCAACATATGTAACTGAAAACTGCACAAAATCTCAGCCATTATCAACATATGTAACTGAAAACTGCACAAAATCCCAGCCATTATCAACATATGTAACTGAAAACCACACAAAATCCCAGCCATTATCAACATATGTAACTGAAAACCACACAAAATCCCAGCCATTATCAACATATGTAACTGAAAACTGCACAAAATCTCAGCCATTATCAACATATGTAACTGAAAACTGCACAAAATCCCAGCCATTATCAACTATGTAACTGAAAACCACACAAAATCCCAGCCATTATCAACATATGTAACTGAAAACTGCACAAAATCTCAGCCATTATCAACATATGTAACTGAAAACTGCACAAAATCCCAGCCATTATCAACATATGTAACTGAAAACCACACAAAATATCAGCCATTATCAACATATGTAACTGAAAACTGCACAAAATCCCAGCCATTATCAACATATGTAACTGAAAACTGCACAAAATCCCAGCCATTATCAACATATGTAACTGAAAACCACACAAAATCCCAGCCATTATCAACATATGTAACTGAAAACCACACAAAATCCCAGCCATTATCAACATATGTAACTGAAAACTGCACAAAATCTCAGCCATTATCAACATATGTAACTGAAAACTGCACAAAATCCCAGCCATTATCAACATATGTAACTGAAAACCACACAAAATCCCAGCCATTATCAACATATGTAACTGAAAACTGCACAAAATCTCAGCCATTATCAACATATGTAACTGAAAACTGCACAAAATCCCAGCCATTATCAACATATGTAACTGAAAACCACACAAAATCCCAGCCATTATCAACATATGTAACATAATACATGATATGACAGATTGTTCTTACTGTGAATAGTCGATACAACAGAACCAGGGGTGTAGCTTGGGGGATTTTAAATCTATAGGGCCCGACTAATGAATTTTGCTTAAACTTTATTTATTTTACAACGATTGCGAAGCAAGTTTTAACAACTTATATTAACCACTCTAGTTGGCGCAGATGAAAGCGTGAATGTGGTCATTCGTGTGGGAGGAAACCGAACTATCCGGAGAAAATCCACCTGTCCGATCTAGCGACCGCCGTACCATCTCACATACTTCCCGGTCCGAAGATCGAACCCAGGTTGCATTGGTGAGAAGCGAGTGCACTAACCACTGTGCTAATCGAACAGCCTAATAAATTGAACACCAAAGGATGTGAATTTGCTAGAAGGGTCTGTAAGCATGTTCCCGCAGGAAAATATTATATCCTAGAATGTCAACGGTGCAATCTCACGTATTTATATCGCTTTCTTCAGAGATATGAATTTATTTTTTTTCGTGGTACTATTTTAATCGTTTTCGTGTATCTAATTCATTTTTTTTTTTTATCATTTATTTTCTCAAGTGCATCTCAAAATACAACATCAATATAACATGTTTTCAAAGTTACTATGTTCAGAAAGAGTATGTATGCATATATTATTGGATATCGTACATTGATATGCGCCATGCATTTGAAAGAGACACATATATAATAGAGAAAGTCTTAAGAAGATGTCCACAGAAGGAAGAGGAAAATGGATACATATATATTATTTTTCAATAGTCTCTGTATTCAGCAGTTGAACACAGACACTCAAACAAGAAAACAATCCCTGATATACAAACGCTGTTTTATAAAATGATTATAAATAATATTTAAATTAAAAGAAAGAGTAACTCATATGCTCAAATGGGCCCATTTACGGTTATGTTGGTTTATCTTGTTTTTCATAAATGCTATTTGATATTCAATGTCTCTTCTGGTCTTCAAATATTTTTAAAAAAACATAAAAGGAGGAGTTTTATCAAGTTTGCATTTGAAAATGAAATATTTAGCCAGAAAAATAATAAAATTGATCAATGTATCTTTCAAATTAGATTGTGGAATCCCAAAAGATATTGTTTGCCGGCAAATGTTAATGTTAATATTATTTGTAGCAAGAAAGGATCGCAATCTTGACCAAAAATGTTGACAGGCATGGCAATCCCAGAACAAATGGTCCAAAGTTTCATCATGCATGTTGCAAAAATCACATAAAGTAGATGGAGCAATTTTACATTTTAGAAGGTACCTGTTTGTTGGTATTATACGCATTAAATATTTGTATTGAAATATTCGTAGCCGTGTATCTAATGTACATGTAAACGGAACTAAATATATGTTTCTCCAATTCAGATCATCAAATTGACACAGATATATGAATTTGACTTTATTGTTCGAACCTCTAAGTTGAAGACACAACTCATACACACTAACCCCCTACAGTTTTTATTGCATTTTTTATTTTCTGGGACAATCTGCAGGCCCGGGCCTTCAGTGCCTTATAGTAATTACGTGCCTAAGAACAGCTACATGTATTGCATTTGTTTCAACCGATGTTTGAGTTTCAATGTCACATATTTCTGAAAGAAAGAACAAGTAAAACTATTGCATATAAATATGTAATGGAAGGACGTTTGAAAACTCACACTGGATAATACACACTCGGATAGTGTCTTGGGTGAATGTATAAATTATATGGTGCATACGTTTAGTAATTAAATGTAAACAAGTTGACAATAACACAAAACCCTGTCCAACATAATAGTATATACCACATCCCTGCTGGAACATCCGCAAATTATATGGGAACCAATTATTATAGCAGAATTTCAACTACGTAAATAGATTGACCTGGCCATTTCTGGATTCCAGCTCAAGTCTGTATTTCTATGCGTACACCAGTGAACGCTTAGAACTAGTTCCTCGAAAACAATTGGACACTTTTAATACCCATCATACGAATACACAGCAGTAATTCTTATCATTCAATTCCCATTTGTCCAAAAAAAACATTTCAGATAAATAAAATCCCAAAAATGTGTTTTGGACTAGAATTGATAATTGATTAATGCTACAATGTATTTGTGGAAGTCGTGATAGCTCAGTGGTAGCGCGTTCGCGTCACCTGCGAAAGCCCAGAGTTCGAGCCCCGCTGGAGCCGTTACGATTGTGTCCTTAGGCAAGGCATTTAAATTCCACATGCCTCTTCTCTCTCCCTCGTGGCGATGGATTCCATCAGGAATGAGGTCTCGGGAGTGTTTAATATAAGTTATTAGAAATTGTTTCGCAATCGAGTTAAAATACATTTGTATAAACTTACAATGTATTTGGGTTACAACATTGTCGTGGGGTGTAGTAACACAGTGTGTGGGGGGGCAGGTTATGCACTGATTGCCTGTGTATTGGGTTACCTATGATTCACATATATTATTCAGATTTCTCACCTTGCCCTTGTTTTTACTGGCGCCGGCGCCTTTCATCTTACAGTGCTGCAGGGCATCGTTGGCAATGTCCGAGATGAACTTCTGAGCAGCCAGGGATACCAACCGTACACTGAAATAGATATAAGATGGGACTTTAACCCATTCAACACCAAGTAACTGACATGGACTGGTCCATGATATTTTTAGACAAATAAATTAATTAGAAAATTACATTTGGATCAGTTCATTTATCAAAATGGGCAATTTTTAAAAAATAGTAATATTACTTGCAAAAAGTGCAGACCCTGATGAGATTATCACGAGCCGGCTCATCTGGATCTACACTTTTTTGTAAGCCTATTTAGAGGCCTGTGGTGTTGAAAGGGTTGAACCGAGGTCTCGTGTCAGTGCTTTACACCATACACATGAAAGAACCAGAGTAGCCTCTGGAATGGGTCTCTCTCTGTATCAATGCACTATCCTCCAAAAATTCTAAAACAACTAATCTCTTCAGGAGGCGTCGCTCATACTGGTTAAGATATATGATAGATCAATATCATGCAAACGGTCACGTTGCGGTACACATTCTTGGCAATAGACTCACCTATTTCACACCTATTTCATATTCACAACTACATGATATCTAAATTAACACTGGTAAAGAAAGATGTTAATTGAGTTCCAGGAAAGCTGAAGTATTATCGAGAACGTTTATTTCAGTGACATTATCCGTTTTTTCAATTATTTCCTTTTCAAGCACTATGAAGAGCATAGTGATGACATGACTCATTACACTAGTTGTGTACGTGTTACACTAGTTGTGTACGTGTTACACTAGTTGTGTACGTGTTACACTAGTTATGTATATGTTACACTAGTTGTGTATATGTTACACTAGTTGTGTATGTGTTACACTAGTTGTGTATATGTTACACTAGTTGTGTATGTGTTACACTAGTTGTGTACGTTGTGTACATGTTACACTAGCTGTGTACGTGTTACACTAGTTGTGTACGTGTTACACTAGTTGTGTATATGTTACACTAGTTGTGTATATGTTACACTAGGTGTGTACATTGTGTACGTGTTACACTAGTTGTGTACGTGTTACACTAGTTGTGTACGTGTTACACTAGTTATGTATATGTTACACTAGTTGTGTTTGTTACACTAGTTGTGTATGTTACACTAGTTGTGTATATGTTACACTAGTTGTGTGTGTTACACTATTGTGTAGTGTTACACTAGTTGTGTACGTGTGTGTATGTTACACTAGTTGTGTACGTGTTACACTAGTTGTGTATGTGTTACACTAGTTGTGTATATGTTACACTAGTTGTGTACGTGTTACACTAGTTGTGTATATGTTACACTAGTTGTGTATGTGTTACACTAGTTGTGTATATGTTACACTAGTTGTGTATGTGTTACACTAGTTGTGTATGTGTTACACTAGTTGTGTATATGTTACACTAGTTGTGTATGTGTTACACTAGTTGTGTATATGTTACACTAGTTGTGTATGTGTTACACTAGTTGTGTATATGTTACACTAGTTGTGTACGTGTTACACTAGTTGTGTACGTGTTACACTAGTTGTGTATATGTTACACTAGTTGTGTATGTGTTACACTAGTTGTGTACGTGTTACACTAGTTGTGTACGTGTTACACTAGTTGTGCACGTGTTACACTAGTTGTGCACGTGTTACACTAGTTGTGTACGTGTTACACTAGTTGTGTATATGTTACACTAGTTGTGTATGTGTTACACTAGTTGTGTATATGTTACACTAGTTGTGTACGTGTTACACTAGATGTGTATATGTTACACTAGTTGTGTATGTGTTACACTAGTTGTGTATATGTTACACTAGTTGTGTATGTGTTACACTAGTTGTGTATGTGTTACACTAGTTGTGCATATGTTACACTAGTTGTGTATGTGTTACACTAGTTGTGTATATGTTACACTAGTTGTGTATATGTTACACTAGTTGTTTAAGTGTTACACTAGTTGTGTATATGTTACACTAGTTGTGTATGTGTTACACTAGTGGTGTACGTGTTACACTAGTTATGTACGTGTTACACTAGTTGTGTATGTGTTACACTAGTTGTGCACGTGTTACACTAGTTGTGCACGTGTTACACTAGTTGTGTATGTGTTACACTAGTTGTGTATGTGTTACACTAGTTGTGTATATGTTACACTAGTTGTGTATATGTTACACTAGTTGTGTACGTGTTACACTAGTTATGTACGTGTTACACTAGTTGTGTATGTGTTACACTAGTTGTGTATGTGTTACACTAGTTGTGTACGTGTTACACTAGTTGTGTATGTGTTACACTAGTTGTGTATGTGTTACACTAGTTGTGTATATGTTACACTAGTTGTGTACGTGTTACACTAGATGTGTATATGTTACACTAGTTGTGTATATGTTACACTAGTTGTGTATATGTTACACTAGTTGTGTATGTGTTACACTAGTTGTGTACGTGTTACACTAGTTATGTATGTGTTACACTAGTTGTGTATATGTTACACTAGTTGTACACGTGTTACACTAGTTGTGTACGTGTTACACTAGTTGTGTATATGTTACACTAGTTGTGCACGTGTTACACTAGTTGTGTACGTGTTACACTAGTTGTGCATATGTTACACTAGTTGTGTATATGTTACACTAGTTGTGTACGTGTTACACTAGTTATGCATATGTTACACTAGTTGTGTATATGTTACACTAGTTGTGTATATGAGTTGTGTATATGTTACACTAGTTGTGTACGTGTTACACTAGTTGTGTATATGTTACACTAGTTGTGTATATGTTACACTAGTTGTGTATATGTTACACTAGTTGTGTATATGTTACACTAGTTGTGTATATGTTACACTAGTTGTGTATATGTTACACTAGTTGTGTACATGTTACACTAGTTATGTACGTGTTACACTAGTTGTGTATGTGTTACACTAGTTGTGTATGTGTTACACTAGTTATGTACGTGTTACACTAGTTGTGTATGTGTTACACTAGTTGTGCACGTGTTACACTAGTTGTGCACGTGTTACACTAGTTATGTATGTGTTACACTAGTTGTGTATATGTTACACTAGTTGTGTATATGTTACACTAGTTGTGTATATGTTACACTAGTTGTGTACGTGTTACACTAGTTATGTACGTGTTACACTAGTTGTGTATGTGTTACACTAGTTGTGTATGTGTTACACTAGTTGTGTATGTGTTACACTAGTTGTGCATGTGTTACACTAGTTGTGCATGTGTTACACTAGTTGTGCATGTGTTACACTAGTTGTGTATATGTTACACTAGTTGTGTACGTGTTACACTAGTTGTGTATATGTTACACTAGTTGTGTACGTGTTACACTAGTTGTGTATATGTTACACTAGTTGTGTATATGTTACACTAGTTGTGTACGTGTTACACTAGTTGTGTATATGTTACACTAGTTGTGTATATGTTACACTAGTTGTGTATATGTTACACTAGTTGTGTATATGTTACACTAGTTGTGTACGTGTTACACTAGTTATGTACATGTTACACTACTTGTGCACATGTTACACTAGTTATGTACGTGTTACACTACTTGTGCACGTGTTACACTAGTTATGTATGTGTTACACTAGTTATGTATGTGTTACACTAGTTGTGTGCGTGTTACACCAGTTGCGTATGTGTTACACTAGTTATGTACGTATTACACTAGTTGTGTACGTATTACACTAGTTGTGTACGTGTTACACTAGTTGTGTACGTATTACACTAGTTATGTACGTATTACACTAGTTATGTACGTGTTACACTAGTTGTGTACGTGTTACACTAGTTGTGTTTGTGTTTGTACTCGTCAGTAGCCGGTTCAGAGCTCAGTTTGAGCCAGATTCCCAATGTACTGTATGATGGAATGGTAGCAGACTGTGTAACCTGGTTACCGCTTACTTCTTCCTCTGACCGGCTTCGATATTTTCCGTGAACTTGAGGAGGCGGCGGCACCCAACAGGAAAGTGGCATGCAGGAAGGTAAATCAAGCAATTAGGTATAACAAGTTTACAGACAGAAACAGCATTACATGCAGCAAAATATGAATACAAATATGTGATTCCTCTCCACTAAGCATGCAATCTAATTAACAGTGTGTGTAATTATTAATACTCGACTAGCCAACTTGACACACCGAGTGTGAACTACTGCACAATTACCCACCAACTTGACATACCGAGTGTGAACTACTGCACAATTACCCACCAACTTGACATACCGAGTGTGAAATACTGCACAATTACCCACAAACTTGACATACCGAGTGTGAAATACTGCACAATTACCCACCAACTTGACACACCGAGTGTGAAATACTGCACAATTACCCACCAACTTGACATACCAAGTGTGAAATACTGCACAATTACCCACCAACTTGACATACCGAGTGTGAACTACTGCACAATTACCCACCAACTTGACATACCGAGTGTGAAATACTGCACAATTACCCACAAACTTGACATACCGAGTGTGAAATACTGCACAATTACCCACCAACTTGACATACCGAGTGTGAAATACTGCACAATTACCCACCAACTTGACATACCGAGTGTGAAATACTGCACAATTACCCGCCAACTTGACACACCGAGTGTGAACTACTGCACAATTACCCACCAACTTGACATACCGAGTGTGAACTACTGCACAATTACCCACCAACTTGACATACCGATGTGAACTACTGCACAATTACCCACAATTTGTGTGTTGTTTTTGGTGTTGTGGTGTGAATACTGCACAATTACCCACCAACTTGACATACGAGTGTGAAATACTGCACAATTACCCGCCAACTTGACATACCGAGTGTGAAATACTGCACAATTACCCACCAACTTGACATACCGAGTGTGAACTACTGCACAATTACCCACCAACTTGACATACCGAGTGTGAAATACTGCACAATTACCCACAAACTTGACATACCGAGTGTGAAATACTGCACAATTACCCACCAACTTGACATACCGAGTGTGAAATACTGCACAATTACCCACCAACTTGACATACCGAGTGTGAAATACTGCACAATTACCCACCAACTTGACATACCAAGTGTGAAATACTGCACAATTACCCACAAACTTGACACACCGAGTGTGAAATACTGCACAATTACCCACCAACTTGACACACCGAGTGTGAAATACTGCACAATTACCCACCAACTTGACACACTTAGTGTGAACTACTGCACAATTACCCACCAACTTGACATACCGAGTGTGAAATACTGCACAATTACCCACCAACTTGACATACCGAGTGTGAAATACTGCACAATTACCCACCAACTTGACACACCGAGTGTGAAATACTGCACAATTACCCACAAACTTGACACACCGAGTGTGAAATACTGCACAATTACCCACCAACTTGACACACCGAGTGTGAAATACTGCACAATTACCCACCAACTTGACACACTGAGTGTGAAATACTGCACCAGAAAAGGAATTTGATTTAACGCAAAATTTTACTTCATGAAATTTGTGACACAACCGTAGTCAGTTTATATGTAAAATGATAGTATTTTAAACGGGACTTTGACGTAACTGGTGAATTCGACATATCCGACATTGATAAACGGAGACTATACTTACATACGCGGATCTGTAGCCTCAAAACCGGCTCTACCCAAATAGTGGCCACTCACAGAATCTGGAATCTGGAAACAAAACATGATTCATTTTACACACAGAACATGTTTAACTTTACATACATAGCCTGTTATACTTTACATAAATAACATGTCCGACAATACACACAAGGACAATATACACAAGGACAATACACACAAGGACAATACACACAAAGACAATAAACACAATACACACAAGGACAATACACACAAAGACAATAAACACAATACACACAAGGACAATACACACAAGAACACAAGAACAATACACACAAGAACACAAGAACAATACACACAAGAACAATACACACAAGGACAATACACACAAGGACAATACACACAAGAACAATACACAAACAAGGACAATACACACAAGAACAATACACACAAGGACAATACACACAAGAACAATACACACACACAAGGACAATACACACAAGAACAATACACACAAGGACAATACACACAAGAACAATACACACAAGGACATTACACACAAGGACAATACACACAAGAACAATACACACAAGGACAATACACACAAGAACAATACACACACAAGGACAATACACACAAGAACAATACACACAAGAACAATACACACAAGAACAATACACACAAGGACAATACACACAAGGACATTACACACAAGGACAATACACACAAGAACAATACACACAAGAACAATACACACAAGGACAATACACACAAGAACAATACACACAAGGACAATACACACATGGACAATACACACAAGCACAATGCACACACACAAGAACAATACACACAAGGACAATACACACAAGGACAATACACACACAAGGACAATACACACAAGAACAATACACACAAGGACAATACACACAAGGACAATACACACAAGGACAATACACACAAGAACAATACACACAAGGACAATACACACAAGGACAATACACACAAGAACATGTAACGTTTGACTCTTTGCCTGCTGAGTAAATAAAATCACACTTGCAAACAGCATAGATCTAGATCAGCCGCCACGTAACTCCGCGTCTGATCAGGATCTATTTTGTTTGCTATTCAGCCAAGTATTTTAGCTCCCCTATCCGATTAGCAAACAGCATAGAGTCTGAAGCACGTTCTGTACTGTCTGATCTGGCTCTATGCTGTTTGCAAAAATGATTTTGTGGAAGTCGTGATAGTGCAGTGGACGAGCGTTCGCTTCAGGTGCGAAAGGTCCGGAGTTCGAGCCCCGCTGGAGCCGTTACGATTGTGCTCTTAGGCAAGGCATTTAAATTCCACATTGCCACTTCTCTCTCCTTCATGGTGATGGATTCCATCAGGAATGAGGCCTCGAGAGTGATTAACCCTTTCAACCCCACAGGCCTCTAAATAGGCTTATGAAAAGTGTAGATCCAGATGAGCCGGCTCGTAACGAGCCGTCTCATCAGGATCTGCACTTTTTTGCCAGTAATATTTATTACTATTTTTAGATAAAATTACCCATTTTGATAAATGAACTGGTCCAAAGGTAATTTTCTTATTAATTTATTGGTCTAAAAATAGCATGTACCAATCCATGTCAGTTACTTGGGGTTGAAAGAGTTAATATAAGTTGAAAGAACTTGTTTCGCAATCAAACTAAAATTAATTTGAATAAACTAAGTGATTTTATCTGCCGCTAGCATGCAAACATTTAAGACATATTTGTCACTGTACCCACATTAATACACCAAACGCAGCATACATTTACTTTCATACAGAATGTTTAACAAACTAAATAAGTTTGATTTTAACCCATTCAACCCCAAGTAACTGACATGGACTGGTGCATGCTATTTTTAGACCAATAAATTAATAAGAAAATTACATTTGGACCAGTTCATTTATCAAAATGGGTAATTTTATCTAAAAATAGTAATAATTATTACTGGCAAAAAAGTGCAGATCCTGATGAGACGGCTCGTTACGAGCCGGCTCATCTGGATCTACACTTTTCATAAGCCTATTTAGAGGCCTGTGGGGTTGAAAGGGTTAAACACAAAATTTGTTTGATATTACATACAAAGCACAAGACTCATTCTAGAGGACGACAACGGACTCTGACTTCGACCCTGTGGTCACCATTTTTCTTTCTTTCTTTTTTTTTTACAATTTTCAGACAAAATATTTACCAATAATGTAACATACACTGGCCATTGCTATATGTTATATTTCGGGTTTTACGCCTGCATCAGCACCATTTCGGGCTATATCGCCGGTGGGCAGTTTACCTAACAACACCTTTCCTGGGCAGGCTCCAGCGGTTAACCAGTACTTGGGTGCACCAACCTCCGTAAGAAACTGCCAACTTTTTCATATAAATGAGACACGGCCTGAGAGGGGCTCGAACCCGTGACCATCAGTGATGATAGGTTACAGTGGTATACAAGTCAGCGACCGTAACCACTCGACCACGGAGGCGGACCCTGGCCATTGTTAAACACTCGTATTCAAATTCAAATATTGTATTTAATGGTCATATTATAGATTTTAACCATATTACAAATGTATGTTGAAATTTATTAAATAATTAGACAACGCAATCGCACACTTTTTCACTTCTCCCAAAAATGTTGGTCTAGTTCGAGCCCTGCAAAGCAATTTCCCATTTCTACATCCATGGGTAGATTGTACGACAGGAGACGGCGTAAGACGAATATAAAAATATACAATACTTACAGTGGGGGTATAGTCTTCAAGTTGTTGAACAAAGTCCACCAAGGGCATGCTGGGTTGCCGGCTTTCTTGTCGTTGAGACTGTGACACCAGCACTGTCCCCTGTATGGCTGGGCTTAACAAGGATGAGCCCACATTGTCCTCTGGAAAAGACAGAACAATTTCTTTCTGTTAACCCTTTCAAAATTACAGACCTTCGCACCTGAAGCGAACGCACATCCACTGTGCTACCACGACTTCCACACTTGACATTGTATGCTATAATTGATTAACCCATTCAACCCCAAGTAACTGACATGGACTGGTGCGTGATATTTTCAGACCAATAAATTAATAAGAAAATTACCTTTGGACCAGTTCATTTATCAAAATGGGTAATTTTATCCAAAAATAGTAATAATTATTACTGGCAAAAAAGTGCAGATCCTGATGAGACGGCTCATCACGAGCCGGCTCATCTGGATCTACACTTTTCATAGGCCTATTTAGAGGCCTGTGGGGTTGAAAGGGTTAATGTATAGTTTGATGGTGACACTGTGTCATTTTATAAACCTGCTCAGATATCGACGAAGAATGTTTTGTTTAGAGAGTTTCTGGTGCATCATTACGGCCGTTACACAAAACAATTTACAAGAGATATGTCAGGGACCACAACTGACAACTATTATTCACTTGCATAGACCCAACTGGTCTTTTTAAGAGGGAAGTAACTCCCAAACATTTGTCAACAATTCTTCAATCCAACATTATCTCCCTTTATGCAATGGTATATAAGGCCAGCTACAAGTATGGCCATGTTTATTATTAACATTTTCTCTACCAGTGGGTGGCAAACATGTCCGGCTGGCCATGTTAATTAGTAACATTTTCTCTACCAGTGGGTGGCAAACATGTCCGGCTGGCCATGTTAATTAGTAACATTTTCTCTACCAGTGGGTGGCAAACATGTCCGGCTGGCCATGTTAATTAGTAACATTTTCTCTACCAGTGGGTGGCAAACATGTCCGGCTGGCCATGTTAATTAGTAACATTTTCTCTACCAGTGGGTGGCAAACATGTCCGGCTGGCCATGTTAATTAGTAACATTTTCTCTACCAGTGGGTGGCAAACATGTCCGGCTGGCCATGTTAATTAGTAACATTTTCTCTACCAGTGGGTGGCAAACATGTCCGGCTGGCCATGTTAATTAGTAACATTTTCTCTACCAGTGGGTGGCAAACATGTCCGGCTGGCCATGTTAATTAGTAACATTTTCTCTACCAGTGGGTGGCAAACATGTCCGGCTGGCCATGTTAATTAGTAACATTTTCTCTACCAGTGGGTGGCAAACATGTCCGGCTGGCCATGTTAATTAGTAACATTTTCTCTACCAGTGGGTGGCAAACATGTCCGGCTGGCCATGTTAATTAGTAACATTTTCTCTACCAGTGGGTGGCAAACATGTCCGGCTGGCCATGTTTATTAGTAACATTTTCTCTACCAGTGGGTGGCAAACATGTCCGGCTGGCCATGTTAATTAGTAACATTTTCTCTACCAGTGGGTGGCAAACATGTCCGGCTGGCCATGTTATTTAGTAAATTTTCTCTACCAGTGGGTGGCAAACATGTCCGGCTGGCCATGTTAATTAGTAACATTTTCTCTACCAGTGGGTGGCAAACATGTCCGGCTGGCCATGTTTATTAGTAACATTTTCTCTACCAGTGGGTGGCAAACATGTCCGCTGGCCATGTTAATTAGTAACATTTTCTCTACCAGTGGATCCAACATGTCCGACTGGCCATGTTAATTAGTAACATTTTCTCTACCAGTGGGTGGCAAACATGTCCGGCTGGCCATGTTTATTAGTAACATTTTCTCTACCAGTGGGTGGCAAACATGTCCGGCTGGCCATGTTTAGTAGTAACATTTTCTCTACCAGTGGGTGGCAAACATGTCCGGCTTTCTAGACTCCGATATTCCCAAACAGGCAATTGGATACCCAGTGATGTCACAGTGACAATGTTCCCAATTTGATTCTTTGAACATTAACCCTTAAAGTGACATTAAGCAAAAAGCAAATAAAATGCATTTTTCATGTATAAATGTGTTGCTACTACAAATTCTTCCGAATACATTCGAACACTAACATTAAATCAATAAACAGTGTTTTTGTGATCTATAAACTTTCAAAATTGAAAGTTAGCATTTCATAAAACGATCATCCACGCTCCTGAATTGACGTGTGTTTGTCATCGGAGTCAATACTAAATGCGAGATAAAGTCGTTTTTTAAAGATAATTTATTTAAACTAAGACTAGTCTACAAATAATATGCATAGGCACACATGTGAGATATAACGGTAAATCTGTTATTCAGGATACACGAGTTGTATTACGCATGAATGTAGACCCTATTTACATTATTTTGTTGTCAACAAACCGACGTTTGCTTATTAGTTGAAATACTTCGTATTTGAGGCAAATATTTGGAAATAAATTATACGATATAATAGGAAAATACATTATGCAGATTTGCGTTTTCATTAATGTAGTGTCGCTTTAACCTGCCAATCACAACTAAAGTCGCTTTTGCAAACAGCATAGAGCAAGATCAGACTGCACAGAACATTTCCGCCTGATCAGGCCCTTTGCTATTTGTATAGTGGAGCTAAAACACTTGTCTGAATAGCAAACAACATAGATCCTTACCAGACGCGGCATTATGCACATTCCGTCCAATTCATTCAGCAGGTTAACCCTTTCAACACCACAGACCTCTAAATTGGCTTACAAAAAAGTGTAGATCCAGATGAGCCGGCTCGTGACGAGCCGTCTCATCAGGATCTGCACTTTTTTCAAGTAATATAAGTATTTTTAGATAAAAAATTACCCATTTTGATAAATGAACTGATCCAAATGTAATTTTGTTATTAATTTATTGGTCTAAAAATATCATGGACCAGTCCATGTGAGTTACTTGGTGTTGAATGGGTTAAGTCATGATGCATGAAGAGTACTGCCCATACTCGCCTATAAGACCAGTTATTTACCACCAAGTAATTTTATCTAAATATAGTAATAATTATTACTGGCAAAAAAGTGCAGATCCTGATGAGACGGCTCGTCACGAACCGGCTCATCTGGATCTACACTTTTCATAAGCCTATTTAGAGGCCTGTGGGGTTGAAAGGGTTAATGTGTATAGGCATGAGAATAAAATATAATATACAGGGTTCCCTCTGTCTGAATGTTTGTCTGCGCCACTTCTGTCGCCAATTGAAAAACACTGGAGCCAATTTAAAAAACTTGGAGCCAACATTTTTTGTGCCAATATTTGTTTTTTGTCACAATTGGCGCCATTGGCAACCGACAGCGGGATCCCGGAATAATTTTATCGACACTTCTTATATTCGAGTGCATGCCGAAACCCACAGATATCAGGACCAAAGTGGAGGGGGGGGGGTCGTCTTATACGTGAGATCGCCTTATACATGTAGGTGGGTATGGTTGGTACATGTATGTATTTATCACCAAGACAATTATTTAAATATATATGTAGGCAACATAGAGAATGTCGGGTAGTGTCTTATAGAGCCTCAGTGGCTAACGTGCGGTCGTTAGAACTCACCTTTCACAGGTTGTGAGTTTGCTCCTTATCAGAGACAAGTGATAAGGGGTGATATGTGAGAAAGTTGTTAGTCGCTTGCGACGGTTTTAAACTTTTTATTTATTTTACAACGATTGCGAAGCAAGTTTTAACAACTTATATTAATCACTCTCGTTGGCTCGGATAAAAAGCGTATATGTGGTCATTCATGTGGGAGGAAACCGGAGTACCCGGAGAAAACCCACCTGTCCGATCTGGCGACCATCGTACCATCTCGCATACTTCCCTGTCCGAGGATCAAACCCGGGTCGGACAGACCAGCGATGATTAATGTTATTTTACTGAATTTTGATGAAAACACTGAGAAATTCTCCCACACCATTGGAATAGAGTACAACCGAGGAAGACTAGACTTGAGACATCAGACACATAGTGTATTTTTATTCAGCAGGTTAAGAAGAAACTTGAGACAGGTCAATGGTCGAGTTGTTAACACAGACTGCGAATCCAGGGATCACAGGTTTGATCCCCCGACTGTCCATACTAATATAAACAGTCTTTCAGATGGCACTATTAACTACGGCCTGCTATTCGGAGTTCGAGCCCCGCTGGAGCCATTACGATTGTGCCCTTAGGCAAGGCATTTAAATTCCACGTTGCCTCTTCTCTCTCCCTCGTGGCGATGGATTCCATCAGGAATGAGGTCTCGTGAGTGATTAATATAAGTTGAAATAACTTGTTTCGCAATCGAGCTAAAATAAATTTGTATAAACTAACCGCGGCCTCATCCATCATACACCGAGCATGTGAAACAACACAGTTGCTTCTGGATTGGAACGTCTTCTGTATCTTGCACTATAAAATGACTCGCTTCTCACCAAGGCAACCCGGGTTCGATCATCGGACCTAGTAATATGCGAGATGGTACGGTAGTCGCCAGATCGGACAGGTGGGTTTTCTCAGGGTACTCGGTTTCCTCCCACACTAAAGACCACATATACGCTTTCATCCGCGCCAACGAGTGTAATTAATATAAGTGGTTAAAACTTGCTTCGCAATCGTTGTAAAATAAATAAAAGTTTAAACTTTTTATAAAATTACTAATATACTTCAATCTGGAGACTACGCCCCAAGCCCCAATTAGTTTGTTATGGGGGTTGTTATGGTGTTGCTATGGGGGTTGTCATGGGGTTGCTATGGTGGTGCTATGGGGGTTGTTATGGTGTTGCTATGGGGGTTGCTATGGGGGTTGTTATGGGGTTACTATGGGGTTGGTATGGTGTTGTATGGGGTTTGTTATGGTGTTGCTATGGGGGTTGTTATGGTGTTGCTATGGGGGTTGTTATGGTGTTGCCATGGGGATTGCTATGGGGGTTGTTATGGGGGTTGCTATGGGGGATTAAAGAAGTCATACCAACAACTGAAGTCATATGGCGCATCTCCAGCTATTACTGGTGGAAGAAGACCCCCCAGGTGCCCCTCTGAGCAGTATTTAATGCACGGGCTAGCACCGACCTTCCGAACATACAGCGGTGTGGGGCAGGTGATTTAAAGTTACGATTAATGAGGGGCGGCGATAACTAAACGTAGAAAAAACTGCTATGAACATAGAACACAAGATATATCTGGCTGATACTTTATTGGTATAGTATACGGTAGGCAAACGGTTGTAAAGGCAAACAAAAACCATAAATACAATGAACAAAACTGAAAGTAAACCTGTAGAAGCTTCTATATATAGCAGCAAACAACATATTACACAAAAGTTATACAACACAAAATACATATTGTACAGCTAAAGTTGTGTTGTTTTTGTGGTGTTCATCTGCAAATCATAGAAATGTTGCTAACAATCACCAACACAAAAATACATATTGTACGGCTAAAGTTCATCTGCAAATCATAGACATGTTGCTAACAATCACCAACACACAATACATATTGTACAGCTAAAGTTCATCTGCAAATCATAGACATGTGTTGCTGGACAACATTTTATATGAAAATTGTAAAAAAAACAAAATGTTTTTTTAATTATTTTTTTTAGGGAGAAGCGACTATGGACAACATGGGCTAAATAGTCGCCCTAGAGACCCTGACTTCATCCACTTCTCCCTAAAAAAAACAGGAATTAAATAAAAAATTTTTTTTTATTATCTTAGTTGTACAGTAAAAAAAAAATCCACTCATTCTATTTAAATGTTGTATTGGTCATAATGTGTATTTTAACCCAAATTTTGGTAATTTTATTAAATAATACCATTAAAGTAACCAAGCTCTCGAACCCACGACTGCCTGATCCTCCATTACATGGAGGCAAACACTCTACCGTGTCGCTATAAAAGCTAGCTCTATAGCGAGACGGTACAAGTCTCCCTATATACCACTACACTATTCATGGACGGACCCCCCCCCCTCACCTGCTCACTTCTCCCAGAAATGCTTGACCTAGGATGAGCCGTGACATCCTATGGTATATATACATGTATATACTGACTAGATACATATGTATGTGACTGATTAACATCTTCGTATTACTTCTAAATTAATTAATACTTAACGTCTTGGCAAGACAAATGCGCATAATTAAATATCATTGTAACATGGCCCAGCATTTTGTCTGTATATGAAAAGAAGGGAATTTAGTGTTCAAAATGCAATAAAACATTGTTTAGCGAGCGATGTCATTTTAATAGCATTTTTGTAGTTTTGTGACCCCATTAAGAAAAATAACACCAATTATTTTTGAGCTTATTAGATATTTTGGTCATGTTAGAATGGAGTGTGTGTTTGTTTATTATAGTGTCACCCCTATTTAAAGTGCCAGCTATTTCTGACTTATGAGACACCTCTTTTTATCAACATCAGTACTTCCCGAATCCTATGCTTGTATGCCAGGTGCCAGGCTGGTAGGCAATCAGTAACCATTATTTAACTAGCTGGCGGCTCACCAACCGGCTATATCAGAACGAACCCCCGACGAGATTCGAACCTTCGACCTCCCGCTCCGGACGCCTTAACCACTAAGCCACAGAGACGGTAAATGCTAAATATTCACAAGTGTCTGTCCTGCATAGCAGGCAAGTGTTTGTTCTGGGGGGGGGGATTTAAATTATCACAAAACAGCTTAGGTCAAATGGCAACTCTCCAGCTTCAGGTCTGGAGTTCGAGCCACACTGGAGCTGTTACGATTGTGCCCTTAGGCAAGGCATTTAAATTCCATATGCCTCTTCTCTCTCCTTCATGGCGATGGATTCCATCAGGAATGAGGTCTCGAGAGATTAATATAAGTTGAAAGAAGTTGTTTCGCAATTGAGCTAAAATAAATTTGTGTGAACTCACTAGCAGTATACAGATGTCCGTTTAATTATGAGAGGTTAAAAGTTAAACACACAGACAGGGAACCATTTAACTGAATGTTTAATACAAGTTAGCCCATTCAACACCAAGTAACTGACACGGACTGGTGCATGATATTAGCCCATTCAACACCAAGTAACTGACATGGACTGGTGCATGATATTAGCCCATTCAACACCAAGTAACTGACACGGACTGGTGCATGATATTAGCCCATTCAACACCAAGTAACTGACACGGACTGGTGCATGATATTAGCCCATTCAACACCAAGTAACTGACACGGACTGGTGCATGATATTAGCCCATTCAACACCAAGTAACTGACACGGACTGGTGCATGATATTAGCCCATTCAACACCAAGTAACTGACACGGACTGGTGCATGATATTAGCCCATTCAACACCAAGTAACTGACACGGACTGGTGCATGATATTAGCCCATTCAACACCAAGTAACTGACACGGACTGGTGCATGATATTAGCCCATTCAACACCAAGTAACTGACACGGACTGGTGCATGATATTAGCCCATTCAACACCAAGTAACTGACACGGACTGGTGCATGATATTAGCCCATTCAACACCAAGTAACTGACATGGACTGGTGCATGATATTAGCCCATTCAACACCAAGTAACTGACATGGACTGGTGCATGATATTAGCCCATTCAACACCAAGTAACTGACATGGACTGGTGCATGATATTAGCCATTCAACACCAAGTAACTGACATGGACTGGTGCATGATATTAGCCCATTCAACACCAAGTAACTGACATGGACTGGTGCATGATATTAACCCATTCAACACCAAGTAACTGACATGGACTGGTGCATGATATTAACCCATTCAACACCAAGTAACTGACATGGACTGGTGCATGATATTAGCCCATTCAACACCAAGTAACTGACATGGACTGGTGCATGATATTAACCCATTCAACACCAAGTAACTGACATGGACTGGTGCATGATATTAACCCATTCAACACCAAGTAACTGACATGGACTGGTGCATGATATTAACCCATTCAACACCAAGTAACTGACATGGACTGGTGCATGATATTAACCCATTCAACACCAAGTAACTGACATGGACTGGTGCATGATATTAACCCATTCAACACCAAGTAACTGACATGGACTGGTGCATGATATTTAACCCATTCAACACCAAGTAACTGACATGGACTGGTGCATGATATTAACTCATTCAACACCAAGTAACTGACATGGACTGGTGCATGATATTAACCCATTCAACACCAAGTAACTGACATGGACTGGTGCATGATATTTTCAGACCAATAAATTAATAAGAAAATTATATTTGGACCAGTTCATTTATCAAAATTGGTAATTTTTGTCTAAAAATAGTAATATTACTGGCAAAAAGTGCAGATCCTGATGACAGCTCGTCACGAGCCGGCTCATCTGGATCTACACTTTTTGTAAGCCTATTGAGAGGCCTGTGGTGTTGAAAGGGTTAGTAAACCTTTTTTCCCCCACATCTTTCTCCAATATATATGGGAATAGATGATAGACTGGGGTGATGGTGGGAACCAATGGTTATAATGGTGATGCATTGCATTTATGTGGAGTAAAAGGTTTGACTATAAAACAATCATACAATGCTTTCAGAACATATGCTAAAATAAAGTAACCTACAAGACTACATCCGCTATGTCAAAGTCTGTTTTGTCGAATTTCCGTTCAATGTTTCAAAGTCCCGTTTCAGACACTATCATTTTACATATAACTGGCTCCGTTTATATATCGAATTTCGTTAAGTCAAACTTCGGTTATGTCGAAGTATTTCGTTCGGTCCGACGGAATTCGACATAACGGACATAACGACATATCTACAATTTGTAAATACACGTACATTGCAATCAATAATAGGGATTGCGTACGTAAAAAAAACCACCTAAAAACTGATCAAATATATTGAACGTGGTTATAAACTATTGTGTCAAACAAAAGTAGAGACATAATGCTGGATATTGTAAAACAAAATGTACAATGTGCATTGACCATGAATTTTCCATACAGATAAAAATGTACATATTTATATATATTATACCTCATTTGCATATTTATCTTACTTCAGGTCTGACTGACCAGTCCATATATTTGCATAGTGCCCTCAACACCATGTTCTTTCTGTTAAATACTATATCTTATTTGCATATTTATCTTATTTCAGGTCTGACTGACCAGGCTCATATATTTGCATAGTGCCCTCAACACCATGTTCTTTCTATCTGTTAAATATTATATCTCATTTGCATATTTTCTTCTTAACCCTTTCAACACCAAGTAACTGACATGGACTGGTCCATGATATTTTTAGACCAATAAATTAATAACAAAATTACATTTGTATCAGTTCATTTATCAAAATGGGTAATTTTTTCTCTAAAAATAGTTATATTACTTGAAAAAAGTGCAGATCCTGATGAGACGGCTCGTCACGAGCCGACTCATCTGGATCTACACTTTTTTGTAAGCCAATTTAGAGGTCTGTGGTGTTGAAAGGGTTAACTGTATGTGACGTGCTCCGGGTGTTTATTTATATTGTTGAAAGTATTCAAAGAGTGTGTCTTCTTTATTTAATTTGCATATAATAATATGCTTTCCCCCCCCCCCCTCAGGATCTTCACTGATTGATATTTAACATAGAGCTCTAGATAAGATGAGTAGTTTTCAATCATTTCCCGATGATATCCCTCTTATCTAGAGCTTTCCCCCCAACAACAGAGACATGGGAGAGACATACAGAATGTGAGTGAGAGAAATTTAAATAAAATTTGCTTGTCTAATATTCGGTATAATAAATAACAGATAGTACATGATGTTAAATATGACATGTTTTATTGAAGCAATAGAATGTCAGGGTATTGTGGGTAATTTGTTTATTTAACCCATTCAACACCAAGTAACTGACATGGACTGGTGCATGATATTTTCAGACCAATAAATTAATAAGAAAATTACATTTAGACAAGTTCATTTATCAAAATGGGTAATTTTTGTCAAAAACTAGTAATATTACTGGCAAAAAGTGCAGATCCTGATACACGTTTTGTAAGCCTATTGAGAGGCTTGTAGTGTTGAAAGGGTTAATCTGCGAAAATGGCCGTTTCTCGAAGAAAATGAAACGTTTCTCAGAGATATATTGATCGTGTTTTGGCAGTTTCGACTGACCTTTGACCGGGTCAGAGAGGTGACCGTCAAATAGAGGTCAAATTTATACATAGGAAAATCTCTAGGGAGGACATGAACTGGCTAGCTTACTGGAGGTGACCGCTTATTAGAGTTAGCCGTTAATAGCCGTTATACTGTAAATAGAAAATGTGTATTGTAAATTGTAAAGTAGATAATTAAACGTACGTCATATTTTACAGATAGTTTGTATGTATATTATTATAAATATATTATATAAAGTCATAACTGAATCAGTGTTTATTCTTTTACTAAAAACAATTAAAACTCAAAAGAAAATTCCTGGTAGTTGAAAATTGACAAAAACACTACTTATGTTATATTTCGGGTTTTACGCCTGCATCAGCACCATTTTGGGCTATATCGCCGACGGGCAGTTTACCTAACAACACCTTTCCTGGGCAGGCTCCAGCGGTTAACCAGTACTTGGGTGCACCAACCTCCGTAAGAAACTTTTTCATAAAGAACACGACTAAATAAAAAACATATCACTAAAATGCAGAACATGCGTCCTGTACGTAGCACCATAAATAATAGATAAAACATTGTTGCCGTAGATTTAAATAATACAAAAAATAAAACCACATAATTAATTACCGGTATGATAATACTATTAAATACAAATAACTTTAGTGGAGCAACCGTGGTGCTATAGATAAGGTGTTCACCTAGCAACCGTGGTGCTATAGATAAGGTGTTCACCTAGCAACCGTGGTGCTATAGATAAGGTGTTCACCTAGCAACCGTGGTGCTATAGATAAGGTGTTCACCTAGCAACCATGGTGCTACAGATAAGGTGTTCACCTAGCAACCGTGGTGCTATAGATATGATGTTCACCTAGCAACCGTGGTGCTATAGATAAGGTGTTATCCTAGCAACCGTGGTGCTATAGATATGGTGTTCACCTAGCAACCGTGGTGCTATAGATAAGGTGTTCACCTAGCAGCCGTGGTGCTATAGATAAGGTGTTCACCTAGCAACCATGGTGCTATAGATAAGGTGTTCACCTAGCAACCGTGGTGCTATGGATATGATGTTCACCTAGCAACCGTGGTGCTATAGATAAGGTGTTATCCTAGCAACCG
Organism: Archivesica marissinica; assembly: GCA_014843695.1. Taxonomy (NCBI): domain Eukaryota; kingdom Metazoa; phylum Mollusca; class Bivalvia; order Venerida; family Vesicomyidae; genus Archivesica; species Archivesica marissinica. The sequence goes on from CM026396.1 coordinate 36,201,567, forward strand.
TGGTGCTATAGATATGGTGTTCACCTAGCAACCGTGGTGCTATAGATATGGTGTTCACCTAGCAACTGTGGTGCTATAGATATGGTGTTCACCTAGCAACTGTGGTGCTATAGATATGGTGTTCCCCTAGCAACCATGGAGCTATAGATATGGTGTTCACCTAGCAACCGTGGTGCTATAGATATGATGTTCACCTAGCAACCGTGGTGCTATAGATAAGGTGTTCACCTAGCAACCGTGGTGCTATAGATATGATGTTCACCTAGCAACCGTGGTGCTATAGATATGGCGTTCACCTAGCAACCGTGGTGCTATAGATATGGTGTTCACCTAGCAACCTTGGTGCTATAGATAAGGTGTTCACCTAGCAACCGTGGTGCTATAGATGTGGTGTTCACCTAGCAACCGTGGTGCTATAGATATGGTGTTCACCTAGCAACCGTGGTGCTATAGATATGGTGTTCACCTAGTAACCATGAAAGTTGTGAGTTTGAACCTCGCCGGAACCAGTGGTGGTGTAGGCAAGACACTTAAATTCTCTATCTTTGGCTATGGCTTATGGCCATGGATTCTAACAGGAATGAGTTCCCTAGACCGAGTATACTAATGCATTAAAAGCTTATTTCGCAATCAAGCTGGATGACATTTTTCCAGGAAGTGTCGTAACTAAATGTTGAGAACTTGTGGCCTGACCGATTTGCCTTTATTTAATTTGTCATGTTTTGTATTCACATGTATATGTAAAACGAATCGAGCAATAAAATATGATTAAACTAAGGAAATTTGTAAAAACTAAAAATTGAAAACAAACAATACTAAAAATACATGTGACTAAGCAAATACATTTAACATACAATTAAGGTGTATATCGTATATATTGAATAAAAATATTATTGTTATATTTATATTTAGGGTTTTACGCCTGCATCAGCACCATTTTGGGCTATATCGCCGGCGGGCAGTTTACCTAACAACGCCTTTCCTGGGCAGGCTCCAACGGTTAACCAGTACTTGCGTGCACTAACCTCCGTAAGAAACTGCCAACCTTTTCATATAAATGAGACACGGTCTGAGTGGGCTCGAACCCGTGACCATCAGTGATGATAGGTTACAGTGGTATACAAGTCAGCGACCTTAACCACTCAACCACGGAGGCGGACTAATAAAAATAAAAAAATAAAAATACAAGTAGCAGCAATCAATGCTACTACACATTCTATTATAATGTGAATAATTATTTTCAGTCGGTAAACAGTGGGGCTTTTTTGCACGATATTAAACCGTAACCCGCCAATTATAACTTGAGTCACTTTTGCAAGCAGCATAGAGCCAGATCAGACTGCACAGATCAAACGGCACAGAAATGTTCCGTCTGATCAGACTTTATGCGGTTTGCTATTCGAATAGTGGAGCTAAAACACTTGTCTTAATTAACCCTTTCAACACCACAGATCTCTAAATAGGTTTACAAAAAGTGTAGATCCAGACGAGCCGTCTCATCAGGATCTGCACTTTTTGCCAGTGATATGACTATTTTTAGACATAATTACCCATTTTGATAAATGAACTTGTCCAAATGTGATTTTCTGATTCATTTATTGGTTTATGAATATCATGGACCAGTCCATGTGAGTTACTTGGTGTTGAATGGGTTAATAGCAAACAAAATAGAGCCTGATCAGACACGGTGTTACGCCGCGGCTGATCTAGATCTGTTTTTTGGCACATTCTGTCCAATTTATTCGGCAGGCTAAGGGTTAAACATTGTTTACACAATTATATGTTGATAAACAACTTGCGTACATGTATACAACCGTTCTATATTTATTAAATCATTTCTCGTTTCTCACTGAATATTTGGATTCTTTTCAAACACAGTCATTGCAAATTACATTCCTTAACCCATTCAACACCAAGTAACTGACATGGACTGGTCCATGATATTTTTAGACCAATAAATTAATAACAAAATTACATTTGGATCAGTTCATTTATCAAAATGGGTAATTTTTTTCTAAAAATAGTTATATTACTTGAAAAAAGTGCAGATCCTGATGAGACGGCTCGTCACGAGCCGGCTCATCTGGATCTACACTTTTTTGTAAGCCAATTTAGAGGTCTGTGGTGTTGAAAGGGTTAAATATCTGGTACTTGTTACAAACAACCATCAGATATAGTGGCGCTTTAAACAGATTTAAAAAAAAAACAATAATAAACAAAAAAACAACAGATTAACAACATAAATATCTCCTATCAGATTCTAGGAAATGTAAAATGCATTATACATAATACTACAGCTGTACCTAGCACAGCAGCGTACAATGATCTGTTACAGCTGTACCTAGCACAGCGGTGTACAACGATCTGTTACAGCTGTACAGCGTACAACAATCTGCTATTGTGTCTGATGTCTCAAGTCTAGTCTTCCTCGGTTGTACTCTATTCCAATGGTGTGGGAGAATTTCTCAGTGGTTTCATCAAAATTCAGTAAAATAACATTAATCATCGCTGGTCTGTCCGACCCGGGTTCGATCCTCGGACCGGGAACTATGTGAAATGATACTGTGGTCGCCAGATCGGACAGGTGGGGTATCTCCGGGTACTCCGGTTTCCTCTCACACGAATGACCACATATACGCTTTCATCCGTGCCAATGAGAGTGATTAATATAAGTTGTTAAAAGTTGCTTCGCAATCGTTAAAACCGTCACAAGCGACTAACAACATTCTCACATATCACCCCTTATCACTTGTCCCTGATAAGGAGCAAACTCACAACCGGTGAAAGGCGAGTTCTAACGACAGCGCGTTAGCCACTCAGCCACTGAGGCTCTATAAGACACTACCCGACATTCTCTATGCTGCCTACATATATATTTAAATAATTGTCTTGGTGATAAATACATACATGTACCAACCATACCCACCTACATGTATAAGGCGATCTCGCGTATAAGACGACCCCCCCCCCCACTTTGGTCCTGAATGAATGAATGAATGAATGGTGTTTTACGGCGCATCGACATCTAAGGTCATGTAGCGCGCATTAAAGTTATGTTTATTGTCGAGTGTATGAAATAAAATTCTATATAAGTATACTTTGGTCCTGATATCTGTGGGTTTTGGCATGCACTCGAATATAAGAAATGTCGATAAAATTATTCAGGGTTCCCGCTGTCGGTTGCCAATGGCGCCAATTGTGACAAAAAACAAATATTGGCACAAAAAATTGGCATATGTGTTGTCAAATATATGGCTTCAAATATTTATTTGTGAACTATATGTCTCTTTTTTTAAGTTTTTTAAATTGGCTCCAGTGTTTTTCAATTGGCGACAGAAGTGGCGCAGATAAACATTCAGACAGAGGGAACCCTGTATATTATATTTTATTCTCATGCCTATACACATTAACCCTTTCAACCCCACAGGCCTCTAAATAGGCTTATGAAAAGTGTAGATCCAGATGAGCCGGCTCGTGACGAGCCGGCTCGTGACGAGCCGTCTCATCAGGATCTGCACTTTTTTGCCAGTAATAATTATTACTATTTTTAGATAAAATTACCTGGTGGTAAAAAACTGGTCTTATAGGCGAGTATGGACAGTCCTCATAATGCATCAACCTTTTCATGACTTAACCCATTCAACACCAAGTAACTCACATGGACTGGTCCATGATATTTTTAGACCAATAAATTAATAACAAAATTACATTTGGATCAGTTCATTTATCAAAATGGGTAAAAAAAATTCTAAAAATAGTTATATTACTTGAAAAAAGTGCAGATCCTGATGAGACGGCTCGTCACGAGCCGGCTCATCTGGATCTACACTTTTTTGTAAGCCTATTTAGAGGTCTGTGGTGTTGAAAGGGTTAAATAAACATGTTCCTCGCATATGAAACACACGAGACACAGTTTCACAAGCACTACCTAGTATGTACACAAGCATTATCCATGTGTAAACGTGACCCAACTGGCGTCAGAAACGAGATAAACAATGTTTACAACGTGTACGATACAATGACAAACATTAGCACTAATGGTGGAAGGCTGGGGGTTTTTTGACAATAAAATTAGTCATTATTTTAACATATCAAACATCATTTTTGTGAGTAAAAACCCCAGATTAAATTGTTTTGGTGTCATGATCAAAATTTACATGCTACTAGTTAACGGTGTAGTTGTTTTGTATTATGGTTTATAGAGAAACTAAATAATAGGATTTTAAAAATACGTCATTGTGTGCGACCTATGGGAAAAACTAACAAATTTGACAGATTTTTACTTCAAAATGAGACAAATTAACCCTTTGCCCGCTAGCGGCAGATAAAATCAATTTTGCAAACAGCATAGAGCCAGATCAGAAGGCACAGAAAGTGCTGTCTGATCAGGCTCTATACTGGATAGTGAATAGCAAACAACATAAATCCTGATCAGACACAGAGCTACGCCGCGGCTGATCTGGATCTATGTTGTTTGCAAATGTGATTTTATTCACTCAGCAAGCAAAGGGTTAATCAAATGTAAACATAGGGCAACTCCTATACACTTGATTTCGCTTCAATGCAGTTTCCAGCATTTTGATTGGATAACCGTGCCGTAAATATAATGCGATAATTCCACGTTAGCCAGGGTATACACGTATTAACCCTTTCCCTCATAGAAGCACCTCTTGATGCCATTACCAATACGACATACATTGACAATGTAGTAGCCAAACCAATGTTCATAAACCCTTTCCCTCATAGAAGCACCTCTTGATGCCATTACCAATACGACATACATTGACAATGTAGTAGCCAAACCAATGTTTATAATAAAGTCCAGAATCTCTATGTAGTCCCAGTAATATCTGTGGAGGTGGGATAGATATGGCGACTACTTATCCACTGCATGATAGCTGAATGACTGTCGTTTGTATGGAGATACTACAGTATATTAACCTAAATCTCTATGTAGTCCCAGTATTTTAATTAAGAGATATATAATGTCTGCGAGAAAATCGCAGTTTTTGCGCAAAAAATTGAACCAAAGAGAAGCAAGCAGAACAAAATACCGTAACCACTGAGCCAAAGAGGCCAACGTTTCGTTTTTCAATCTCAGCTCAAAGAAAAGTGCTACTTTTGGGCAACATACCAACAAAATCACAGACCTGGTAAATCAAACAAAAAATTGTATATTTCTAATTGCAAATTAAAATTTCAACCCGATTTTTATTTTCCATTCTTAAAACGAAGATAAGTTTCGAGGTAGACAGGATAGAAGCAATAATATCTAAACAAAACCATTTTCTAACCTACAAGATTGAAAAGGTGGAAAAACAACTCTCACAAAACAACCCGATCTACAGTACGCACTCCATGCTCATTCCAGATTGGGTACTTCAACGGGGGAACCTCGGTTCTTTATCTGTCGAGTACTCTTTCAATTTCTCACAAAAACAACCCGATCTACAGTACGCACTCCCTGCTCATTCCAGATTGGGTACTTCAACGGAGAACCTCGGTTCTTTATCTGTCGAGTACTCTTTCAATTTCTCATCACTCAAATGAGGCGTTTCGGCCTTCTGACTCCAGTGGTAGACGATTTCTTGATCCGACGGGCACGTCTTCCGGAAAGTAGTGCTCGAGTATGCTTGACCCATGTACCTCCATATGGCCTTCAGCTCGGCGGGAATGTCAAAATCTTTCATAGCTTTGCAGGCAACACGAATATGTTGCAGCTTCGGCAACACCAGGCAATCTAGGTTTGATATGGTATCACTACACAAGTACCGCGTTTGGGCAGTCTCGAGAAAGGCGTTGATCGCTGCCAGTTCCTTCAGCAAACTATTTGGACTATTTTTCACCTGCTTGATGAAAAATGAAAATTTGGAGAAAAGGTTTAGGCAGACGGCATTGGCAGCCTCGTTATCATATCTCAAATCCGGATATGGGAAATTCTTATCCACATACTGAACAATCTCATCAACATCTGAAAGGATTTCGTCGCCGTGTCTCAGCAGCGGCAGCCTGTTTGCAAGCTTCTTAAACTCCTCTGGCGGTCTCGACATGCTTATCGTAACAACATCGTAAGTCAGTTCACCATCCCGAGCCTTTAAATCGAGAATCATGTAAACCATCTGGCAGAAGGGACACGCACCGTAATTGCGCCCGTTATCACCAGCCTTCACATACAGCTGCAGATAAGTGGTCGGTGCTCCGTTTTCATTCCCGTCTTTTGTTTCCATCTTCAACTCCCGATTTTAAATTTTTTTATTTTGGTTGAATGATTTAAAAAATCGACGAAAAAATTCAAGCACTTATTAACAACTCGCGACTCGCTGCACTATCTCTTTTCAACACAGTCACGTTTATTATCGCAATAACAATGGTCTTTTGATGCTCCAAAGGGAGACTACTCTGTTATATCAATGTTACAAAACTCTTCCAAAAATTGATACAGCAATAAAGCAATATCTGGTTATTGTGAAACAATCAGTTTTTTCCTATCCCTTCAAAGTCTCTGTCTTACGAAGCAATTAGAGGTAATTAGTCCACAGCCTGGCTGCTCAAGGAAGACAACTCTTGAGCAGAATGCCCAAGAAAGACAACTCTGTAAGTTAGAGAAGGGAGATAACTTCAGCAGTCAACCAAGAGTGACAGGACCTGAAGAGACAGGAAAGAACATAGGTTAGTAACAGCAATGGTTGACAACAGAAATGATTACCGGTGCTTAGTTTATATTTAACACTAAGGTACAAGTACTGTATAATATAATAATAATATATATATATACAGTCAAACCTGTGTTAGTTACTAAGGTCACCTCTATTAAGCAGCCAATCTGCATTAAGCAGCCAGTTTCCAGCTTCCCAATATGTTGTTTTATTATACATTTCACCTCTATTAAGCAGCCACCTGCGTTAAGCAGCTGCTTTCTGTGATTCCCTTCACTGGCTGCTTAACACAGGTTTGACTGTATATATAGGGCTGTATTTCGGGTCAGTGGTCGAGTGGTTAACACATTGGACTGCGAATCCATGTATCACAGGTTTGATACCGCTTCTAATACTAATAATATTAACAATTCTTCAGATGGGCCTATAAACCGAGATCTCATGTGTCCGTGCTATTCACCTGGTATGGGTTGGTGGGTTTTCTCCGGGTATTCCAGTTTCTTCCAACATGAAAGACCACATAATATACCTTCAGTCACTCCAACGAGAGTGATTAATATAAGTTGCTAAAAAGCTTGTTTCGCAATCGTTGATAACAAATGTCTATCCTCAATACGTCCAACCATACATATTTTACAAATATCCAATATATAAACATTGTTGATAACAACCCATTCAACACAAAATAACTGACATGGTGCACGATATATTTTTAGACCAATACATTAACCCATTTGATTCTGGATACCGTTCAAACGGTATTTGCAAGAGCCAGATCAGCCACCATGGAATGTTCCGTCTGATCAGGCTTAATGCTGTTTGCTATTCAGCTATGCAGTGTCACGCTGCGGCTGATCTCGATCTATGTTGTTTGCAAAAGCCTTTAAATGTATCCAGAATGAAATGAGTTACTAAGAAAATTACATTTGGACCAGTTCATTTATCAAAATGGGTAATTTGTCTAAAATAGTAATATTACTGGTAAAAAGTGCAGATCCTGAAGAAAGGGCTCATCATGAGCTGGCTCATCTAGATTTACACTTTTTGTAAGCCTATTAAGAGGTCTGTAGTGTGTAGTGTTGAAAACGTTAATGGTAAAAATAGTCACCATGTATTCCAGAACAGAACTACTTTTGCAAAAATCCAATAATTTTATATAAACTCATAGAAGCACCTCTTGACGTCATTACCGATACGACATACATTGACAATGTAGTAGCCAAACCAATGCTCATAGAAGCATCTCTTGACACCATTACCAATACGACATACATTGACAATGTAGTAGCCAAACCAATGCTCATAGAAGCATCTCTTGACACCATTACCAATATGACATACATTGACAATGTAGTAGCCAAACCAATGCTCATAGAAGCATCTCTTGACACCATTACCAATATGACATACATTGACAATGTAGTAGCCAAACCAATGCTCATAGAAGCATCTCTTGACACCATTACCAATACGACATACATTGACAATGTAGTAGCCAAACCAATGCTCATAGAAGCATCTCTTGACACCATTACCAATATGACATACATTGACAATGTAGTAGCCAAACGAATGCTCATAGAAGCACCTCTTGAAGCCATTACCAATATGACATACATTGACAATGTAGTAGCCAAACGAATGCTCATAGAAGCACCTCTTGAAGCCATTACCAATATGACATACATTGACAATGTAGTAGCCAAACCAATGCTCATAGAAGCACCTCTTGACGCCAATACGACATACATTGACAATGTAGTAGCCAAACGAATGCTCATAGAAGCACCTCTTGAAGCCATTACCAATATGACATACATTGACATGTAGTAGCCAAACGAATGCTCATAGAAGCACCTCTTGACGCCAATACGACATACATTTACAATGTAGTAGCCAAACCAATGCTCTCTTAATGGTAAAAATATTCACCTTGTATGCCAGAACAGAACAACTTTTACAAAAATCCAATACATAAACTGTGTTGATAACTTAATCATAAAAATATTCACCCTGTATGCCAGAACAGAACAACTTGTTGCCAAGAATATATTTACATGAATAGCCAACAAGACAACATGAACATTCTAGTAATCCACATAATCTCAATCTCTCCCTGAACGGATAACATCTCCAGATCTCCACAGATAATCAACTAAACTGCAATTCATTCCTTGGTTAATGGCAGTTTTCCTTTACTCAACAGGTTTCATCACACAATATAACTGATATTATAATGGTGAACACAAGTCCAAAAGGCAGAGGCATGCATCTACGTTGCATAGAGTCACAAAGATACATGCAGAGGCATGCATCTACGTTGCATAGAGTCACAAAGATACATGCAGAGGCATGCATCACATCTACGTTGCATAGAGTCACAAAGATACATGCAGAGGCATGCATCTACGTTGCATAGAGTCACAAAGATACATGCTGAGGCATGCATCTATGTTGCATAGAGTTACAAAGATACAGACAGAGGCATGCATCTACGTTGCATAGAGTCACAAAGATACATGCAGAGGCATGCATCTACGTTGCATAGAGTCACAAAGATACATGCAGAGGCATGCATCTACGTTGCATAGAGTCACAAAGATACATGCAGAGGCATGCATCTACGTTGCATAGAGTCACAAAGATACAGGCAGAGGCATGCATCTACGTTGCATAGAGTCACAAAGATACAGGCAGAGGCATGCATCTACGTTGCATAGAGTCACAAAGATACATTCAGAGGCATGCATCTACGTTGCATAGAGTCGCAAAGATACATTCAGAGGCATGCATCTACGGTGCATAGAGTCGCAAAGATATATTCAGAGGCATGCATCTACGGTGCATAGAGTCGCAAAGATACATTCAGAGGCATGCATCTACGTTGCATAGTCGCAAAGATACATTCAGAGGCATGCATCTACGTTGCATAGAGTCACAAAGATACATTCAGAGGCATGCATCTATGTTGCATAGAGTCACAAAGATACATTCAGAGGCATGCATCTACGTTGCATAGAGTCACAAAGATACATTCAGAGGCATGCATCTACATTGCATAGAGTCACAAAGATACATTCAGAGGCATGCATCTACGTTGCATAGAGTCACAAAGATACATTCAGAGGCATGCATCTACGTTGCATAGAGTCACAAAGATACATTCAGAGGCATGCATCTACGTTGCATAGAGTCGCAAAGATACATTCAGAGGCATGCATCTACGTTGCATAGAGTCGCAAAGATACATTCAGAGGCATGCATCTACGTTGCATAGAGTCACAAAGATACATTCATTGTAGTTATTGCTTACGTATTTTAGCCCTATTATCTTGAAATTTAGTAAATAATACCATTAGATATGTGGAAGTCGTGATAGTGCAGTGGATGCGCGTTTGCTACAGGTGCGAATGGTCTGGAGTTCAAACCCTGCTGGAGCCGTTACGATTGTGCCCTTAGGCAAAGGCATTTAAATTCCACGTTGCCTCTTCTCTCTCCCTCGTGGCGATGGATTTCATAAGGAATGAGGTCTCGAGAGTGATTAATATAAGTTGTAAGAACTTGTTTCGCAATCAAGCTAAAATAAATTTGTATAAACTAACACCATTAGATAACTCAATTGCGCGCTTTCTCACTTATCCCAAAAATGTGGGTCTAGCTTGCGCCCAGACTCAGAGGTTATAAAACCGTTTCTCCAATCTCAAACTCAGTCTCAAGCTTCTGATTGATTCAGCCGACAGTAAAAACTCAGTATCAACCAATCAAATCACTTGAGCTCGAGAAAAGTTTTAAAATAACCTCTCACACCATTGTCCCTAATTCAAGTTCACGGGGAAGAATAGGTGGCATACAACATACACAATTACAATTCAGATCTACAAAACAAATGCAAACCTCACTCTCATTTCCATAAATTCCTTAATACCTAAAAGTATAAAATGGTAGCAGCTGTTTATTTTTCTACAGATTATGATTTCACACACACACATTGAGACAATCTGCCTGTATATATTGTATCCAGACCACTATGAAGATACAGCTGGTAATTACACCTTTCATTAGATCAGTATCCACATTAGAGAAACTGAAATTACTATACAAACACAGCACACAATACAAACACCACACACAATACAAACACCACAAACAATACAAACACAGCACACAATACAAACACAGCACACAATACAAACACCACACACAATACAAACACCACAAACAATACAAACACAGCACACAATACAAACACAGCACATAATACAAACACAGCACACATTACAAACACAGCACACATTACAAACACAGCACACACAGCACACATTACAAACACAGCACACAATACAACACCACAAACCACACAAACACCACAAACAATACAAACACAGTACACAATACAAAGACAGCACACATTACAAACACAGCACACATTACAAACACCACAAACATTACAAACACAGCACACAATACAAACACAGCACATAATACAAACACAGCACACAATACAACACCACAAACATTACAAACACAGCACACAATACAAACACAGCACATAATACAAACACAGCACACTATACAAACACAGCACACAATACAACACCACAAACATTACAAACACAGCACACAATACAAACACAGCACACAATACAAACACAGCACACTATACAAACACAGCACACAATACAAACACAGCACACAATACAACACCACAAACCACACAAACACCACAAACATTACAAACACCAAACACATTACAAACACTACAAACAATACAAACACCACAAACCATACAAACACCACAAACCATACAAACACCACAAACAATACAGAACACTACAAACAATATAGAACACTGCAAACAATACAGAACACTACAAACAATACAGAACATCACAAACAATACAGAACACCACAAACAATACAGAACATCACAAACAATACAGAACACCACAAACAATACAGAACATCACAAACAATACAGAACACCACAAACAATACAGAACATCATAAACAATACAGAACACCACAAACAATACAGAACACCACAAACAATACAGAACATCACAAACAATACAGAACATCACAAACAATACAGAACATCACAAACAATACAGAACAACACAAACAATACAGAACATCACAAACAATACAGAACATCACAAACAATACAGAACACCACAAACAATACAGAACATCACAAACAATACAGAACACCACAAACAATACAGAACACCACAAACAATACAGAACATCACAAACAATACAGAACACCACAAACAATACAGAACATCACAAACAATACAGAACACCACAAACAATACAGAACACCACAAACAATACAGAACATCACAAACAATACAGAACACTACAAACAATACTGAACACCACAGAACATCACAAACAATACAGAACATCACAAACAATACAGAACATCACAAACAATACAGAACACTACAAACAATACAGAACATCACACACAATACAGAACACCACAAACAATACAGAACACCACAAACAATACAAACAATACAGAACATCACAAACAATACAGAACACTACAAACAATACTGAACACCACAGAACATCACAAACAATACAGAACATCACAAACAATACAGAACACCGCAAACAATACAAAACACTACAAACAATACAGAACATCACAAACAATACAGAACATCACAAACAATACAGAACACCACAAACAATACAGAACACCACAAACAATACAGAACACCACAAACAATACAGAACACTACAAACAATACAGAACACTACAAACAATACAGAACATCACAAACAATACAGAACACCACAAACAATACAGAACACTACAAACAATACAGAACACTACAAACAATACAGAACACCACAAACAATACAGAACACTACAAACAATACTGAACACCACAGAACATCACAAACAATACAGAACACTACAGAACACTACAAACAATACAGAACATCACAAACAATACAGAACACCACAAACAATACAGAACACTACAAACAATACAGAACACTACAAACAATACAGAACACTACAGAACACTACAAACAATACAGAACATCACAAACAATACAGAACACTACAAACAATACTGAACACCACAGAACATCACAAACAATACAGAACATCACAAACAATACAGAACATCACAAACAATACAGAACACCACAAACAATACAGAACACTACAACCAATACAGAACACCACAAACAATACAGAACACTACAAACAATACAGAACACCACAAACAATACAACAATACAGAACATCACAAACAATACAGAACACTACAAACAATACTGAACACCACAGAACATCACAAACAATACAGAACATCACAAACAATACAGAACACCACAAACAATACAGAACACTACAAACAATACAAACAATTAACATTAAGGTACTGCGGGTTATTAAATTAACAATAAGGTACTGGCGGGTTATTAAATTAACAATAAGGTACTGTTGTAGTTACAGGATAGAAGATTAAAATGAAATGGACAGTGCTCATACTAGATCAGAATCTTTGGGTAGAGTGAGAAAGCGCGAGATTGTGTCCACAATGATTTAATAAATTTCAATGTGATTAACCCTTTCCTTCATAGAGATTTAGGTTAATATACTATTATATCTCCATACAAACGACATCCATTTAGCTATCATGCAGTGGATAAGTAGTCGCCATATCTATCCCACCTCCATAGATATTACTGAGACCACATGAGATTCTGGCCTGAATTATGAACATTGGTTTGACTACTACATTGTCAATGTATGTCGTATTGGTAATGGCGTCAATGAGGTGCTTCCATGAGGGAAAGGGTTAAAAGACACAATAGGACCATTAACCCTTTCAACACCACAGACCTCTAAATAGGCTTACAAAAAGTGTAGATCCAGATGAGCCGGCTCGTGACGAGCCGTCTCATCAGGATCTGCACTTTTTGCCAGTGATATGACTATTTTTAGACATAATTACCCATTTTGATAAATGAACTTGTCCAAATGTGATTTTCTGATTCATTTATTGGTTTATGAATATCATGGACCAGTCCATGTGAGTTACTTGGTGTTGAAAGGGTTAAACACAACATTGGAACAGAAGGAGTTCTCTACAATAAGTGTTTACTGGACAGCATTTTGTATGAAAATTATAATTTTAATCTTAATTAGGGAGAAGTGCCCCCCCCCCCCGCCCCACTCCCACTAGTACTCCCACTAGTACTGTGGGAGTCAGACTATTTTGCACAGGTCGCCATCTATAACGAACCCTGATATGAGACGTTCACCTCAACTTCTACAGTTACAGAATGAAATGTTTTCCGTGTGATTTCCAATAACGCACTGTGTCTTCAGGGAGTACTGATTCAAACATTTCTATATTTCTATTCTAACAAACTAATGTTGTTGTTGATAGCTCGGGTCTTCCGACAATGTGCTAGCCAAATTACAATGCAGCGTTACATTCGTGCCATTATTACGCTGCTACACAGCTGATGGCAATCCATGTTCCTGGATATTAAATATTTACAAATAAAACCAATCACGATGAATTGATCTTCTGCACGATATATACTGGTACTTGTAGATCCTCTGTAGAAACCAAGTGTCAGAACAAATAACAACTTAGCTATAACAACTACAGCGAAACCACTCAAACCCCCCCCCCCCCCCCCCCCCCCCCGACCAGAGGTAAAGTTTGGTTTGGAGGGTTATTCATAGATGGATAAATTTCTCCGGAGTTAACAGATCAACTGTGAAATGCCTAGACATGTTTACAGTTTGACAGTTAACCCATTCAACACCACAGACCTCTCAATGGGCTTACAAAAAGTGTAGATCCAGATGAGCCGGCTCATGACGAGCCGTCTCATCAGGATCTGCACTTTTTGCCAGTAATATTACTATTTTTAGACAAAAATTACCCATTTTGATAAATGAACTGGTCCAAATGTAATTTTCTTATTAATTTATTGGGTCTGAAAATATCATGTACCAGTCCATGTCAGTTACTTGGTGTTGAATGAGTTAAGAACTGATTCATTTTAAGTGTACAATATAATATTCTGAAACTAAAATAGCCGATAGTTGTGCATTTAAAAGAATAGCCAGTTGCTGTTTGGTTTACTGGGGTAAATTAGTTTTTTTAACACTGTTCGGTTGCTGTTTGGTTTACCGGGTAAAATTACAATTTTTTTTAATTCTGTTCAGTATTCGGAAAAGAAGGGTTCCTGTTTACAGAGTTGTTTTTTTACAATGAGGTGCTTCTATGAGGGAAAGGGTTAAATGGTAGATCGAGTTTTCGTATTTTACATCGTATACATTTGTACAATTTGTCACCTTTCATACAAAAAAAACTAAAGAAAACAGTTATCCGCATGTTCAGTTTGCGCACAGTTGTTTCCCCACATGCTGTTCAATATCTGTCAAGTTTTGGTCTGTGTGTATAGAAGGCTTAGTAAACATTTCACTAAGTCTAAACTAACAAGTTCACCCCCATAAACAAGCTTGTAACCACCCCTGGCTATATGAACCAGCCATAAACTAAACACTAAATCTCAAGTAAAAATTCCATTCTTTAATTTAGCTACTAAGGTACACTTCAAAATTTGGGAAGATAGCTGAGATGTTGTAGGGATAGCTTTTAGAAGTTGTTGTAGGAAGGTTTGTTGACAAAATTTGGGAAGATAGCCGAGATGTTGTAGGGATAGCTTTTAGAAGTTGTTGTAGGAAGGTTTGTTGACAAAATTTGGGAAGATGTTTGTAGGGATAGCTTTTAGAAGTTGTTGTAGGAAGGTTTGTTGACAAAATGTGGGAAGATAGCCGAGATGTTGTAGGGATAGCTTTTAGAAGTTGTTGTAGGAAGGTCGTTGACAAAATTTGACGAAATCTCCCATTCACAGGACGAAATAATTCCCAAGTTTCCCTTCAAGTTGATTTAGTGATGGGGTGATGAAGGGACTATGGAGAAGGGTCTCCCTGATCGGCCCCACTTTTCCTTTCTTTGAGCGCATGGAGATTTTATATAAATATTATACAGTATTTTAGGATTATGAAAAAATTGTTAATGCACATGTATTCTGATTGGCTGAGAGAATATTCTTTATAATTTGAAATTTAAACATTACAGTACAGTACATCTTATGCAACACACAACAATGTTCACAAAATATCACATACCCATGGAAGTCGTGATAGCATAGTGGTAGCGCGTTTGCTTCAGGCTTGGAGTTCGAGCCCCGCTGGAGCCGTTACGATTGTGCCCTTATGCAAGGCATTTAAATTCCACGTTGCCACTTCTCTCTCCCTCGTGGCGATGGATTCCATCAGGAATGAGGTCTCAAGAGTGATTAAACTAAGTTGTAAGAACTTGTTTCGCAATCAAGCTGATATAAATTTGCGTAAACTAAGGTAAGGCACTTAAACTCACATCTCCTCTTCTCTCTCCCTCGTGGAGACAAGTTCCATCAGGAATGAGGTCTCGAGAGCGATTAATCTAAGGTTGTAAAAACTGGTAAACAATCGAGCTCAAATCAAGTTGTATATTGTATAATTTGCAACGTGCAAAATACATGCACATTGCATGAATAAACTTAACAACTGGTCACTCACATTTGGCCGTTGATCAACTCCACCATATGACTTATCGTCATTTAACAACCAATATATTAATGTATTCTCTATTTAGATTTTGTAAACATGAGAAATAAATCTGACAGATGTATATGTATATAAATAGGTGTATAAAGATATGTCCAACATTTACCCATAGTTCACTTGCCAATATATACTGTAGTCTCTATTTAGATTTGTAAACCTGACAAATGAATCTGACAGATATATATACAGTCAAACCTGTGTTAGTGGTCACCTCCATTAAGCAGCCAACCTGTATTAAGCAGCCAGTTTCCATATTCCCAATCGGTTGTTTTATTATAGATTTGACCTCTATTAAGCAGCCACCTGTGCTAAGCAGCCACTTTCTCTGACTCCCTTGGCTGGCTGCTTAAGACAGGAGGTTTGACTGTATATATATAAGTAGGTGTATAAAGATATGTCAAACAAACAGACGGATCTGTAGTCCAGTGGTAACACGCTGGACTAGTAATACGAACCTGCGATCCCCCGATTGACCCTAATAAAATTAACAGTCTTTCAGATGGGACGTTAAATCGAGGTCTCGTGTCGGTGCTGTACACCGTGCACGTAAAAGAACCAGAGGAGACTCTGGAATGGGTCTCTGTTTGTATCATTGCACTATTTTCCAAAAATCTAAAATGACTAATCTCTTCAGGAGGCGTCGCTCATATGGGCAACCAGTAGCGACAATAAATAAACGTAAAACACACACAATGTGTTTCTATCCATATTTATGACTGTACTCCAAATCATGTTAGCTTGATCAAAGGCTGCAAAATGCTGTAAAAAGGTGAACGTTTGGTTATATAGCCATACTGTCTATGGCATACAACTCTAATTTATAGTACCGGTATGGCATTCATTATACAACTCTAATTTATAGTACCGGTATGGCATTCATTATACAACTCTAATTTATAGTACCGGTATGGCATTCTCTATTCTATGATGTATACCAAGTTAGTTGCACAGTAAATCCAGCAAATCCAGACGAATTCAGAGTAAATCTGGCTGGATGACTGATTTGAACAAATCCGCAAAAATGCGGGCCCTCCTAATTTCCAGGAACCAGCAGCAGCGAAAATATCTGTTGTTACGATGCTAGCATACTACACAAGAAATAGCTGTTCTCTCACAGAAATATTAACCCTTTCAACACTACAAGCCTCTCAATAGGCTTACAAAACGTGTAAACCCAGATGAGCCGGCTCATGATGAGCCGTCTAATCAGGATCTGCACTTTTTGCCAGTAATAATTATTACTAATTTTAGATAAAATTACCCATTTTGCTAAATGACCTGGTCCAAAGGTAATTTTCAGTTACTTGGGATTGAATGAGTTAATTGATAATGAAACAAGCCTATTCCTGAATTCCAACCAACACCCTTCAAGTCAAATTTTTTATTTACTTTCGGCATGGTACCACAATAAAATGGAAGTCCTCATTTTCTCGAACTAGATTTCGATGTGCCTTAGTTGGCTGTCTGATTAGTAGCTTCTGAAGTTCTGACCAATGCAACCAAGTTCGATCCTCTGACCCGGAAGTATGTGAGATTGTATGGCGGTCACCAAATCTGACAAGTAAATTTTCTCCGGGTACTCCGGTTTCCTCCGACAAGAAGAACCACATAATTATACGCTTTCATTAGAGTGATTAATATAAGTTACTAATCACTTTTTTCGCAATATGAATTGTTAAAATTTATACCTTTTTTATGTGTTTGTTTGATAAACAAAACAAACAGTCATTAAGTTACCGTTAACTTTATGCACATATTCCAGCACCACAATTTATTACAGCATAGTACATCCATCCAGTGTGTGGTTAACTGTATGAATGAATCAACTCACAAAATAACATGGTCGCTTGGCAGCCACGTCATTTCCTAAATACCACAGAAACAAGTATTTGCCATATAAGGTTCAAACAGCATTTAACCCATTCAACCCCAAGTAACTGACATGGACTGGTGCGTGATATTTTCAGACCAATAAATTAATAAGAAAATTACCTTTGGACCAGTTCATTTATCAAAATGGGTAATTTTATCTAAAAATAGTAATAATTATTACTGGCAAAAAAGTGCAGATCCTGATGAGACGGCTCGTCACGAGCCGGCTCATCTGGATCTACACTTTTCATAAGCCTATTTAGAGGCCTGTGGGGTTGAAAGGGTTAAAACCCAGGTATACCTGCCCATTGCTCTAACCCATCAAACCACATCTATATAATTATATACCAGCATTACAAATACCATGCTTAGTTCAAAAAGTGCCCCGTTTTACTAGGTAACAATGTCAGGCCTGTAACAAATAGAGTTTATTCTAGAGTGAAAGAAAGGCAGGGTAGGTCCAAAAAAATGGGACAGTGTGGGTTCAAAATGGGGCAGAGTGTATTTTGAGCCGCGATGAAGTGCAGTTTGTTTTGAGGTTAGCCCCTAGAAAATTTTGCTAACTTCGGTGATTGATCAAAGAAGCAGTAAGGCAGTACATATTGGTGAAACGTGCGGACGGGTTCCAAGTTATATATGGCTGCCTGCCCGAGGCTATCAAATTATATAAAAAGAAATTATTTTTTTTAAAAAGGCAAAGAGGGCGGGGCGGATCTAATGGGCAGTACGACGTGCCCTGCCATTCTGCTCTAAAACCTAATAAAATACGTTTGCTTGTGTAGACACCTGTAATATCAGTAGCAACAACAGTTACTGTACTATAGTGTAGGTAGAGAGATTACTATTTTTCTATAAGAAATAGAAAAATCTCTTCCAGTAAACCTTAGAATACCGTATTTAGCTATGTATAGTGCGCTATTGTGTATATATAAAAACTGAGTTCCGATGTATACTGCGCACGTGAAAAACGCAATTTTCCAAGTCAAAATTTAACATTTAACACCTGCTCAAATATCTCAACATGTTCTCAAACATCTCAACACGTTCTCAAACATGTCAGCAGATGCTCAAACTTCTCAACACGTGTAGCCTACCTAATTAACTGGGACCCATTGTGAAAGGTTTGTCGAAATTAATTATCACTACAAACATTTGTTTTTTTATGCAATGCATTGTACATAGTAAATATATCCCGTAAAAATAACCAACACATCGTGTCTTTAATCATGTCGTATTTAAAAACATACGGTATATTAAATCAAATAAAGTTTCTTTATCTCTATGATATCGTACGATTGCAGCGTCGCTTTATGCGGCGACGTACGTGAAAAGTACTGGAAATATTACATACGATAAAACCATGTGATGTTATCAAATTGCCATTTTTTATGCATTTACTAATTTCAATAAAATTCTTCAAAGTTTGCCAAAATAAACACAATATATGCTAATTTTGTGGTCTTATTCATTTCATTTATTTATATAGACTATCGGCAACTTGTTTTAATAGCTAGTTTATAACGTTTGTCGAATGTAACAAATTATAGAATGAATGTGGGGCCCGGCCCGTTCGGGTCGAATTTCACGAAATATTGGTCAATTTTGGTCCGGAAAAAAATGTCCTGATGTCTGTACTGGTGTAGTAGATAAAATGGATGAGGATTTCAGTAAGAAATGTGCGCACTATACATAGCTAAATACGGTAAACGAATTCAAGAAACAAATAACTACATTATTATTAGTCCGTCCTATTTTGAAAACATTTCATTCAGTTTAGTCCAAAAATAATTCATAGCAAATACACAAGTGGATTTATCAGTATTCATTTCATCTAATTGGTTTTGAAAAGTTTTTTAAATAATTGTTTTAATTAGTTTGTTCAGGCCCCAAGTAAACTAAACACGCAACTTTCTATATAATAATGTGTTTTTACGTTTATTTATCGTCGCTACCAGTTATATGAGCGACGCCTCCTGAAGAGATTAGTCATTTTAGATTTTTGGAGGATAGTGCATGATACAGATAGAGACCCATTCCAGAATCTCCTCTGGTTCTTTTACGTGCACTGTGTAAAGCACCAACACGAGACCTAAGGTTAACGTCCCATCTGAAAGACTGTTAATTTTATTAGGGTCAGACGGGGGATCGAACCTGTGATCCCTGGATTACCAGTCCAGCGTGGTACCATTGGACTACAGATCCGTCTGTTTCTATTGAGCAATTGTACAAGTACCTGAATAACTTAATTGGGCTTCCAAAATATAAAAATTTTTATTTAACTTTAAACTTTATTTACGATTGTGTACATCCAGATGAGCCGACTAGTGACGAGCCCAACTCATCAGGATCTGCACTTTTTGCCAGTAATATTACTATTTTTAGACAAATTTACCCATTTCGATAAATGAACTGGTCCAAATTCCTTGTGAATTTATTGGTCTAAGAATATCATGCACCAGTCCATGTCAGTTACTTGGTGTTGAATGGGTCTACCAGTAAATTTCTATACAAAGTCAATACTTATTGAGAAAATCTACATGTACCTAAACAGCTGTTGAGTTGGTACACCAGAACAATTACCAGACTAACATTACGTACGGTACACAGAACGTGATGGTGCAATTATTGGGATGCATACGGCTACCAATTCAAATCTATGATTCATTTACATGTTGTACATGTCAAACTTTAATCACATATTTACAAAACTACACCTACTTTTTCTTTCAAATTAATCTAATCAATCGAGGTTCTCACGGGACAAAAACACTCGCAATGTATGCAATGTAAAGTAAGGACGCAAATTTCGACAAAATGCAAAAATACTGGAGGGTGTTTGTGACAATTTGTCAATCAAACTGTTCACAATAATGAAACTTCATAGCCATATTACAAGACATTTATTACTTCTAACTCTTTGCATGCTGAGTAAATAAAATCACATTGGCAAACAACGTGGCAAACGCTGCAGCTGATCTGGATCTATGTTTTTTGCTATTCAGCCAAGTGTTTTAGCTCCACTATCAGAATAGCAAACAAGCATATACTGTGCTGTCTGATCTGGCCTTATGCTGTTTACAAAAATGATTTTATCTGCTGCTAGTGTGCAAAATGGTTAAAGCGACACTACATTAGTGAATACGCTAATTACTACAGAATGTATTTTCCTACTATATGGTATAATACCCCCCCCCCCAATATTTGCCTTAACCCTTCAACCCCAAGTAACTGACATGGACTGGTCCATGATATTTTTAGACCAATAAATTAATAAGAAAATTACCTTTGGACCAGTTCATTTATCAAAATGGGTAATTTTATCTAAAAATAGTAATAATTATTACTGGCAAAAAAGTGCAGATCCTGATGAGACGGCTCGTCACGAGCCGGCTCATCTGGATCTACACTTTTCATAAGCCTGTTTAGAAGCCTGTGGGGTTGAAAGGGTTAAATACTGAATATTTCAACTAATAAGCAAACGTCGTATACGCGGTTTGTTGACATAACAAAATAATAAATAAATAGGGTCATCATTCATGTGTATCCTGAATAACACGACATTATCTTGCATTTAGTATCGACTCCGATGACAAACAAACGTCAATTCAGGAGCGTGGATGATCATTATATGAAATCCTACTTTCAATTTTGAAAGTTTGTAGATCACAAAAACACTGTTTATTGATTCAATATTAGTGTTCGAATGTATAGCAAAGCATTTATACGTGGGGGGAAAAAAAAAGTGACACAGTGGACAATGACCTCATTTCATTTACTTGTAACAAAAATATTTTATAATAGAATTTCCACTGAACCATCAAAACTAGTTTTTGTGTTTTATTCAGCAAATTAGTTTTTTTCTCTAAAATTTGAATTAATATTCGCAACAACGGTGTTAGTAAGTTTGTTTTTGGGGGGGCTTAAAGTTACACAACAGCTTACGTCATACAACGATTGTCAAGCTATTATTGGTGGAGGAAAACCCCGGGTGCCCCTACATGAAATACTGCCGTGATGGGCAGCTAGAACAACAGACATACTGGAAGGTTTCCTCACATGAGTGGTGGTGTTGATATTGAAAAGTAAATAGCTTCAAAGTGGCCTCATAAAGAGTGCTAAATAAATTCAGCAAACTAATTTTTAAAAAAATCTAATTTTGTATTCCTAATTATTTTATGTTCAGGGTTCATTCTAGATCAGAATTTTTGGGAGAAGTGAGAAAGTGCGTGATCGCTTCCTTAAATGGTGTTCTTTAATATACTTCTGCAAAATAGGGTTAAAATTCACAGTACAACCATTAAATACAACATTTGAATAGAAAGAGTGCTTTATAATGAGCCAGTGTATCTTACTAGACAAAATTTTGTTTGAAAATCGTAAAAACCAAAAAATATATATAAATTTTTTTAGGGAGAAGTGGGGCCCCCAGAGGGCGAAGTCAGGGTCCCTAGGGCGACAATTTCGCCCACGTCGCCCTCTAGAATGATCCCTGTATGTTATATTTTTATATTTCAGGTTTTACACCTGCATCAGCACCATTTCGGGCTATATCGCTGGCGGGCAGTTTACTTAACAACACCTTTCCTGGGCAGGCTCCAGCGGTTAACCAGTACATGGGTGCACCAACCTCCGTAAGAAACTGCCAACGTTTTCATATAAATGAGACACGGCCTGAGCGGGGCTCGAACCCGTGACCATCAGTGATGATAGGTTACAGTGGTATACAAGTCAGCGACCTTAACCACTCGAACACAGAGGTGGACATCCTAATTATTGGTACATTTTAGAAAAGAAAGCACCCTCAACGCTGACCGTTTCTTCAACTTGCCAAAAATGCAATCTATACATGGTCTGGTATCCATTTTATCAACCCAACTTATATGCGAGTGCATGCCATATTTCAGGATCAAAGTTTTACAACGATTGCAAAACAAGCTTTAACAACTTTAATTAATCACTCTTGTTGGCGCAGGTGACCGCATATGTGTGGAGTACCTGGAGAAAACCCACCTGTCTGATCTGACGACTACTGTACCATCTCACATACTTCCCGGTACGAGGATCGAACACGGGTTGCATTGGTGAGAAGCTAATCGGACAGCCGCAGTAGCAGAATATTGAATGTAATATTCCAAACATTCGAATAGTTGACCTCACACTTTCGAACATGTACTAGACAGTAATATTATGATCCACATTTTACAACTATTTATCCTAAAATTGTCGCATATTTAATATCACGATATCAATTACACTTATTCGATAGTGTGATGTGAGCAATTCGAATATATGATATCAATCTGTCAAAAGTGTCATGTCAGTACCATTATGGAACCAATTTATCATAAATAGTCAAACTGTTATATACAAAATGAAAGTGTTGATATAAAATACTTGAATGTGTGATTCGCATCTATCGAATATGAACAGGGCTCACGCTGGCCATAGCAAATGGCACCAAATGCGATAATAAATTGAAAATGGCGCCAAAAAAAATCGCAAAAATGCCATAAAGTTGATTTTCCCAGGACACAGTCTCTGTGTGTATTGGTAAAACTGGTAGACTGGGTTTAAGCTTGTAGTTAGCGAGCGCATCTGGGGAGTATAAAATCGATTGCATAGCTGTCGTCTAGTACACTACGGGGTATTGACCATTTACCGCATCCCTCTAGGCCAATTGCGCGATCATATCGCCAGGGAGCTTTCAGCGGGTACACAATACAATCAAATAAGCGCCTGTGCGAACTGGAGTAGTTACTTTCACTTTCAAAAGCATGGCTGTCAATTGTAAGTGAAAACATTGGACACAATTGAATTTTAAACGAACTATCGATAGTTCGATGGACTACCGGCGATAGTTATCGACTTGGAGTTTTGCTATCGACCTATTGCTATCGCCAGCTCCACTATCACGACCTATCGATAGGTCGACCTATCGGTACACCTCTAGTGAAGTTGCAGGGCATCTGAATTATCAGGAAACGATTAATTATGGCTTATGCCATAAACTAGTTAAGGGTTTGTTTACAGATGAAACTTATCATGGATTATCAGCAAAAGGCCACCTCCTGTCGTGTTGTAGGAAGTGACCTTTGTCTGTCGAACAGAAAATTGTCGGCAGTTGTGGTCACTTCAAACAGCTGACGAGTAAACAGGGTTAGTTAGGCAGAGCAGCTGAGATTTGACTGGGACATTTGTGGCACAGAAATGATTGTTTTGCATATAAGCTGGAAATAGTATAGGCTATCCTAAATCACAAAGTTCCCAAAAGTTCCGGTCCGGGAAAAAAAATTGGGGCATTTTTTGACTTTTTTGATATTTTCATTGGGAATTTCTGGAATAATATCAAATCTCCAAATGGATTTTGAACAAACTACACACATATATTAACCACCTTAGGAAGAATATGATAATGTTTATTTTTTGTCTGTATATGAAAGGTCAAGGTCAAAGTTACAAAAATTCAATAAAATATGGATATGCGCCATACTTTCACTTCTAATGATTGGTAGCTCATATATTTCATTCTAATATTTAAGTTAACTCCAGACGAAGTTATAAACATAAGCAATATGGTAAGTATATTTAAGGTTACAAATTAAGGTCAGATGTCCATAAAATGAGATAAAATAACATCTTGTCATGAATGGGTATACATATACAGACGAGAAACTGTAAAGTTTAAGTCTTAATAAATCATTCTTCTTCTTCTTCTTCTTCATATATAATCTGAATGTTGGAAGCATACCTAACTCTATAAACTTAGTGTATAACACATGAATTAAAATATATACAATTGATACATTGCAGTTTATACATTGATCACATGTCCACTCAGTGTATATTATATTACAAGAGAGAAGTATATTGTATACAGTATACACGTATATACATTATATGTATAAATAATTAGGAGAAATGCTCATTCAATATGCCAATATCCACAATGTATTTCTATAGCAAATCTAGAATATCTTCACTGTAATTAAGATTTCTAGCAGCTGATTAATATTTTAGCAATGTTGTTAATATTATCTTGGGTCATATTCTACTCATTGGATCAGTGTTTGATTTTGTCAGTACTCTGCTATTTCTGGTTGATTGGAGCAAAGTCCATCACAGTTGCGACACACTGTTGTACAATTCAGACCAAGCTTTCTGCAGCTGCATGACATACTACGACAACCTGTCTTGCCTCCACATCGGACAACTTTTAGAATGTTGGCAGGTGCTGGGGGCATGTCCGACAATCTGGGAATCAATATGCCATGTGATAACACCCAACCATAATCACAAGGATCTTTTTCCAACCCTTTCCATTGCAGTATTTGATGGTATACTCGCAACGAATGATATATGGTTGCACTGTGTTGGTGGTAATGTTTTAGGGTCAATTGATACAGAGTTTCTTGCTGTTTTGTCCAGGAATAATCTCATTCTGAGTTCATTGATAGATTCAACCTCATTTTCTGTGTAGGTGAGAATGAGTGCGTTTTCTCCAGTTTTCAGGATCTCGCTGTGTGATGATACTTCATGGGGAAGTTTATCAAATTGTTCAGCACATTCTCTGAAGCTTGCCGACTTCTTTATTAGCCTTAACGCTGCAAGTTTACCAATGCCGTATGGTCTTGATACCGTATCGCATCCCAGTAATGCGTGAATAAACAAGATGTTTTTACATACTACCTCACCTAGGTTATTCTTTAACTCTAGTATGTTTACAGACTTTTTTCTACGTCCTTCACTGTTGAGATGAATGGAGTAGCCATGGTCCTCTGCATAATGGCACAGTAATACTAACAGATCAGTATCTTCACCAACTGCCACAGTGTTCATATACTTCGAATAGTCTATGGCCGTCATGACGATATCATAGTATGCGTCTGCGTTTGCTCGAGTGACTTCAATGCCAGAATCTTCTAGCTTACTAGCTAGCATGTCTATAAACCTTTGTTTATTCTTAGAATTCAATAAGAAGTTTTGCTTCTTTGTATTCATGGTTAAGTCTTCTTGAACCCTGACCTCAGCCCCAACACGTCCACCAGTACGTCTTATGTGGGTGTTACCTTTAGTAGATGGACCAGCTATATAGCCATCAAACACAATATGACTGTTGGTGTAGTTATCTCTTACATACTTTATGTACATTGAACATATCTCATTATATGTTCTGCCTCTTGGCCAGTTGAGTCTTTGAATAAGGCAACCGCCATCAATTACATATATTATTTCCTGTTGTTGGTCAGGGACACTGTCATCAGTCAGTAACTGTTTTGTTTGTTCCTGTGCTAGTGTTGCTTTATTGGCCTGTCTCAATAGTTGTTTGCTCTCGAACAAGGAAGGCGGATAGGTACATAGCTCATATGCAAAGAAATTCTGTAGATCTTCTATTGGTACAGCGCCCTGGGCAGCAGCAACCAATCGCTGGAAAAGAAGCTGTGGGTCAATCTCCACATCATCACCACCAATACTGACACTAGCATTATCACTCATAGTGGTTACTTGGGCCTTCTTACTGAACTTGAAGTCACCCACTTTCTTCCCCTCCATATCTTTCAGAATGTTCATGCCCACTTCCTGCCCTTTGTCCACATTTACCTTGTCCCCGGCTACTACACCACTGGCTATACTTCTCAATGACTCTTCTGTGGATTCAAATGGATTTCGATCCATAAGAAAATCTACCATCTTTTTTATATCATCTCTGTCTCTGCTTTGCCTGGTCTCCCCACATTCCTTGTGTTGTTCACTAGTCTCATACCTGTGTCCGCTTAGCTCTTGCATCTTGTAGTTAATTTCAGAACACGCTGGCCTTGAGAGGATCCACTGTGCTCTCTGCGTTTCGTCCATGCCTCGCCCCGAGTTAGGCCTCCAACTGTCTTCACACTACGCATAAGCATCTGCTCGATGATGAGGTCCGTTGACAGTCCAGCCCAGTATCGGTCCGATCTTCGTACAACATGCATACCTTCCATGAACATACTGTGAACATTGGGGTGTGTTATTGATAGGGCAAGCATTTTGTTTAAATATATGTACGATGATTTTGCATATGCGTTGTGGCCAGTGGCAGCGAAAAATGGTAGCATTTCTAACAATGACTGAAGGTGAAGGTTCCAATCACCTGTGCGTTCTGCTTTTATAAATGCCTTAAGGATGTCTAGCAATTCTATGTATTGGAGCCATAGCTGGGCTGTTCGGCTTTCTTTCATTTTTGAAATGGCTTTCTGCATCTTGAATTTCATTTGTTCAACACATGTAGATTTCACAACCGATTCAATGTCTACCTCCGCAGCTAAAAGGCCATCTAGAACTCTCATCGCTTCTTCTAACTGTGAACTATTGTCGTTCTCATGCTCATTGTCCCCATACTCATCATCTTCAGCATTCTCAGCATTCATGTCTGGCTCAACACCATGTACGCCTGGGGATTTACTGGGACTGTTATTATTTATGTCTACTACATCATTTGCAATCACCAGACCCCCTTCATCACAACTCTGACTCATTTCTTCATCCACATTAGAGTTACATCCATTGTCAGTTATGTCATTCTCTTCTATTTCAACACTAGATACATCTACAGCTGAATCATTATCCTCCTTTCGGTTATTACTATTATGAGGGATTTCAATATTGAATATATTCGCTGCTAACAGCGAACACAGGGCTGACTCTGCCAGTAAATGCCCATTGGCAGGAACATTGTTGTCGATATTCCAGGGTGGTGACCAGTATGCACCAACTGCATGGTGCCATTCCACTGGGGGGGTGTTTGGTCTTAACAGCCAAGACACTTTCCACAGTATGTCGATGTTATATGTCTTGTCATGGGCAATTGATTGTGGCAGTGCTTCAAATACAGTTGGGAAACATCGGACTGGATCTTTAAAGATGATGTCGATTTTCCCCACAGCTACAATGTCGGCTGATGTAACATTAATTCGAGGTATATTCCGGTTCATGTTTATCCCTGGGGTGAACGCTGCCATGATCCCCATGCCGTGAAATGTGTCAAGGCCGTCTATCGTGCGAATGTTATGATCAACATTATCCGCCATGAAGTTTACTACCCCATTACCACTAGAAGGTGGAATGCTATAGTTTTGTGTCACCGCAGCACATTTTTCATACTTCTGTATTTCATAGTATGATGCACAGAACCCCATTTCATGAAGTGTATCGATCAGCATTCGTGAGCCAAACATAAACTGTTCTTAAACAGTGAACAACAATGGAAGTGGATGTACACGTTTATAAAATGAATAATTGTAATATAGAAGTATGAAAAACTATTAAATAAATTGAGTTTTAATATATTTTTTATTATCATTTTCAGGGGTCAATTTACCCCCACCCACTTTTATGGCCATTATTTTTTAGAAAACAGTACATATCTATCTCTAACCACTTAAACTTACGTCCAGTCTCTCCAACTCATGATTCTATATCATATTTAAGATGATATGTCAATATATGTGAGTTTTATAAGAAATGATTTTAGGTGTGTCTTCAAAATACAGCATGTTTTACCTAGAGTTTTTCTGTGGATAAAGTCAACTTTTTCAGAAAATATACAAAAAAGGTAAGAAAATGCATTATTTTCATGTAGTTACATGCATTTAGCATCACTATGAATAATAAAATATAGTCATTTCAAAATGCCAGAAGAATTTAAATCTTTATCTAGATAATTGGGTATTTTTCTGTTTTTGTCAGCCATCTTGGCGGCCATCTTGGATTGTTCAGTTTCCCAAGTGGGAACTTTTGGGAACTTTATGGTGCAGGATTCTATGGACATTGAACTATATGAAAACATAAATTTCATTTCTGTGCCAGAAATGTCCCAGTTTAGCATTATTCAGGGCCAGCTGCTCTGCCTATAGTGATTGCTAGCCTCTTTGATACTTTTATTGACAATTGCATAGAAACTGGGGTCCCATATGCACAACATATTATTTACAACTGGGTGTGAATGTCTGGCGTACTTTGCTGATCAGTATAAATTTTAAAGTAAACAGCATCTGTCACCAGTTGCCAAAATGGCTTCTAAGCGTATGCCTGCATCTTGTGATACTCTGCCATCTAAAAAGGCGAAATTGTTCGCAAATTCGCCAAACAGAAACTTCAAGGACACTTGGAAAATAGGCCATTCTTGGCTCAATTATGATGCAAAACAAAAGCTAATGTTCTGCGACGTCTGCATTGGTGTTCAAAAAGCGATTTCTTTCACTGCTGGATGTTCGGTATTTAAGAAGGAATCGGTAACCAAGCACGCTGTGAGCAAAGGTATGTAGATACATCTATCTTGAATGCGTATATATCTGGAGCTTAAGTTAAGATGCTTAATTTGAGGTAAGATTATTCCATCAAAAATGGCAAGTTGGAAGTGATTTAGAATCGTCTCAAAAATATGATTCTAAAGGACTCCCAACTTGGATCTTTTGTGAAGAAATAACCAAATGTTATCAAAAAGTGCTCAAATTACGCACCTATCATATTAAATGTAATTGAATTAAATAAACACACAATACTTTTGGCTAACAGATCATTCACCACGTTTGTTTAATTGTTTATTTTTATTGTGGCTTCATGTCTATTATTAGATGGATGAAATCTCATCAGGATCTACATTATTAGTAAAATGAAACGACATGTATTTTACCAATGGACATTGCTTTAGCTTAGATTGTAGTATATTTTAATGAAACTTCTCCATTTTCAGACCATGTTGCAGCAGCATCTGCTGCCAAGCAGTCGGTTGGCATGGATGTCGCGCGGCATTGAACAAGAGCGAGGTGGCCGTAACATCAGCCATGAAGAACGTGTACTTCGCAGCAAAGAAGGACCTGCCCAATACATTGTTTTCTTCACTGAATACTCTGTGTATTGAACAGGTATATATTGTAGACTAGAAACTATTTTAGTAATTTTGAGGTCAGGGGAGATAATCACATTTTCTGAAAATATTGCCAAAAATCAATATTTATTCAAAGCAAGTCAATCATTTATTCTATTAGTTAATATGGTAAAAAACAGCAACGTGTGTTGAAAACATGTGGAATGGTAACAATTAGGTATCCATGTAATGTCCGTAAAAAATCAATATTTTTGCATAACTTTGTGCATCTACATTTAATGTTGGACTTGTCTCTTCTTATAGTGTGTGAATTTTCAGGGCGCCTCCCAGTTATGTGACCTGAGGGTGGATAATCACACAACATACGCCCACAACCAGAGCATCGACGACTTTCAAGATGCGATAACGAAAGTGCTCCATGATGAACTGTTGGCAAAAATCAACGCGTCTGTGAAGTTTAGTCTCATGTTAGACGAGTCAACAGACATTTCTATTCACCAGAACTTAATCCTGTATATACGGCTCATAGAAAAGGACTCCCTAGGTACAGTGAGCCCACAGACCCACTTCTTGGGCATCAGTGACTTGCATCGTGCAAATGCGGAATGCATATTTACCAAAGTTGTCGCAATGTTAGGTCAAAAGGAAGTTGCCCTGTCAAATCTGTGTGGTGTCAGTACTGACGGTGCAGCTGTTATGGTGGGAAATCGGTCTGGTGTGGTTACCCGACTAAAGAGTTCAGTCCCTGGAGTCCTAGCCACACATTGTATCGCCCATCGCTTGGCACTGAGTTGTTGCAGTGGTGCTGACACTATCCCATACCTTGTAAAGTTTCAGGACATTCTTAACTCTGTTTACAAGTATTTTCACTTTTCCCCCAAGAACATGGCCACACTATCTGAAATCCAGTCCATACTGATACTCCAAGCTCAACCAAAACGATTCAAACAAGTTTTTCATACCCGATGGTTGAGTTTTGAAGGCTCGGTTGATGCCCTGATAGCCAGCTATGGCAGTCTGGTGTCTGTGTTCCTTGAAGAGTATGTACAAGCCCATCGCAACGTACAAATTCCTCTACACTGCCAACTTCCTGAGTGATGTACTGAAGCCCCTGGCAATTCTGTCAAAAATGTACCAGAGATCTGACCTGGACTATTCGGAGGTCTCGCCCCTACTGACATCAACAATAGACAGACTAGAAGGCCTTCGGGATAAGAGAGATGGGTCCAGTTTGGCAATATTTTTATCTGTTGCCCCCACCGAGCCCCAGGTCGGCCCAGATGGCTTAATGACGTTTGAGTTTGCTGGGCATACTATAAGGGATAGTGAGAAGCAGAGGCAGGAGGCAGTTAGTGTTGCAGATAAGTTTGTGACATCCATGGTGCAAAGCCTCAATGAACGTTTCTCAAGACAATGCTGATAGTGCGGTCTTAAGAGCATTGAGCAACATGTTCAATCCATAGTTACCTGCATCATCAGTGACAGATGACATTGAAGTTGTGTCAGACT
This sequence comes from Archivesica marissinica, assembly GCA_014843695.1. Taxonomy (NCBI): domain Eukaryota; kingdom Metazoa; phylum Mollusca; class Bivalvia; order Venerida; family Vesicomyidae; genus Archivesica; species Archivesica marissinica. Next base: position 36,233,134 of record CM026396.1, read on the forward strand.
ACATCACCTCATTTGGAATGGGCGGGTACAGGGGAGAGCTGTCAAATTTTGTTGAGTACTCTCGGACTAGCCACAACAGTGGCAACAAATCAGTGGCCAACACCAAAGATGTGGCCAATCTGGCCATTCGCCACAAAGAAACTTTTCCAGCATCAGCCGAAGCTGCTGAACGCCTTCTTGTGTTGCCAGTTTCTACGGCAGATTGTGAACGTGGCTTTAGCAAGCAAAACTTGATCAAGACTGCACTGCGGAATAGTCTAAAGTCAGAAGGCCTGGAAAAACTCATGACCATTTGTATAAATGGCCCTGAGCTGCAGAACTTCAAGGCTGCATTTACTGCATGGGCATCCAGGAAGACCAGGCGAATTCTTAACATGAAATAGATGTAGCCACTGTCTTGATCAAGTTTTGCTTGCTGAAGCGTTTACTCTGCACTAATGTATTCGCAGAACAATAAATGTTGAAACATGTTGCATGTATATATATTTATATGAAAATACAAGTAAAAAATACACTACATTAACCAAATTAGTCTTTTGTTGTTCTAGTTAATACATTTCTGTCATTCAATTTCAAAAACTATTATATTTGTCAATTGAAGTGATGTGTATAACAGTTTAGAAAGTTTAAAGAATGTATCCGTTTGATTCTAAAGTGTTGGCATTGATTTTTAAGTCTGCCTAAATTTTTGGCTCCAACTTCACTGAAATGGCTCCAATTTTGTTCATTTGGCGAAAGTGGTGGCGCAAAGAAAAAAAAAGCCAGTGTGAGCCCTGATGAACTAGATGCCTTTGAATCACATATTCAACTATATCATATGATTGTATCACATATTGAATAGGTGATATCAGTCAATTAGATATCACGCCTTCGAATATGTTGGCGCTATGCTGTTTGCAAAAGAACTGTAATACGCTCGACATATCGTCGGTGTACAATGGAAAACAAAACCCTTTAATTTGTAGAATTTATCAATCTAGTCATTACTGAAATTCAACTATTCATCACAACAATTTTCTCCCACTTCCTCAATATGTAATTCAGCAAGTGGGTGGATTTCAACAACCAACGCATCGCCATGCTCCGCGCGCCATACTAATTATGTTTTTTGACATGTGCAACGTTTGCTCTCACAATTTGCTTTGCATTTACAACGTATAATACAACAGTACGATTCACCTTGCATCCACACGTATCACAAATCTGATAAAAAAAACACAGTTGTGATTATTACAGTTTGTACTGGTTGGCGATCCTTTGTCCGTCAAAAAAAAAAACGTGTATATGATCCAAATTCATAAATATTACCTCTACCTCTACCTATATACCTCTACTCTACCTCTACTCTACCTCTACCTCTCTACCTCTACTAATGGTTCTCGTGTGCTATTACAGTGTCTGAACTTTTTTCATGAAGATATATACAGTGAAACCTGTGTTAAGCAGCAAGTCAAGGGATTCTCAGAAAGTGGCTGCTTAGCACAGGTGGCTGCTTAATAAAGGTGACCACTAACACAGATTTGACTGTATGTCAATGTGGTTGTCATTTTGCAAGATTTCGCACACACAAAAAAACTGCTCATATTCATAGGTTTCGTAAGCTAAAATGCTAGATTGCTGTAGGTTTCGTAAGCTAAAATGCTAGGTTGCTGTAGGTTTTGTAAGCTAAAATGCTAGGTTGCTGTAGGTTTCGTAAGCTAAAATGCTAGGTTGCTGTAGGTTTTGTAAGCTAAATGCTAGGTTGCTGTAGGTTTCGTAAGCTAAATGCTAGGTTGCTGTAGGTTTCGTAAACTAAATGCTAGGTTGCTGTAGGTTTCGTAAGCTAAATGCTAGGTTGCTGTAGGTTTCGTAAGCTAAATGCTAGGTTGCTGTAGGTTTCGTAAACTAACATGCTAGGTTGCTGTAAAACTGTGTGCCCTATTTTCAAATCCTGGTACTAATTAATACCCTGGTCTGCTGATTCAACGTGTAGGGAGGGAGTAATGGGAAGACTGCCGTATTGAATTGCTCTATGGTATGGAGATGGACAGTGTCAGGAGGGAGGTGGTTCCAATGATAGATTGTTCTTGGAAAGAAGGAAAACTTGTAGTAGTCTGTAGTTGCTGTAATTAACCTATAGCTTAAGGAATGGCAATGGCGAGTAGGACGGGAGAGGAACTAGGTAATGTTCAATGGGAATAGTATGCATATATATTATTAATAGATATTATCAATAGATTAGTCATCGTTCTCAACATAGTTCACACAAAGTGACACATGTATAAAATTGTTTTTGTCGCGAAATCATGTTGCACTGCATAAATTTCCGATTAATAATACTCGTGTCACTGTGGATAAGACAGATATGTACATCAATTTCATGCGTAATCGATATATGAATGCAAATGGTCATTCTAGAAATCATCACTTACACATAATTTATAACAAAAATACTACAATCTTACCAGAATTGTTCATCTTTCTTTCAAACTAACATTTTACCCAGCTCGATTCTGTGCGTATTTTATTATATTTTTGTGGGTCTGTCTATAAATGCGGATGCGTTATGCGGGCGCTAAATATATATTTGTTTGTGTGTTTTACGTTTATGTATCGTCGCTACTGGTTGCCCATATGAGCGACGCCTCCTGAAGAGATTATTTATTTAAAATTGTTGGAGGATAGTGCAATGATACACAGAGAGACCCATTCCAGAGTATCCTCTGGTTCTTTTGTAAACGTACACAGTGTAAAGCAAGTGTCGTAGGACAGAACATAATGCCTGACATCCTATTGCCTTGACCATATAACTTACCCTATTATATTCCGCCAACGCTAATCTATACTAACTGAATACTAACCGGTCACCCGTAGCTAAACCTATGATGCTCGTGTATCTTGTGCAATGCCTCACTGCACTTGATATCTAGACATTGCAACGTCTAGTTACGATATATATTGGTAATATAAATAATAATAAATATCTAAGATATTTATATCACTTTCAGGTTAGTTACATTTTTGTCATATCATGGTTAATGTTTATAGAATATTTCTGTAAGAACCTTGTGTTAATTACCTTTTAAATAACATAGTGTCGAATATGTACATACGACACTAAAGTATACATGTATATATTCAGCCTGGAGTATAATGATGCATACTGTTTTATATTGTTTTAATATTCGTGTATCTTGTGCAATGCCTCGTTGCACTTGATATCTGGACATTGTAACGTCTAGTTACGATATATATTGGTAATATAAATTATAATAAATATCTAGGATATTTATATCACTTTCAGGAGTTGTTGTATATTGGTCCCTTGGTAACTCCACAGAGAACTCTTCAATAAATATATGCCGGCTGGGCTACGTCGACACACCGACACGAGACCTCGGTTTAACGTCCCATCTGAAAGACTGTTAACTTTATTAGGGTCAGGCGGGGGATGTGTACGTCTGCCATTCCGATATAGTGATATCAAAGCGTCTGCATAATACCATACAGCCTGCTCTGTGATCAATATGATTCTAAAACTTGAAATAAATCGTATTAAAAATGATCTCGTCTGAGTAAGAATGTAATAAAATGCATCCATTTGTGAGCCAGAATTCGATGTCTGAGACATTTTTTGTGCTCCAATACCATGCATATAGTTAGTTCCTTTCAGTAGCTGTCTGGTGTAAGATTTAGTTCCATTCTTCATAACAAAAACCTCTTGTTTTGCAGAGGGTAGGTTAAAATAAGTGTCCCTAATCACCACAATTTGTTTCTAATACTGTAAACGTGGTATGTCTGTCTCATACAGACAATATTTCATAGATTCATGACAAATAGTGTAGTGTCAGTGTAACGATTAATATGGCACAACATTGTATATGTCTTATTTAGAGTTGTATTGCTAAAATGGACAGCAATCTATGTTAAGCACACTACATAGTGTCCCATTTGAAGGCATATGCTGTGCAATGATGTTGAAGACATAAGAAAGTCATATTTATGTACAGAAATGTTTATTGTAATGGTATGTACATGTATATATCCTATATTAAATGAAATGCACAAAAAAAAAAGTTGTTAAATGTTTGATTGGTTGAAAAAGTGTAGGGCCTTAAGAGTTATTGATTCGTGAACTGATTGGCTGAGTAGGTATTGTCACCAATAGTGAAAATAACTTCTAAAACTTAAAATACAATATATGAACTGCATTTTGGAATATTTGCATACTATTTGGTGACAAATAAACACTATACAATAAATGCGATCCCTGGATTACCAGCCCAAAGTTGTATTCACTGGATTACATATCCGTCTGCAGGAACAACTGTGTGTGTATTTTACGTTTATTTATCGTCGCTACCGGTTGCCCATATGAGCGACACCTCCTGAAGAGATTAGTCGTTTTAGATTTTTGGAGGATAGTGCAATGATACAGACATAGACCCATTCCAGAGGTCTCCTCTAGTTCTTTTACGTGCACCTGTGATCCCTGGATTACCAGAACAATTGTGCTCCGCATAACTATTATAATCAAGCGATACTTTTCGTTGATTCATATTATTGGTCAAAAAGTAACCAATGAAAGCTATCACATTTTTAAGAATATGACATCATATCCTTACAGAAAATAGTGCAACATAATTACGTTTGGCACGTGTAGATTTTACACATTTTAAAAAGATCTGATGCAGGCATTTATATGTATTTAGTACAATGCGAAAGTGCTTTGCATGAAACTAAAATATATTAGCTTATATACGAAACTATATTTCGTGATTACTCATTGCGCGTATGAACACAAAGCAAGTTCGTCAGTTTTACGTATATCCAAGATGGCGGAAGTAAAGCCAGCCACCATGGAGAGAGACTTCAGTAAAGTCATTATTACCCTTGAAAATGTCCTTATCCCTGATGATAAATTATCACCAACACCTTCTATGCAAGATGGACTTGATTTAGAAACCGAAACTGACCTCAGAATCCATGGCTGTGAGCTGATACAGACGGCTGGAATTTTGCTCAAGTTACCACAGGTTTGACCATTTCGTTTCAGGCCGATACATTTTTGATTTCTTTCAAGTAGGATTTCGAAAATTCGTCTTTTCCTTATTATTCGTGATATGCTTTGTATATGAATTATGACCAGATCCGTGTTGTCTTTCAGGTTGCAATGGCCACAGGACAGGTGCTGTTTCAGAGATTTTATTATTCGAAGTCCTTTGTCAAGCACAACATGGAGGTCAGTACTGAATTTTCAAGAATTTAGCTTTCATTTATCATGCAAATCCTTTTCTGTGCAAAGGCGTCGCCAAATATTGTGTGATGGGGATAAAATGGAGTGTAGGACATAAGCCCCCCCCGGACAAAAGCGTTCTGTTCTGGTTCTGGTTAGTAACGTTGCAGGGCCTTTCAGCGTAGAGACAACGGGAGAGAGAGTGTGGGAGTCTTCTAGTCCCACTTGTGGACAGCTGTTTTAAAGCTGCCGACTGCACTCGCGCATGCAACACTATCATCCAGTTTATTCCAGTCAATAATAGTCTGTGGGAAGAATGACTGTCTATATTGTTTTGTCCTACACTGCACTGGCACAAAACACCTAGAGTGGTTCACAGTTTGTCTATCTATGATGTTGTCAGTATTATAGCCACTAAATGTCTTGGGGGTTACTTTACGTTTGTTCTTTCGTACTGGTGTCAAAAAGTCATGGCTTGCCAGGGCTGGTACCAGCCCCTCGACCACCTTATAGAAGAATATCAGACGATTCGCCTTCCTTTGGTCCTGGAGGGATGGAAGCCTCAAGTCATGGAGCATTCGAGTGACGCACCCTGTAGAATTGGTGGTGTAGTCTCCTGATATGAACCTGGCGGCCTGTCTCTGTACTTTCTCAAGTTTGTCGGTGTCCTTCTGGTGGTAGTGGTCCCATATAATAGAGCTGTATTCTAATGTGGAGCGTACTAGCGAAAGGTAGGCTGTTCTGCGACAAGATTCGGGGCATTGCTTTAGGTTTCTGCGGAGAAAGCCCAAGGTGGAGTTTGCTTTCTTGGTGATATGCGAGCTCCATTTGAGGTCTTCTGCTATCGTCACTCCAAGGTAGGGGTTTTCTGGGACCTGCTGTAAGATGTGGTTGTCCAGCTGATAGAAGTTGGAGGACTTCTGGTTTATGCTCATAATGTAGCACTTTTTAGCATTAAACCTCATTCCCCAGGTATCTGCCCATGCTTCTAGTTGGCGTAAATCTTCTTGAAGGGTTTCGTGGTCTTCCCTGTTTTTGATGTTGCGGTATAGGAGGCAGTCATCGGCGAACAAACGTACTGTGGATTTGACAGACTCTGGGAGATCATTAATGTGGCAGAGGAATAGTAGTGGGCCGAGCACTGTGCCTTATGGGACACCGGAGTCGACAGTAGCTGTTTCTGATTCCTCTCCCTCAACAACAACCCTCATACTTCTGTTGGTGAGAAAGTCCCTGAGCCAGTGGTGTATGCTGCCGGTGATGCCATACTGTTCCAGTTTGTGTAGGAGTTTTCGGTGTGGTACGGTATCAAATGCCTTGCTGAAATCTAGGATGGCCATGTCGATTTGAGAGCCCGAGTCAGTCTTGGCAAGGAGGTCATGTACAGTTGTTACAAGTTGAGTTTCGCAGGAGAAACCAGAGCGGAATCCGTGGTTTAATGATGTTAAGATGTTGTTGATTTCTAGATGTTCCATGATGTGTTTGCAGATGATGTGTTCTAGCAATTTACATGTTACACAGGTCAGGGAAACGGGTCGGTAGTTTTCGGCAAGGTGGACATCGCCTTTCTTAAAGACTGGGGATACAAACGCGTTTTTCCAGTCAGTAGGGAGTCTTCCGGTGTCAATGGAAAGTTGGAAGATGGTACTTATTGCAGGTGCTAGCTGGCAAGCACAGGTCTTCAACACCAGGTTGGGGATCATGTCAGGACCCTTGGATTTGGCAGTGTTGATAGCCAGGAGAAGATGCTCAACGCCCTTCGTAGTAATGTTGAGCGTGGGAATGGCTTTCCGACTTCTCTTGTTGGTGTCAGGTAGTCGGGTATCGTCGTCATCCTTGGTGAAGACAGACCTAAACTGGTCGACTAGAATCTGAGCCTTGTCCTTGCTGTTGTTCAGTAACCTTCCCATCTTCTTGAGAGGAGCCACACCAATACTGTCCTGTCTGCGTGATTTGACATACCTCCAGAATGGCTTGGTGTTGTTGTCGTCAAGTCCCTTCTGGATTGTGTCGTTGATGTGGTTTATCTCTGCTTTCTTAAAGGCCTTTTTGCAGTCCTTCTGGTATAACTCCCATGATTTTTGACACGGGCGGACAAAAGCCCCCCCATAGAAAAACCAAGGGAGGACAAAAGCCCCCCCCCCCCCCCCCCCATTCAAATTCATGGTAGGACAAAAGCCCCCTCATAGAAAACCCAAGGGTGGACAAAAGCCCCCCTATTCACATTCAGGGTAGGACAAAAGCCCCCCTATCACTGACATTGTTTCCTAAGTAAGACATTGAGTGACATGTACCTTTTATATTGGCAACACAAACATGAACAACATGAATGAAACATGAAACAAGCACATTAATCTCTTATATCTTGCATTAATATATCAGCACACTTATGGTCTGAACAAACTCATGTGACTAATGTGATGTGACGGGGCTCAAATCAAGAATACACTGGGGACTATGTCGTAAGCAGTCAAATGTTATGTTCTATAATAAGGATGATTTCACCACACTGGGAACACACGCGAATAAACTGTTCATAGTCGGTTACATTCTCCAATCGCGAACATAAAACTGGCCTGTGATTTCTGTGGCGGGGGGTTGTCCTACCCTGGATATGCATGGGGGGGCTTTTGTCCTCCCTTGGTTTTTCTATGGGGGGGGCTTTTGTCCTACCCTGAATGTGCATGGGGGGGCTTTTGTCCTCCCTTGGGTTTTCTATGGGGAGGCTTTTGTCCTACCCTGAATTTGAACGGGGGGGGCTTCTGTCCGTATCCCGATAAAATGTCTTAGTGGCATCCGTTGTCCAGTGGTAGAGCATGGGATTTGGGTTCCATATTCGGTCAGGCCACGTATGTAGTGTCATTGAGCAAGGCACACACATTGCTTAGTACTGGTTAACCACTTAGGTCTGCCCAGGAAAACATTGACATTAATGGAACATACATATCTCGAGCATGGAATTATTTTGTCACACATATAGACCATTGTATAGATAGTTTTGTGCCTGACAAGAAGAGCACTGTAGCATCACATAAACCCAAGTGGATGGACCATTATTGTGTACATATAGTGAAAAAGAAATATCATGCTTGGAAAAGGTTTGCATACAGTCGTAGCTATCAACATTACCAGACATACTGTAAACTTAGAAACAAAGTAACCAAAGCAATGCGCTTCGCAAAAAGGAAACATGAACAGGGAATAGCTAGTAGTGTGAAAACATACCATAAGTCATTCTATCTATCTTCCTTTAATGTCGAACCCCTCGCGGGGACGTAGACATGTTGCGCGTCAAAAACCGCTAAGAAGTTAAAAGTACGAGTAGTTAAAAGTATAATTTAAAAAGGTATGAAAATAAGTTGTGGTAAAAGTTTAAAAGCAGCTACGCAGAACAACTAGGGACTGGCATGTTCAATATGGCAAACTGCCGTATTGAATTGCTCTATGGTAGGGAGATGGACAAAGTCAGGAGGGAGGTGGTTCCAATGATAGATTGTTCTTGGAAAGAAGGAGAACTTGTAGTAGTCTGTAGTTGCTGTAATTAACCTATAGCTTAAGGAATGGCAATGGCGAGTAGGACGGGAGAGGGGAACTAGGTAGTTTTCAATGGGAATAGCAACAAGATCATTATGAATGTTATACATAAGGGATAACCTATTGTCAATACGCCGTTGATCTAGTCTGCGTAGATTTAGGGAATGTAGCATGTCTGTAACACTAGAGGTACGATAGAAGTCAGCCTTTATCCAACGGGCTGCTCTTCGCTGGACACCTTCAATTTGGTCTATCAATGTTTGGGTATGGGGCAACCAGATTTCGGAGCCATATTCAAGCTGGGGTCTCACTAATGTCTGGTAAGCCATGGTCTTAAGGGGTTCAGATTTGACCTGGAGGTTTCTACGTAGAAATCCTAATGTTTGGTTTGCTTTCTTTGTTGACTTTTTTATGTGGGTGTCCCACGACAGGTTATTTGAGATATCCACGCCAAGGTATTTGGCTGAGGTGACCGACTCAAGTAGGACTCCATGGAGTTTATAATTGCTGGGAATAGGATGTTTCCTTCTGGTGACGTGGATAACTTGACATTTGGAGGGGTTAAATTCCATGTCCCACTCCAACTCCCACTGTTCTAATCTCTTAAGATCATTTTGGAGTGTGACCGATTCATTTCATTTGCAGATGTCAGTGATAGATATACTGCAGTATCATCTGCAAAGATGCGGACTTTGGAACTGATGTTTTGTGGGAGGTCGTTTATGTAGGCTAGGAAAAGCAGGGGTCCAAGTACGGATCCCTGTGGGACTCCAGAGGACACCGGAATGGCCTCTGAACTAGTACCATTAAGGACAACTGACTGGAGTCTATTATCTAGAAAACTCTTAATCCACCTTAATGTTTGACCTCTTACTCCATATTCATGCATTTTTAGTAGTACTTTCTCGTGATTGACCTTATCGAAAGCCATACTGAAGTCTAATAGGATGAGATCTACCTGATGCTTATTGTAGACAGAGGTAACCAAGTCATTGACTAGCATTACTAATTGGGTCACGCATGACCGTTTTTCTCTAAAACCATGCTGCAAATGGTACAGAATACTGTGGTTTGTGAAGTGTTTTGCTATCGAGGAGGAAACTATATGTTCAAGTACCTTGCATAGAACACATGTCAGTGAGATAGGCCTATAGTTGGCGGGGTTTGACTTGTCCCCTTTTTGTAAATGGGAGCAACATTTGCTGACTTCCACTGGGCAGGCAGTGATCCTTCGTTGAGGGATTTTTGGAATAAGACTTCAAGGATAGGTGAGAGTTCTTTAGACAGGGTTTTAAGTATGATTGGCTTAATTAGGTCAGGACCACTAGTCTTGTGGGGGTTCAGGTTATTGAGAAGTTTCTCTATGCCATTTGAGCTTACTGTGATCTCATTCATGTTTGGCGTGGATTGACCATTCAGGTTTCCATGTGTCCTGAATTTTCATTTTACAAATGGAGGTAAGTCTTAGTGGGGATTTGGAGCTGAAGACAGACTGAAACTGTTTGTTCAGTGCTGTGGCTTTAGCAGCTTCTTCATGATGGAATTTGTTTTCATGCTTTAGGGGTGGCATTGATTTGGAATCTTGCTTGGAATGCTTAAGGATGGAATACAGTGTCTTGGTGTTTGGTCTGTAAGGATGGGAGGCATCAGCACTGTTTAGATTTAGGATGTTTTCTAGGTATTGATGATAAGCCTCTTTGACCTCTTTCCGCACTAAATGTTTTAGATCCAGGAATTTCTTGCGATTTGAAGGCGTACTTGACTTCCTAGTATTTTTAAAGGCCCTATATCGCCTTCTAATCACTCGCTTAACACTCTGATTGACCCAGGGTAGGTGATCTCTTAACGATGACTGTTTGGATGGAATCCATTTATCTGTAAGGGTGTTTAGAGCATGAGAGAAATGTTCCCATAGCTCTTCAGTGTTTAGTGCGGTATATTTACATTCGTTGGTCATAACCTGGTGATAGTCACATAATGACTGTTTAATGGCCTGCCAGTTTGTTTTCTTATAGAGTGGAATCCTGCGAGGCTTTTGATAACATATCCTTGCAGATGTGTTGACTTTTATTTCGACTACATTATGATCACTGATGCCAGGTAGAATATTGGCCTGGTTTACTAAACTGAGGTTAGTTGTAAGGAATAAATCCAGGATGTTGTTTTCACGGGTGGGGAGGTTAACCATGTGGGTGAGGTTCGTATCATTAAACGTTTCAATGACCTGCCTATAGAAGGATGGGTGTTTGCAGTCGGTGGATGGGCTGGTAGTGTCCCAGTCCATCTTTGGTAGATTTAGGTCCCCAGCCACCCAGATGTTGGAGAAACGTTTATTAACCTTTTCAATAGACTTACAGAATTGATTGAAACTGTCTATATCAAGCTCATGGGGTTTATAATAAGCTCCAATCACAAGAGACTTATTTCCTACAAGGTCTAATTTTACCCATAGGTCCTCGCATTCAGACTGTAGATCGGGCATTTCCTGGGCTGTTAAGCAGTCCCTTATAGCAATAAATATACCTCCGCCTACCTGATTGATACGGTCACGATGGAAAATGGAGTAACCTAGGTCTGGGTCAAACACTTCACTGGTATAATGCTTAGGTTTAAGCCAGGACTCGGTACCTATCGTGTTGTCAATAGCTGGAATCAGCTACCAGAATATGTTGTGACTTCGAACACTGTTAGTCTGTTACAAGTTTCAAAACCGAACTAGATAAAGTCTGGAAGAAAATTCGATTTGACACTAGTGAAATCTACTAAGTTACTACACCGGAACCGGAAGACCACGAGAACCTGACTACGAGGGGTACAATAAGCCAGTAGGGCTTAATTATTTACCCTATCACCAAGAGGTAAACCAATAGATAAATACTTATTTTAGTGTCCTGGAGCCTCAACTGAAAGGGTTCAGCTTGCTAAAGTGTATATAACTAGAATCATTAGAATGGATACTTCTATGTCTTGTTATTATTAGAATACTTAATGTCTTCTGTTTACTGTTACATGGTGTCACCTCGCGTAAAATCGGCCGGCTCGATTAGTCATTAGGGTTGTTCCGGGGCTTAACCGAATACTACTTCGATAATCACTACACTCTAGCTTCATTGACCTTGACTAACTACGGAGACGTGATTCAAAGAAGATCCTTTTTCTTTTTTCAGATCCTGGCAATGGCTTGTATAAATTTGGCATCTAAAATAGAAGAATGTCCAAGGAGGATTAGAGATGTAATAAACACATTCCATCATGTAAAACAAGTTCGCAACCAAAAGTAAATCATTCAGTAACATTTTTGTGATTTTTCAATTTCTTTTTCCACACATTGATTTCTTTGTTGGTTTTGAGTGTAACTGGGAGTAAATTTGCCATCACATCATGATGATCATTAGCTAACTTGAGACCTAATTCCTGATGGAATCCGTCGCCACAAGGGATAGAGAAGATGCAACATGGAATTTAAATGCCTTGCCTAAGGGCACAATTGTAAAGGCTCCAGCGGGACTCGTACTACCATTCCTTGTGAAAAATAGTATGCCGATCCGTGTATCGGGAAACTTGTTCAATATTTCCAGTGGGTTATTAGCATTACTAGTTCAATATTTCCAGTGGGTTATTAGCATTACTAGTTCAATATTTCCAGTGGGTTATTAGCATTACTAGGTCAATATTTCCAGTGGGTTATTAGCATTACTAGGTCAATATTTCCAGTGGGTTATTAGCATTACTAGTTCAATATTTCCAGTGGGTTATTAACATTACTAGTTCAATATTTCCAGTTGTTTATTAGCATTACTAGTTCAATATTTCCAGTGGGTTATTAGCATTACTAGTTCAATATTTCCAGTGGGTTATTAGCATTACTAGTTCTCTCCAAACATTTTCAGCACACCAATAACTTTGCTTTAAACTTATTTCAGAAATATTCATCCCCTGGTGCTAGATCATAACTACATTAACCTGAAAAATCAAGTGATTAAGGCCGAACGACGAGTGCTCAAAGAACTGGGTTTCTGTGTTCACGTGAAGCATCCTCACAAGGTAATTACAGCTCCAATGTTTCCATTCCATACATTACGTGTTACTCTGTACTTTGGTATTGCCTATTTCTATTAGTTCAATAACCTTTAAGTTTCAGGGTTATTATACGCGCTGAGTGTAATTTGTTTCGTGGTAAATTGTAATTTTTCTTCCCGATTGTTGACTGTGTTTATTTAGGCTATCTAGACAAAATGACCAATCAACATGACCAGTTGATTGTTTAAAGAATACCAGACAGACGACACCAGGCGTAAGGTGGTATGGTCGCTCGGAAATGATAAAACTGCCAAAAGTACCATACCCGACTGGGCGTCTGTACAGCCGACTGATGTGACATCTAGGTGACTGACATTGAGGAAACAGGTTCTGTATGCAGGGATTAAACACACTACCATACTGTTTCTGCTCAAAGGCCACTTCTGTTCTGTTGTAGAAATTCATTGTATGCCCATATTAAAGCAAGGTTTAGATCTAATAATAGCAAATGAAACCACTACACAAATAATGCTGCATTTCAAGTTCTGTTAGAGGTTACAGGTTTAGATACACTCTTGGAGGATAGTGGATGAAATGGCCATTATTTTACCTTGCTGGAACTAACTGTATGCTTGAAATATAGTTCCACGCATCTGTTATTATATTATCTCTTCTCTGTTGTGGAATTGCAGTTAACTGTATTTTGTAATTATGGATGATGCAAATAAATGCGATATTTGTTATCAGATATTTTTGAAATTGCACTGTCAGTATTTTGAGTCAAAGGGAGATAGGTCTAGTTGTAACAGTATGGTATGTCTGTGTTGCTCAGGGGTCCAATATTGTACTGTTGAACGTGTATAAACTTGCTGCAAATCTATTCCAGGTGATAGTGGTGTACCTACAAGTGTTGGAGTCAAATGAACATCAAAAATTGGTGCAGTGCGCATGGTAAGTGGACGTGTTTCCGACCATTTCATCTTCAGTATTGTTTGAAATGGAAGGATTTGTGCCCAATATTGTGTCTGACAGAATGAAGTTGCTGTGTTCAGTCTTGTTCGAAAACGACTAATTGTTTGACACGTCGCACACTTTGGATTCTCTCCCGTTGGCTTTCATATGCTTGGAGGTCCCACCAGGGTGTCCGAAATACTGCCAGGAGAACACCATGGATCTTCCTCGTCCAATCAATGATTGAATGTGAAAAATACTACCCACGTTTTCGGTACTAATTATCTTTACCTCCAAGCAAGGTAGAATTTCATGAAACTTACCACATCAAATTGTATACCTTGCGCTGGTATGTTGTTTATACAACGTCCAAGAGATGCATGTGTTTTATTCACACTGCAGTTTCAATATTTTAAAGTAGAAACAACGATTATTTCCTAATCCCTCAAGACATTGAACAGTCGTACCTACCATACGACTAGTCAAGTTTAGTACAGTAATTATAATACTATGCAGTACTAACCGAGTGAACCAGTCGTACCTACCATACGACTAGTCAAGTTTAGTACAGTAATTATAATACCATACAGTACTAACCGAGTGAAACAGTCGTACCTACCATACGACTAGTCAAGTTTAGTACAGTAATTATAATACCATACAGTACTAACCGAGTGAACCAGTCGTACCTACCATACGACTAGTCAAGTTTAGTACAGTAATTCTAATACCATACAGTACTAACCGAGTGAACCAGTCGTACCTACCATACGACTAGTCAAGTTTAGTACAGTAATTATAATACCATACAGTACTAACCGAGTGAACCAGTCGTACCTACCATACGACTAGTCAAGTTTAGTACAGTAATTATAATACCATACAGTACTAACCGAGTGAAACACAGCATTTGTTTTGTCAGACAATTTGGTGCCTTGCCTTTCATTTACACTTGCTTCGTGATTTCTTTTGTGTTTTATTCCAACTTTATTAGGAAAGCACGGCTAATGTTTGAATATGATTTCTGACTCGAAAGCATTTGAAATCGAGTGCATAGGAAATAGATAACCGCCTTCCTGAAACATGCAAAATTGTGTGCATGGTTTTTGGATAAAAATTCCAATATGTGTATAGGTTTCCTTTGACACATTTTCGGGAGATTCCTTGTATGTTAACCCGTAAGTATTGTAAAACACTTTTATTTTGGATGCCATTGTAAATCTACTATAAACACGGATCATGCTCTATACACAGACACATAATGAACCCGTGTCTAATCGACCAGAGGTGGGTATCACGCATATTTCATTCTGTATCCATTCCCCTTTCTGCACTGGCTCTGTATAAGCCACAATAGTGCTAAGGGCCATACAGCTTTTGACAAGTACTAAATAATGTTTAGATCCTCTTTGTGTTAAATTATTGCATCTAACAATTGCCATTTTGTTTTCAGTGTTTGGTAATATTTTGTTTTATTTTGAACCATTTTCACTAAATGTCTGACTATGTTTACAGTTTGTTTGTACATGCAATATTAACTCGATATTTTTCCTTTTTGCCTACCCCAGAATAGGTGGGTAGCCAGCATACTTGTCACCTCAAATTGCCAATGTCAGAGCATCGTCCCATAGCACACCATTGCTGTTGTGGCACAAAAGACTGGTCTAGCTTGAGAGAGAGTAGACGAGCGCGACAGTACAAGCCTGAGCTTGAGCCGTGCATACTTCAGCGGACAACAACTTCATCTTTCCCGCCGGCCAATCGGAGGACAATGAACAGTGACAAACGGAAGCAGGATTGTACAGTCGGGGAGAATTCAATCAGTGCTTATGTGTTAATAATATTCTTGGATTCATTCTAAAGGAAATCGTAAAAATGTTGGCCCGATTTCTCTAAGAAAATCTTGCTAGTCAAACAATCTTAATAAGTAGTCGGGAATAGAAACAAATGTAACTTCATTTACAAGTGTAAAGATAGAAAACATTCATTACATATTTTTCAAAGTAAGTTTTGAGGGCTGCCGACCTAGCACGCATAACTTGTGCTACTAACCTCTCGGTCCTTAGAATTTCAGATACAGCCGAGAACATTTTGGAAGCACCTAGCAACCAAACAGTGGTGAAATACACGCAACTGGACAACCCCCAAAAAAAAACACCGCACGTTGGCTGGTAAAGTTGTTTAGGCTAAAGCTATTGGAGTAAATCAGCAGATGTACGGTGAATATACATGTGCAAAAATATGAGAATGGCAGGATGGTGGCAGTTTGGTGCAAATAGTATATCTCATTGGACTTGCATGTTTAATTATCTTTACTTTCTAGTTGTTTTTTGGATGCCTTCCACGTTTTTAGCACAGGTGAGCATACATTTTTCTATCTCGTTTTTCTTCTAAGAACGTTCAGTTTTCTTCATTTTTGTACATTGTCAAGAATTAAGTGAAATTGGTTCAAATATGTAACAGTCGTACGGTGTCACGATATATCGGTGTATTGCAATATGATGCCACAATGTATTGTATCGTGATAGGAAATTAACATCACATGTTTTTCGGCGATGTCATATTTTCACTTTCGTAAAGCTATCGATTATTTTTATTGTTCCACCAATTAGAAAATTTATTGTTTACTTAAAAAATATTTTAGTTTGCTTAATTACAGAGAATTTAGTTCCCACAACTTTAATCAAATAAATTGTGAGGATCACGCGCCGTGTTACTAGTCATAAATTGAAACAATGCTTAGGACTATCATGTTTTAGCGTATTTGTAGTTTTATGCATCAGTTTGTAATTGAATAACAAATGTCCACACACAAAACATACATGCAGCAATACATCGTTGCACGTATTGCAATAATATCGTTGTACTCTTCGGGCATATCGCGACACCCCTAGCCGTGCGGCAGAAAACTTTCTTTAATGTTTATGTGCTGATGTATGCGACACCCCTAGCCGTATTTAAAATGGTAATCCAATTCTTAAAGCATTGATATGAAAGTATCATTAGTGGAAGTCGTGATAGCGCAGTGGATGCGCGTTCGCTTCAGGTATGAAAGGCCCAGAGTTTGAGCCCCGCTGGAGCTGTTACGATTGTGCCCTTAGGCAAGGCATTTAATTTCCACGTTGCCTCTTCTCTCTCCCTCGTGGCGATGGATTCCATCAGGAATGAGGTCTCGAGAGTGATTAATATAAGTTGTAAGAACTTGTTTCGCAATCGAGCTAAAATAAATTTGTATAAACTAAGCATTGGTATGAATTCATGTAAGTGTGGATATTCAGTACCCAAGACGGAAGAGGCTTCTTTGGAAATGTATATTAATGTAAATGATGCCAGTAAATTCAGAGATTACACCGATCATTTAAGAAAGCACCCCTAACACAATTTTGCATGAACTGAATTATTAAAATTCTAAAAATTTGTTTTACGTGCGAAAATATTGTGTTCTAATTGGGCATTTACATCAAAGAAAGCGTTCACTAGCATACCGATCTAAACATGTCGTTCTTTATTTCAGTAGCTAACGGAATACGGAGGGACAGGCTAAGTGTTTCCATTGTTGTATATTGCAGGAACTACATGAACGACAGTTTCCGTACGGATGTGTTTGTACGGTACAATCCGGAGACGATAGCCTGCGCATGTATATGGCTGGCTGCCAGACAGCTTCAGGTTAGTCTCATCTTAACTTAAAATATACTTGATTGCCCAGAATCTTAAAGCAGTGGAATAACTCATTTGAACTACCGCTCCGTTACGGTTATTGTGCCCCGCCACTGCAGTTTGTGATATTGTTAAAGTGAACATTTTTGGACTCTATCCAGTTGTCGGTGACATCCTATATAGCACCGTCTAAATGAGACGCTCCTACCGCTATCAGTTTTGTCCGATTGGCACGGTGGTTCGCTTCTCACCAATGCAACCCAGGTTCGATCCTCTGACCGGGAAATATGTGAGCTGGTACGGTGGTCGCCAGATTGGACAGGTGGATTTTCTCTGTGTACTCCGGTTTCCTCCCACATGAATGACCACATTTACGCTTTCATCCGTGGTGCCGCCAACGAGAGTGATTAATATAAGTTGTAAAATAAATAAATTTTGCGCATGGTTGCATTGTTCTCTATTTATTATAAAACTGGAATTTAAAGGAAAATTTGTTTACGTGAATGATCAAAATAATATTTCATAGAAAACTATATTACCAGGAATTGCTAGCTTAGCCACTCGTGATAATAATAGCTGTCTATGTGTATGAGTAAACATGCACTGAAACAAACAAATGTCGTCTTATATAATCGGAAATTGACTTAAGAGTTTCATAGCCCCTCACTAGGCTGTGCACCTCAACATCTCCGTAATACAAACGTCGTGTTTTAGCCTACCTGGTAGTGTAACATATTCAAACCAGTCGGACACGTTTCTGATTCACCTATGTTCTCAATATATCCACTAACCCTGGTAGAAAATCTACTCTTAGTAATTCGACCCATCAGTCTATTGAACATGTTTAAAAGTACGAAAATATCTACTCTCCCTAATTTAATATATATATATATAGAACATTGCTTGCCAAAATATCTACTTAGCCATAAGTTTGATCAATCTTGCAACACAATTAGTTTATACAAATTTATTTTTAGTTCGATTGCGAAACAAGTTCTTTCAACTTATATTAATCACTCTCGAAACCTCATTCTTGATGGAATCCATCGCCACGAGGGAGAGAGAAGAGGCAACATGGAATTTAAATGCCTTGCCTAAGGGTACAACGGCTCCAGCGGGACCTTTTGGACATGAAGCGAACTCGCATCCACTGCGCTATAACGACTTCCACACAATTGGCGTTCACCACTTCAAATTTGTTCTTGTCGTAAACGTGTTTCAATAGGCACTGGATGTGGCGTACAGGCGGTTGGAATTGCTGACCCATGTTTCATATATGTATTTCTTTCGTCTTCTTCAGGTGCCTCTGCCAAATAATCCACCCTGGTTCGAGTTGTTCGGCGTAGAGGAGGAAGAAATCCGGGAGATCTGTCTCACAATCCTTCGACTGTATGCCAGGAACCGGGTAAGTAATGTTTATAATGAATTGTTCTGATGTGTAGTATGTATGTTTCTCTTTTGGCTGTAAGGCCATTGAGCGTTGGGTAATTGTCCTCGTTTTCCCTCGTCCTGACTATCTGAGTTTGAGCCCCGTTGGAGCCGTTATGATTATGCCCTTAGGCAAGGCATTTAAATTCCACGTTGCCTCTTCTCTCCCTCGTGGCGATGGACATCAGGAATGAGGTCTCGAGGAGTGATTAATATAAGTTGTAAGAACTTGTTTCGTAATCGAGCTAAAATAAATTTGTATAATAAAAAAATAATCTGTTATCTTGAGTACAATGTTATCTTGAGTACAATCAATGTTATCTTGAGTACAATGTTATCTCGAGTACAATGTTATCTCGAGTACAATGTTATCTCGAGTACAATGTTGATCGTTATTTAGAATGGCTGAATCTGTACATTACTGATCAAGTTTGAAGTTGAGTGAAATTCAAAAATTTCACGATGTAGCTAAGTAGCCAAGAGTGGCCTTTCCACTCACTGGCTGCGTAAGGGTGGGATTTTACTGTACTATACTGTCCACGGTGCCATACCATCTTCCGTTCTGCCCTACCATCTCCAATATGACGACGGATTCTAAGAATGGTTACTGCAGCTCTTGAATTGGACACCTAGTTTGACTAGATAGCAAACTTGAAAATTGGAGAAACGCAGAAAGTTGATTAAAATTGAGACTACATGTACTCTCAACATGGAGCATGTTTCATATATATATATATATATATAGGAGCTAACAGGGGAAACATGTATATATATATATATATTAACTGTGTATAAAAACCTGTTCACTTGTATCTGTGTTTTGTTAGCAGACAGGTCATCCCAGCATTGGTCTCGATAATTCTGCAACACTGGACAGTTAGAATAATGCAATGAATGTACGTAACATGTTGAATTACCGTCGTTATTTTGTAGCCAAATCCCGAAGCTTTAGAAAAGAAAGTGAATGCAGCAAGAACATTACAGTTAGAAGCAAAGAAGAAAGCGAAAGGTCTATTCTCGGAAAGAGACACCCCCAACTCTACCTCACGACAAAGTAAGTTCTATATTAAGAGCAGCCAGTGTACTTTGCATGTATACAGAGCAGCCAGTGTACTTTGCATGTATACAGAGCAGCCAGTGTACTTTGCATGTATACAGAGCAGCCAGTGTACTTTGCATGTATACAGAGCAGCCAGTGTACTTTGCATGTATACAGAGCAGCCAGTGTACTTTGCATGTATACAGAGCAGCCAGTGTACTTTGCATGTATACAGAGCAGCCAGTGTACTTTGCATGTATACAGAGCAGCCAGTGTACTTTGCATGTATACAGAGCAGCCAGTGTACTTTGCATGTATACAGAGCAGCCAGTGTACTTTGCATGTATACAGAGCAGCCAGTGTACTTTGCATGTATACAGAGCAGCCAGTGTACTTTGCATGTATACAGAGCAGCCAGTGTACTTTGCATGTATACAGAGCAGCCAGTGTACTTTGCATGTATACAGAGCAGCCAGTGTACTTTGCATGTATACAGAGCAGCCGGTGTACTTTGTTTGTATACAGAGCAGCCAGTGTACTTTGCATGTATACAGAGCAGCCAGTGTACTTTGCATGTATACAGAGCAGCCAGTGTACTTTGCATGTATACAGAGCAGCCAGTGTACTTTGCATGTATACAGAGCAGCCGGTGTACTTTGCATGTATACAGAGCAGCCAGTGTACTTTGCATGTATACAGAGCAGCCAGTGTACTTTGCATGTATACAGAGCAGCCGGTGTACTTTGCATGTATACAGAGCAGCCAGTGTACTTTGCATGTATACAGAGCAGCCAGTGTACTTTGCATGTATACAGAGCAGCCAGTGTACTTTGCATGTATACAGAGCAGCCAGTGTACTTTGCATGTATACAGAGCAGCCAGTGTACTTTGCATGTATACAGAGCAGCCGGTGTACTTTGCATGTATACAGAGCAGCCAGTGTACTTTGCATGTATACAGAGCAGCCAGTGTACTTTGCATGTATACAGAGCAGCCAGTGTACTTTGCATGTATACAGAGCAGCCAGTGTACTTTGCATGTATACAGAGCAGCCGGTGTACTTTGCATGTATACAGAGCAGCCGGTGTACTTTGCATGTATACAGAGCAGCCAGTGTACTTTGCATGTATACAGAGCAGCCAGTGTACTTTGCATGTATACAGAGCAGCCAGTGTACTTTGCATGTATACAGAGCAGCCAGTGTACTTTGCATGTATACAGAGCAGCCAGTGTACTTTGCATGTATACAGAGCAGCCGGTGTACTTTGTTTGTATACAGAGCAGCCAGTGTACTTTGCATGTATACAGAGCAGCCGGTGTACTTTGCATGTATACAGAGCAGCCAGTGTACTTTGCATGTATACAGAGCAGCCAGTGTACTTTGCATGTATACAGAGCAGCCAGTGTACTTTGCATGTATACAGAGCAGCCAGTGTACTTTGCATGTATACAGAGCAGCCGGTGTACTTTGTTTGTATACAGAGCAGCCAGTGTACTTTGCATGTATACAGAGCAGCCAGTGTACTTTGCATGTATACAGAGCAGCCAGTGTACTTTGCATGTATACAGAGCAGCCGGTGTACTTTGCATGTATACAGAGCAGCCGGTGTACTTTGCATGTATACAGAGCAGCCAGTGTACTTTGCATGTATACAGAGCAGCCAGTGTACTTTGCATGTATACAGAGCAGCCAGTGTACTTTGCATGTATACAGAGCAGCCAGTGTACTTTGCATGTATACAGAGCAGCCAGTGTACTTTGCATGTATACAGAGCAGCCAGTGTACTTTGCATGTATACAGAGCAGTCGGTGTACTTTGTTTGTATACAGAGCAGCCAGTGTACTTTGCATGTATACAGAGCAGCCAGTGTACTTTGCATGTATACAGAGCAGCCAGTGTACTTTGCATGTATACAGAGCAGCCGGTGTACTTTGTTTGTATACAGAGCAGCCAGTGTACTTTGCATGTATACAGAGCAGCCAGTGTACTTTGCATGTATACAGAGCAGCCAGTGTACTTTGCATGTATACAGAGCAGCCGGTGTACTTTGTTTGTATACAGAGCAGCCAGTGTACTTTGCATGTATACAGAGCAGCCAGTGTACTTTGCATGTATACAGAGCAGCCAGTGTACTTTGCATGTATACAGAGCAGCCAGTGTACTTTAGCATATATTTGTGTATATTTGTGTATATTTGTTACAGACTCGCCAAAGAATGTCAGCCCAAATCCGAACACATTGATAGGGGAGCTGAAGAAAAGAATCAAGAAGGAAAAAGAAGAGAAGGAAGAAAGGTATGAAAGAACTTCACATAAATCCTATAGAGGGGGGGGGGCTTCACATAAATCCTATAGAGGGGGGGTTTGGAGGTGTAATCTAAATATTACTGTAGATTTTAATTGGAAGTAATTTGTCGGCATTTGAAGCATTAAAAATGTTTATTTTATAGAAAATAGTGTGCGAGTACAGGATTGTAATGTCTCCAGTCACGTAAGGAGACAGAATTGTAGTCTCCAGTCACGTAAGGAGACAGAATTGTAGTCTCCAGTCACGTAAGGAGACAGAATTGTAGTCTCCAGTCACGTGAAGAGACAGAATTGTAGTCTCCAGTCACGTAAGGAGACAGAATTGTAGTCTCCAGTCACGTAAGGACACAGAATTGTAGTCTCCAGTCACGTAAGGAGACAGAATTGTAGTCTCCAGTCACGTAAGGAGACAGAATTGTAGTCTCCAGTCACGTAAGGAGACAGAATTGTAGTCTCCAGTCACGTAAGGAGACAGAATTGTAGTCTCCAGTCACGTAAGGAGACAGTATTGTAGTCTCCAGTCACGTGAAGAGACAGAATTGTAGTCTCCAGTCACGTAAGGAGACATGATTATAAAGTCTCCAGTCACGTAAGGAGACATGATTATAAAGTATCCAGTCGCGTGAAGAGACCAATTCTTGGGTATTCAATCTCGTTTGTTACCAACTTCAAAATGTACCATAAACCTATAACTAGTTCTAGTTTACTAAGCATTTCATGGAGCCTGCCCAGGCAAGGTGATGTTAGGTAAACTGCCCGTCGGCGATATAGCCCGAACTAACAAACAACTAAGCATTTCATGGAGCCTGCCCAGGCAAGGTGATGTTAGGTAAACTGCCCGTCGGCGATATAGCCCGAACTAACAAACAACTAAGCATTTCATGGAGCCTGCCCAGGCAAGGTGATGTTAGGTAAACTGCCCGTCGGCGATATAGCCCGAACTAACAAACAACTAAGCATTTCATGGAGCCTGCCCAGGCAAGGTGATGTTAGGTAAACTGCCCGTCGGCGATATAGCCCGAACTAACAAACAACTAAGCATTTCATGGAGCCTGCCCAGGCAAGGTGATGTTAGGTAAACTGCCCGTCGGCGATATAGCCCGAACTAACAAACAACTAAGCATTTCATGGAGCCTGCCCAGGCAAGGTGATGTTAGGTAAACTGCCCGTCGGCGATATAGCCCGAACTAACAAACAACTAAGCATTTCATGGAGCCTGCCCAGGCAAGGTGATGTTAGGTAAACTGCCCGTCGGCGATATAGCCTGAAATGGTGCTGATGCAGGCTAAAACCCGAACTAACAAACAACTAAGCATTTCATGGAGCCTGCCCAGGCAAGGTGATGTTAGGTAAACTGCCCGTCGGCGATATAGCCCGAACTAACAAACAACTAAGCATTTCATGGAGCCTGCCCAGGCAAGGTGATGTTAGGTAAACTGCCCGTCGGCGATATAGCCTGAAATGCTGATGCAGTAAACCCGAACTAACAAACAACTAAGCATTTCATGGAGCCTGCCCAGGCAAGGTGATGTTAGGTAAACTGCCCGTCGGCGATATAGCCCGAACTAACAAACAACTAAGCATTTCATGGAGCCTGCCCAGGCAAGGTGATGTTAGGTAAACTGCCCGTCGGCGATATAGCCCGAACTAACAAACAACTAAGCATTTCATGGAGCCTGCCCAGGCAAGGTGATGTTAGGTAAACTGCCCGTCGGCGATATAGCCCGAACTAACAACAACTAAGCATTTCATGGAGCCTGCCCAGGCAAGGTGATGTTAGGTAAACTGCCCGTCGGCGATATAGCCTGAAATGGTGCTGATGCAGGCGTAAAACCCGAACTAACAAACAACTAAGCATTTCATGGAGCCTGCCCAGGCAAGGTGATGTTAGGTAAACTGCCCGTCGGCGATATAGCCCCAACTAACAACAACTAAGCATTTCATGGAGCCTGCCCAGGCAAGGTGATGTTAGGTAAACTGCCCGTCGGCGTAGCCCGAACTAACCAACTAAGATGGAGCCTGCCCAGGCAAGGTGATGTTAGGTAAACTGCCCGTCGGCGATATAGCCTGAAATGGTGCTGATGCAGGCGTAAAACCCGAACTAACAAACAACTAAGCATTTCATGGAGCCTGCCCAGGCAAGGTGATGTTAGGTAAACTGCCCGTCGGCGATATAGCCTGAAATGGTGCTGATGCAGGCGTAAAACCCGAACTAACAAACAACTAAGCATTTCATGGAGCCTGCCCAGGCAAGGTGATGTTAGGTAAACTGCCCGTCGGCGATATAGCCTGAAATGTGCTGATGCAGGCGTAAAACCGAACTAACAAACAACTAAGCATTTCATGGAGCCTGCCCAGGCAAGGTGATGTTAGGTAAACTGCCCGTCGGCGATATAGCCTGAAATGGTGCTGATGCAGGCGTAAAACCCGAACTAACAAACAACTAAGCATTTCATGGAGCCTGCCCAGGCAAGGTGATGTTAGGTAAACTGCCCGTCGGCGATATAGCCTGAAATGGTGCTGATGCAGGCGTAAAACCCGAACTAACAAACAACTAAGCATTTCATGGAGCCTGCCCAGGCAAGGTGATGTTAGGTAAACTGCCCGTCGGCGATATAGCCTGAAATGGTGCTGATGCAGGCGTAAAACCCGCTAAGCATTTCATGGAGCCTGCCCAGGCAAGGTGATGTTAGGTAAACTGCCCGTCGGCGATATAGCCCGAAACTAACAAACAACTAAGCATTTCATGGAGCCTGCCCAGGCAAGGTGATGTTAGGTAAACTGCCCGTCGGCGATATAGCAAAACCCGAACTAACAAACAACTAAGCATTTCATTGAGCCTGCCCAGGCAAGGTGATGTTAGGTAAACTGCCCGTCGGCGATATAGCCCGAACTAACAAACAACTAAGCATTTCACATATTTGTTTGTTTTCCAATACCAATAAATCTCAACTTGTCGTGATTTCAGTGAGAGAACGAAGAAGAGGAGAAATGGCATGTCCCGTAGCAGGTCACGGAGTCGCTCAAGGTAAGTCTATCTAACATGTCTGTCCAGTAAAATGCTATCCACTTACTGCATGTCCCGTAGCAGGTCAAGGAGTCGCTCAAGGTAAGTTTATCTAACATGTCTGTCCAGTAAACATGCTATCCACTTACTGCATGTCCCGTAGCAGGTCACAGTAAGTCTATCTAACATGTCTGTCCAGTAAACATGCTATCCACTTACTGCATGTCCCGTAGCAGGTCACAGTAAGTCTATCTAACATGTCTGTCCAGTAAACATGCTATCCACTTACTGCATGTCCCGTAGCAGGTCACAGTAAGTCTATCCAACATGTCTGTCCAGTAAACATGCTATCCACTTACTGCATGTCCCGTAGCAGGTCACAGTAAGTCTATCTAACATGTCTGTCCAGTAAACATGCTATCCACTTACTGCATGTCCCGTAGCAGGTCACAGTAAGTCTATCCAACATGTCTGTCCAGTAAACATGCTATCCACTTACTGCATGTCCCGTAGCAGGTCACAGTAAGTCTATCTAACATGTCTGTCCAGTAAACATGCTATCCACTTACTGCATGTCCCGTAGCAGGTCACGGAGTCGCTCAAGGTAAGTTTATCTAACATGTCTGTCCAGTAAACATGCTATCCACTTACTGCATGTCCCGTAGCAGGTCAAGGAGTCGCTCAAGGTAAGTCTATCTAACATGTCTGTCCAGTAAACATGCTATCCACTTACTGCGTCAGCTTGAACTGCACTTTCTTGGATTATATGAATAATTGGGATGGCTATGAATAATCAATAAACAATTTGTGTTCCACTTCTAACTGTGTGGTTCTTAAGAGGACGAAAATAGAATCCTGATGATGGTGTAGTTATTCAAGGTCGTTTGACAGTAAACTGTTAAAATTTGTTTAATATGTCAATAACTGGATGTTTACTTTTGGCCGGGTTTAGCTTAATTACAAGCAACAAGGGGGTGCAAGGTATATCATGAGGGGATGTAAGGTATGACATGGAGCAACAAAGGGGTGCAATGTATGTCATGAGGGGATGTAAGGTACGACATGGAGCAACAAAGGGGTGCAATGTATGTCATGAGGGGATGTAAGGTACGACATGGAGCAACAAAGGGGTGCAATGTATGTCATGAGGGGGTGTAAGGTACGACATGGAGCAACAAAGGGGTGCAATGTATGTCATGAGGGGGTGTACAGTACGACATGGAGCAACAAAGGGGTGCAAGGTATGTCATGAGGGGGTGTAAGGTACGACATGGAGCAAACAAGTAGTCATGAGGGGATGTACATGCAACAATGCAATTGTCATGAGGGGGTGTAGGTATGTCATGAGGGGGTAAGGTATGACATGGAGCACACATGGTGAATGGTCATGAGGAGGTGTGTATGTCAATGTATGTCATGGTATGTAAGTATGAGGGTGTAGGTATGTCATGAGGGGGTGTAAGGTATGTCATATGTACATGGAGCAACAAAGCAAGGTATGTCATGAAGGGTATGTCATGAGGAGGGTAAGGTATGTCATGAGGGGTGTAAATGTCATGATGTACGGTATGACAGAGCAACAAAGGGTGTGAAAGGTCATGAGGGGGTGTAAGTATGTGATGGGTGTAAGGGGGTACGGTACATGGAGGGGTGCAATGTAACATGAGGGGGGTACGACATGGAAATGTATGTCATGAGGATGGAGCAACAAAGGGGTGCAATGGTACAGTACGACATGGAGCAACAAAGGGGTGCAATGTATGTCATGAGGGGGTGTACGGTACGGGAGCAACAAAGGGTGCAATGGTCATATACAGTACATGGAGCAACAAAGGGTGGGTCATGAGGGTATGTACGGTATGTCATGAGGGGGTGTACGGTATGTCATGAGGGGGTGTGGGTCATGAGGGGGGGTGCAAATGTCATGAGGGGGTGTGTACCATGGAGCAACAAAGGGGTGCAATGTATGTCATGAGGGGGTGTACGGTACGACATGGAGCAACAAAGGGTGCAAGGTATGTCATGAGGGGGTGACTGGTATGTCATGAGGGGTGTACGACATGGAGCAACAAAGGGGTGCAATGTATGTCATGAGGGGGTGTACGGTACGACATGGAGCAACAAAGGGGTGCAATGTATGTCATGAGGGGGTGTATGGTACGACATGGAGCAACAAAGGGGTGCAATGTATGTCATGAGGGGGTACAGTACGACATGGAGCAACAAAGGGGTGCAATGTATGTGATACGGTACGACATGGAGACATGGAGCAACGACATGGAGCAACAGCGTCATGAGGTGTACAAGGGGTGTATGTCATGCAATGATGTCATGAGCAACAAAGGGGTGTGTACAGTACGACATGGAGCAACAAAGGGGTCACAAAGGGCAATGTATGTCATGAGGGGGTGTACGGTACGACATGGAGCAACAAGGGGTGCAATGTATGTCATGAGGGGGTGTACGGTACGACATAC
Organism: Archivesica marissinica; assembly: GCA_014843695.1. Taxonomy (NCBI): domain Eukaryota; kingdom Metazoa; phylum Mollusca; class Bivalvia; order Venerida; family Vesicomyidae; genus Archivesica; species Archivesica marissinica. The sequence continues at coordinate 36,260,772 of CM026396.1, forward strand.
AAAGGGGTGCAATGTATGTCATGGACATGGAGCAACAAAGGGCAATGTGCATGGTACGACATGAGCAACAAAGGGGTGCAATGTATGTCATGTACGGGACATGGGCAACAAAGGGTGTGTACATGAGGGGGTGTACGTACGACATGGAGCAACAAAGGGTGCAATGTATGTCATGAGGGGGTGTACGGTACGACATGGAGCAACAAAGGGGTGCAATGTATGTATGTCATGAGGGGGCAGGTACATGAGGGGTGTACATGGGTGACATGCAAGGTATGCATGAGGGGTGTACAAAGGGGTGCAAGGGGTGCAATGTATGTCATGACATGGAGCAACAAAGGGGGCAATGTATGTCATGAGGGGTGTACGGTACGACATGGAGCAACAAGGGGTGCAATGTATGTCATGTACGGGACATAGATCAACGGATGCACGGTGAGGGGGTGTACGTACGCATGTGTCAAGGTGTCATGGGTGGGATGTACTACAAGGGGGCAATGTGTCATGAGGTGGTGTATACGTGGAGCAACAAATGCAATGTATGTCATGAGGGGGTGTACGGTACGACATGGAGCAACAAAGGGGTGCAATGTATGTCATGAGGGGGTGTACGGTACGACATGGAGCAACAAAGGGGTGGGTGCAATGTACGGTATGTCATGAGGGGATGTACGTTATGTCATGAGGGGTGTACGGTATGTCATGAGGGGGTGTACGGTACGACATGAGCAACAAAGGGGTGCAATGTATGTCATGAGGGGGTGTACGGTACGACATGGAGCAACAAAGGGGTGCAACGTATGTCATGAGGGGTGTACGGTACGACATGGAGCAACAAAGGGTGCAATGTATGTCATGAGGGGTACGGTATGACATGGAGCAACAAAGGGGTGCAATGTCATGAGGGGGTGTACGGTACGACATGGAGCAACATGTATGCAAGGTATGTCATGAGGGATGTACGGACATATGACATGGAGCAACAAAGGGTGCAAGGTATGTCATGAGGGGGTGTGTAGTACGACATGGAACAACAAAGGGGTGCAAGGTATGTCATGAGGGGTGTACAGTACGACATGGAGCAACAAAGCAACAAGCAATGTGCAATGTGTATGTCATGAGGGGTGTACAGTACGACATGGAGCAACAAAGGGGTGCAAATGTCATGAGGGGGTATGTACGGTACGACATGGAGCAACACAAGGGGTGCAAGGTATGTCATGAGAGGGGTGTACAGTACGACATGGAGCAACAAAGGGGTGCAAGGTATGTCATGAGGGGGTGTACAGTACGACATGGAGCAACAAAGGGGTGCAAGGTATGTCATGAGGGGGTGTACAGTACGACATGGAGCAACAAAGGGGTGCAAGGTATGTCATGAGGGGGTGTACAGTACGACATGGAGCAACAAAGGGGTGCAAGGTATGTCATGAGGGGGTGTACGGTACGACATGGAACAACCTGGTGTGTACAGGCCGACCACGATTGACACTTATTCACAAGTTATTTTAATTTGAACAGTTCACAGGGTTTAGTAGTTTTCTGTGTAACTATTCTGTAGACTGCCTTAAATCCTTTGAAAATGAGTTTAATTTCGATTGTTTACAGATCCTCACATTCCAGCAGAAGCTATAGTCCTATGCCAAGGAAGCGGAAACGACGAAGCCAAAGTCCAATGAGGAAGTCGAAGAAGGATAAATATTCGCCAGACAGACGTAGCACAAAAGACTTTCACAAATCGCGCAAGCGAAAGCATAGATCTCATAGCCGAAGCTATTCGTACAGTCCATCCTCCGAATACACAACTAGTCATAAGAAAAAGTCAAAGGACAAAGACCATGATTACAAAGAGAGAGATTATAAGGAGAATAAAGACCGATATTATTCACCGGATAGACACTCGCGTAAACACCGGAATGGTCACCACATGAGCCCCTCGCGTGATCGAGTGGAAAAATACGACAAATATGACAAATATGATAAATATAGAAGATGATGCAGGTTGAATTTTAGTTATGTCATTAGGAATTGCTGAAAAATTAAAATTGTGATAAAATGCCTTTTGCCGTTTATAAATAAAATATGCATGTTGTATCTATAGCCAAACGTGTTTTAAAAATGTGATACTGTTGAAAAAAGGTGAAATGATATCAAGTTGCGACCCATTATTGGAGACTGGTATACTATTAGCATCGTGTATATTCAGTTGGTAGCATAGACATCTAACGGGTATTGTGTAATTTATGTGAAACACAAAGGAAACGGTTTATCTTGGCTAGTTCATCTATCTCTTGGGCTAGTTCATCTATCTCTTGACTAGTTCATCTATCTATTGGGCTAGTTCATCTATCTCTTGACTAGTTCATCTATCTCTTGGCTAGTTCATCTATCTCTTGGCTAGTTCATCTATTTCTTGGCTAGTTCATCTATCTCTTGACTAGTTCATCTATCTCTTGACTAGTTCATATATCTCTTGGGCTAGTTCATCTATCTCTCGACTAGTTCATCTATCTTGGCTAGTTCATCTATCTTGGCTAGTTCATCTATCTCTTGGCTAGTTCATCTATCTCTTGGCTAGTTCATCTATTTCTTGACTAGTACATCTATCTCTTGGCTAGTTCATCTATCTCTTGGCTAGTTCTATCTTGGCTAGTTCATCTCTATCTCTTGGCTAGTTCATCTATCTCTTGGGCTAGTTCATCTATCTCTTGACTAGTTCATCTATCTTGGCTAATTCATCTATCTCTTGACTAGTTCATCTATCTTGACTAGTTCATCTATCTCTTGGGCTAGTTCATCTATCTCTTGGCTAGTTCATCTATCTCGTGGCTAGTTCATCTATCTCTTGGCTAGTTCATCTATCTTGGCTAGGTCATCTATCTCTTGGGCTAGTTCATCTATCTCTTGAATAGTTCATCTATCTTGGCTAGTTCATCTATCTCTTGGCTAGTTCATCTATCTCTTGGGCTAGTACATCTATCTATTGGCTAGTTCATCTATCTCGTGGCTAGTTCATCTGTTCATCTATCTCTTGGCTAGTTCATCTATCTCTTGGCTAGTTCATCTATATCTTGGCTTGTTCATCTATCTCTTGGCTAGTTCCTCTAGGCTCTCGTACAGATTGTCGTTCCTACCATTTTAATATGGAAAAGGTGAAATGTTTTCAGGTGTTTGTGCTCAGGTTAGTGGACTTGAAGTTTCTCTTGATGTTTAAAAGTTGATGTTGTGTTATTTAAGCTGTTCTTATAGGATCATGGTTGCATATATCGTATTTATCTGCCAAACGCTCTATTTTATTATTTAATGCAAAGCGTAAAAAGTCTCTGCCTTTTGTTTCGTTAATTGGAGAATTCAAACTTTTTAATGTTAGCTTGGTGATAGCTTCAGCAAACCACCAGTTACAAAGTTATTCATGATTTTGTAAATAATACCTATAAAAGGTGATTCATTATTAATAAATTTGCAACAACCATTTCATTTTCAAAATTGGAACTTCAAATTTAACCATGGAAATATTAGACAGTAGTGACAATTTCTAATCATCTGTACCTTAAATATATCGCTGCGCAGCGCTTTCAAAGCAAAACACATGGGACTGTAAGCATATTCCAACAATCACAAGACAAATACTCGCCTGGCTGTAAATTCCATTTTGTGTAAGTTTAAATCTGTTCATACCCTGCCATTTTCTGAAAATAGGCGTTGCAGCTTGCCATCTCTACTACAATTGTAACAAGTGCGAGATTGGAGCTGAAATTTTGTTCAAAAATCAGGATGATGTGCAAATAATGTTGATATACAATCAAACATGTGGTAGCAGTCACCTCTAATCACCAACCAACCTGTATTTTGACAGCCAGCTTGAGTCTGTGGTCGAGCGGTTTAGGTCGCTGACTTGTATACCACTGTAACCTATCGTCACTGATGGGCACGGGTTCGAGCCCCGCTCAGGCCGTGTCTCATTGATATGAAAAAGTTGGCACTTTCTTACGGAGGTTGTTGCACCAAGTACTGGTTAACCGCTGGAGCCTGCCCAGGAAAGGTGTTGTTAGGTAAACTGCCCGCCGGCGATATAGCCCAAAATGGTGCTGATACAGGCGTAAAACCCGAAATATAACATAACAGCCAGCTTGCGGATTACCAAGCTCTCGTTTCCTCATAGATTAGTTACATTATATAGGTGACATCTAATAAACAGCCACCTACGTTAAGCCGCCTCTTTCTGGAAGGTGGTGATTGGCTGGCCCTGCAACAGGTTTGACTGTATATTTGTTTGTTCATGTTGACTGTACTTTGTGTATATATAATGTTGTTTACATGTGGAAGCATGCTTAATTTGTTCTTGAGACTATCTTCGTGTCTTGGAATAAGTTTATGAACAATGCGTGTGATTAAATTGGAAACCGCTGTTCAAACTATGTAACCGTGATTTCAACATGAATCCATGCCTTTTAATTGGGTCCATGTAAATTTGGTGTGGAACCAGTAACTGCCCTGTCTGATAAAATAACAGTAAAAAAAAAATAACAATACATATAGCACACAATACATATAGCGCACAATACTAGCTAGCATGCATAATGCAAGTATGTTTCAGCTTGTATTATGTTTCATATTTTAGTGTTGAGCAAAGATTTTGTGGCTTGCCAATAATTACATTCAAATGACTGCTTTTCATTGACCAATGGTGGAAACTTCCGATTAACGCAGTGGTTAGCACGCTCACTGATGCATCCCTGGTTCGATCCTCTCATCAGGAAGCATGCCAGATGGTACAGTTGTCACGAAACGGGTTTCTTCCCACACAAAATACCACATAGCTTCCATCTGCACCAACAAGAATAAGGAATACAAGTTGTTAAAAGTTTCCGAAAACAACCTATAAATCAAGTCGGTCAAAGTCCACCAAAAAATATTAACGGGAGTAAATGTTCCATGCTTTATTATTTTGATACACATTTGTTTGAATGTTGAAATTCAGTTCATTGTAAAAACAAATATGTACAGGTTTATTTAACAATTGTGACAGTAAACATTTTGTACATAGATCTGATATGCTTGTATCATGTCGGAAATAAACTTGACAGAAAATGGGAAAAAATGAATAATGAAAAACAATATGTTTTTGTTAGATTGTATATTTACATGATCCCTAGGTTTCAAAGAGACTCAATGTGGTCATTTATTAAACCTAGTAGTCGTAAAGACATCAATAGAATATCCGCTTCCCTCCCACACTAATGACCACATTTACGCTTTCATCTGCACCAACGAGAGTGATTAATATAAGTTGTTGAAACTTGCTTCGCAGTCGTAAAGTTTAAAAACAAAAAAAAATATCTTGTTGCCAATTACATTCCCAGGTAAACCAGCCTGCCATGTAACGGGTATGATATATCGCTAATTACAGCAACGCCTAATTGTTGGGTGTCTGCTTAGTCGCCTATACATTCTATGCAAGATGGATACTTTATTGGCCTCTATAACAGAGCTCGTTCTAGGTTGCAATATTTGGGAGAAGTGAGTAAGTAAGCTTGTGATTGCATCTTTAAATTGTTATTTAATAAATGGGGTTAAAATACACAGTATGACCATTAAATACAACAGTTGAATCCGAGTGCTTTCTATTGTGCCAGCATACCCTTTCTGGACATTGTATATGGGAGCAATGTCAGGGTGATTGTCGCCCTGTAGAATGTGCCAGTGTACCCTTTCTGGACATTGTATATGGGAGCGATGTCAGGGTGGTTGTCGCCCTGTAGAATGTGCCAGTGTACCCTTTCTGGACATTGTATATGGGAGCGATGTCAGGGTGGATGTCGCCCTGTAGAATGTGCCAGTGTACCCTTTCTGGACATTGTATATGGGAGCGATGTCAGGGTGATTGTCGCCCTCTAGAATGAGCCAGTGTACCCTTTCTGGACATTGTATATGGGAGCGATGTCAGGTGATTGTCGCCCTGTAGAATGTGCCAGTGTACCCTTTCTGGACATTGTATATGGGAGCGATGTCAGGGTGGTTGTCGCCCTGTAGAATGTGCCAGTGTACCCTTTCTGGACATTGTATATGGGAGCGATGTCAGGGTGATTGTCGCCCTGTAGAATGTGCCAGTGTACCCTTTCTGGACATTGTATATGGGAGCGATGTCAGGGTGATTGTCGCCCTCTAGAATGAGCCAGTGTACCCTTTCTGGACATTGTATATGGGAGCGATGTCAGAGTGATTGTCGCCCTCTAGAATGAGCCCAGCACATTGCAGGACAGCTATCGGCTGTATAATACATATGCACATAATTTCATACGTAAAGTACTAATTTAACAGATATTAGGAAATCATTCATTTACAAGCAAACTATCGATAGCCAATTCAAGCTGTCCGGTTAGCGCGCTCGCTTCTCGCCAATGCAACCCGGGTTCGATCCTCGGACCGGTAAGTATAAGAGATGGTACGGTGGTCTCCAGATCGTACAGGTGGGTTTCCTCCCACACGAATGACCACGTATACTCTTTCATCCGTGTCAACGAGAGTGATTAATATACGTTGTTAGAACTTGCTTCGCAATTGTTGTAAAATAAATAATGTTTAAACTTTAATCCTTCCTATAACCAATACTAGATCCTGAGGGTACACTGTCCAAACAAACTATAAGGTGTATACTTGAACTTGCATATACCGTTGGAGGAGCAAAGTGTTTTAAGCTTACTTTATACAAATTTATTTTAGCTTGATTGCGAAAGAAGTTCTTACAACTTATATTAATCACTATCGAGACTTCATTTCTGCTGGAATCCATCGCCGCGAGGGCGAATAGGCAACGTGGAATTTAAATGCCTTGCCTAATGGCTCCAGCGGGGCTCAAACTCTGGACCTGAAGCAAACGCTCATATCCACTGTGCTATGACTTCCACCATCCACTGCACTATCGCGACTTCCACCATCCACTGCACTATCATGACTTCCACCATCCACTGCGCTATCACGACTTCCACCATCCACTGCACTATCACGACTTCCACCATCCACTGCACTATCACTACTTCCACCATGCACTATCACGACTTCCACCATCCACTGCGCTATCAAGGCTTCCACCATCCACTGCGCTATCACGACTTCCACCATCCACTGCGCTATCACGACTTCCACCATCCACTGCGCTATCACGACTTCCACCATCCACTGCGCTATCACGACTTCCACCATCCACTGTGCTATCACGACATCCACTGCTCTATCACGACTTCCACCATCCACTGCGCTATCACGACTTCCACCATCCACTGTGCTATCACGACTTCCACCATCCACTGCACTATCACGACTTCCACCATCCACTGCACTATCATGACTTCCACCATCCACTGCGCTATCACGACTTCCACCATCCACTGCACTATCACGACTTCCACCATCCACTGCACTATCACGACTTCCACCATCCACTGCACTATCACGACTTCCACCATCCACTGCACTATCACAACTTCCACCATCCACTGCACTATCACTACTTCCACCATCCACTGTGCTATCGCGACTTCCACCATCCACTGCGCTATCACGACTTCCACCATCCACTGCACTATCACAACTTCCACCATCCACTGCACTATCACGACTTCCACCATCCACTGCTCTATCACGACTTCCACCATCCACTGCACTATCACGACTTCCACCATCCACTGCACTATCACGACTTCCACCATCCACTGCTCTATCACGACTTCCACCATCCACTGCGCTAGCACGACTTCCACCATCCACTGCTCTATCACGACTTCCACCATCCACTGCGCTATCACGACTTCCACTATCCACTGCGCTATCACGACTTCCAGTTTTAAGCTTAGAATAGAACCACGAGTACTAATGGATTTATATACAGTACTGATACCTTTGTGAAATAAACACTTATTATGTATTAGATATAAGCCGAAAACGATCCAATATGTAAAAATATTGGACATTGTGAGGCGCGTACGAAGACAATACCAATATTTTACATATTGGATCCTTTGTGAGGCTTATATCTTACTTAAAACACACATAGTCAGGATGAAAATGTCAATAAAGGCTCTAAAAATATATTGTTAACTTAAAAGAATATTACCAAACCAACCTAACTAACCATTCCATTGGATTCCTTGGCTCCTAAACTATAGGTTTAGATACTTTATTTGTGTTTCTATCTATCCTAGTTGCAAAGATATGGCGAAATATGTAAAAGCTATCCGCTCCATGGCGGCCATTTTGAAATCCAAGATGGCGGCCAAGAAAGTGAAATGACAACCTACTTTTTCACTTACCCAAGGGGTAGACGAACATTTTGATATATGTTGTCATATGCTACCTTTCAACATGATCACATTTCTGATATATTCATCCCGACTAACACTTATATAACAAGATCTCACTAATTAAAATAATGCTACCGTAGTATAATGGATACAGGATGTGAGTAGACCGTTCAAGACCCGACAGTGGCGGTGTCGTATCTATCTCTCTGAATACTGTTAACTCTGCTCGTGAGTATTACTGGCAGGACAGTCTGTTTTGGCGGAGAGTAGACCACACACATTACCTGGGTAAGAACCAGTACTCGACTGACAACTTTCCCACAACCTGTGAACCATGGTAGCTGTGAAAGGCAAATTCTAACGACGGCATGTTTGACCATTCGGCCACCGCGGAGGCTATATAATGTCTGGATCTGTTTGATTTCTATATCCCGTCTAGACTCATCACGGCGGGCACATCTTGCACGATACTTGGATCGTTTGGTTGTCGTACTTGTGACACAGGACACGCGCCCCAGTACTTCTGCCTCATTGAACAGAAGTGGTGGATGAATGGACTGACCCTGGAGCTACCTAGACGACCAGGTCTGGAGGTTATAAAACTATTCTCCGGTCTCAATCGTCTGATTGGTTCAGCTGACGGGAACACTCAGAATCAACCAATCAGATCACTTGAGATTTGAGAAAAGTTTTATAACCTCGGGCCACCAGATGTTTAACTGTCGGATCCGATTATGGTATATGCTGTTTATTTGTCTTGTAGAGTAGTCTTGCAGTTTTCGGTGATGGTGCAATAAAAGCAACAACTGGAGGAGGCATCTCCCACTTCAGGGTCCTTCTCTCGAACGGCCCTTAGTCATCATCGATTTCTATCTAGATTGCTGATAATATCAAATGTCTAATAACCTTGGACACGACTTTTTTAATGCATATTGTCTTAAAACATGTTTGTCGTACTTAATAATGTAATATGTAAATATTTTGTTACGTTAACTAGATCTAAATACAAACAAGCTTTTTGTAATAATAATTTTTTTTTTAAAATGTGTTACAATTAGTAAAGTTTTTAATTTGTCTACCCATATCCGATTAGCGCAGTGGTTAGCGCACGCTTCTCACCAATGCAACCCTGGTTCGATCCTCGGACCGGGAAGTATGTAAAATAGTACGGTGATCGCCAGATCAGACAGGTTGGTTTTCTCCGGTTTCCTCCCACACAAATGATCCACATTTACGCTTTCGTCCGCGCCAACGAGAGTGATTAATATAAATTGTTAGAACTTGCTTCGCAATCGTTGTAAAATAAATAAAGTTTAAACTATAAATATAAAGCTACTAACTCTCTCAATCATTAAACGGAACGTGAAGACCAGAAACAAGGTCAAAGAAAATGCTGATAACACACAGGTTTATTTTCGTCCACAACTCGAGTAGTTCTCATACCATAAGTGCAAAGATCAGCTGCCCTAATAACATTAGCAGGACTTAAACCGAGGTCTCGTGTCGGTGCATTAGCAGGACTTAAACCGAGGTCTCGTGTCGGTGCATTAGCAGGACTTAAACCGAGGTCTCGTGTCGGTGCATTAGCAGGACTTAAACCGAGGTCTCGTGTCGGTGCATTAGCAGGACTTAAACCGAGGTCTCGTGTCGGTGCATTAGCAGGACTTAAACCGAGGTCTCGTGTCGGTGCATTAGCAGGACTTAAACCGAGGTCTCGTGTCGGTGCATTAGCAGGACTTAAACCGAGGTCTCGTGTCGGTGCATTAGCAGGACTTAAACCGAGGTCTCGTGTCGGTGCATTAGCAGGACTTAAACCGAGGTCTCGTGTCGGTGCATTAGCAGGACTTAAACCGAGGTCTCGTGTCGGTGCATTAGCAGGACTTAAACCGAGGTCTCGGTCGGGCAAGCAACTAACGAGTCGGTCGGGCTTAGCAGGACTAAACCGAGGTCTGTGTCGGCATTAGCAGGACTAACAGTCTCGTGGGCTTAGCAGACTTAAACCGGTTCGTGTCGGTGCATTAGCAGACTAACCGAGTCCCGGTGCATTAGCAGACTAAACCGAGTTCGGCGGTTGCATTAGCGACTTAAACCGAGGTCTCGTCGGTGCATTAGCAGGACTTAAACCGAGGTCTCGTGTCGGTGCATTAGCAGGACTTAAACCGAGGTCTCGTGTCGGTGCATTAGCAGGACTTAAACCGAGGTCTCGTGTCGGTGCATTAGCAGGACTTAAACCGAGGTCTCGTGTCGGTGCATTAACAGGACTTAAACCGAGATAAAAAAAGAACTGGAGGAGGCTTCGTTCATATGAGCAACCGGTAGCGACGATAAATAAACGTAAAACACACAGCTGCACGCTATATCTGCAATGATTATAACTAGACAAGCAGTGTAACAAAAAATGATTAATTCCCTGAACTGGCAAACACTTGAAACATCGACGTTACAATCATCAGTCATATACCTATACAAAATCAGAAATAACTTAGTTTGCGTCGACCACAATCAACTAACACCTACACGGAACCTATCCAGAAGATAGATAACTTTATTTCCTCCACTGCAGGGAGAGCCACATACAATATAAACATCTAATTTACAAAGAACACAATCTAATACAAATTACAATTATACTTGACAAGTATACAACGCATAGGTACAATGCACGTCAAGTCCATATCTATACATATGATATGTACAGAGAAAGGCATACAATTTACGATGCAATTTGGAATGGCCTCCCCTCACTATGTAGGCCTAAATGCCAGCCCCAGCTTGACCAGTTTTGCTGAGCAGCTTGCCACTGTACCACCCTGTCTCATGTAACACTATCGACTGTTTATTATTAACACTCTCTGACTCAATTAATGGGTTGTTTAACAACTGTCCATGACAAGTGTCATATTCAGTATTGAGTGTAGCAGGTGTAACATGTAGCAGGTAGATAGGTAATGTTTCTATCTCCATCATAACGGTGGGTTTAGTTCACGAATGGGGTATCTCGAGATATTAATCTATGGTTGTCCGAATGGGGTATCTCGAGATATTAATCTATGGTTGTTTCCCAATCGATCTAAATAACTTCTATAATATATGTACATGTATGTCAACCTAGGCTAAATATTATCATCTATCCTTGATAGATAGACGACGTCGATATCAGATATAGATTTAGCCTATTCCTCCAACCGGATGTAGTGACTTGTAATACTCCGAAAATACACATTTTGCGTTCCTTTGTATTTATATCTATTTATCTTTATATTTTCGTGAAGCCACTAACATGCAGTTGACGATAACTACATTAGATGACCATATTATAAACATTGAAGTTAATGAGGATCTTGAACTTGAAAATTTGAAAGCCCAATGTGAGTTTGAACTTGGTATTCCCTCCGCTAACATTGTGCTCACTTGGAACGGTCGTCCTCTCCATGATGAAAAGATGACACTGGGAGCCTATGGTATCAAACATGGGGACATGTTGCTCTTACAACAAATGAGAGGTCAGCAACAACAGCAGTCGCCACAAGCTGCGGGAAGTGGAATGGGTAAGTTTGACGTCCAGTGATGGGGCCGATTTGTTTAGATCGATAACTTGCCCCTCAGTGCTGTTGGTTCCAATCCCACTGTGTCTGTCAAATTGATTCATGTGAGGGAGCTATCCAGCCGGCTTGTGGTAGGTCAGTGGTTCTACCCTAGTCCAAATATTTAGACTTGAAAAATGTAACATTTTACTATCAGGCATTTTTCAAAATATAAGGCGTAGCATATTTTATATTCTAAAAAGTATTTTTATAAATTAAAATTGTTAACAAGGTGAACACAAATACCGTTGTTTGAATTCTGCACAGTCTATAACGTCTCTTGACACAATATTATACAAGAAATCAACGTTTAAATTTCATAGGAACCGTTCCATTTCGTCCATTTTGAATATTTGGTTATTACGAAAAGCCAAAATAGAAATTGTTTTGAAGATTTATCTCCCGTGCCATTACGATGAACCTAATAAGATTTCGTTCAATATCAAATTGTTCATACGCATGAAATGTACTAACAAATAATTCATTCGGATTTCTTTTGTGAAGACACCCAGCCATTGCACAAAAACGGTGAGAGAGTCACACCTGTCGATTTCAAACGGCATTGGCAAAGCACAAATTTATAACTGTTCATGTCCGGAAAGCTTCAAAATCTTGGTCAGAAATCCCACCATCGGATCAGGGTGGAAAGTGCTATCCGAAAATGAGCTTTAACGATAAGACCTTTGAAATAACAGGATATTGACAACTGACTACAATCCGCTTGACAACTACATGTCGTTATTGTCAAATGGTTACTATCTATCTGGCCAATCTATAAGAAAGGGAATCCATAAAACTACGTACTTGTCTCTTTATCAGTTAACATATATACGTACAACAAAAGTACAAAATTCTGGAACCAGTCTCGTCACCAGTCTCGTCATACAACATGGCTTCACACAATACTGCATACTGCTTTATCACACAATTCTGCTTTATCACACAATACTGCTTTATCACACAATACTGCTTTATCACACAATACTGTTTGCGTTTACAGGTGGCGGCGTTCCTCAGCTGGACTTCAGTAATATTCAGATGCCGGGCTCATCCAGACCCCCACCAAAACCAGATCTTGAAGACCCCATTGTTATTCTTGGACTTATCAAGAACAATCCACATGAAAGAGCGCTGTTGAAGGAAAGGAATCCACCACTGTCAGATGCCTTAGAGAGTGGTAACGCAGGTAATAGTGAACAGGGTTCATTCTAGGTCAGAATTTTTGGGAGAAGTGAGAAAGCGCGTGATCGCTTCCTTAAATGGTGTTCTTTAATATACTTCTACAAAATTGGGTTAAAATGCACAGTACAACCGTTAAATACAGCATTTGAATAGAAGGAGTGCTTTATAATGGGCCAGTGTATCTTAGACAAAATTTTGTTTGAAAATCGTAAAAACCAAAAAATAAATTTTTTAAATTTTCTTTTTAGGGAGAAGTCAGAGGGCGTAGTCAGGGTCCCTAGGGCGACAATTTCGCCCACATCGCCCTGCCTTAGCAGTATCATCTGCAGGGTTCTCTCTGTCTGAATGACCGTCACCCTGCCTTAGCAGTATCCTCTGCAAGGTTCCCTCTGTCTGAATGACCGTCACCCTGCCTTAACAGTATCATCTGCAGGGTTCCCTCTGTCTGAATGACCGTCACCCTGCCTTAGCAGTATCATCTGCAGGGTTCCCTCTGTCTGAATGACCGTCACCCTGCCTTAGCAGTATCATCTGCAGGGTTCCCTCTGTCTGAAGGACCGTCACCCTGCCATTTTTTCCTCTCTAGAATAAACCATAATAGCTGTACTATACCGGCTTGTAAATATAATTTACTTGACATGCATATGATCGACCGCCTATTCTAACTTCTTTGTTAACCCATTCAACACCAAGTAACTGACATGGACTGGTCCATGATATTTTCAGACAGATAAATTAATAAGAAAATTACATTTGGACCAGTTCATTTATCAAAATGGGTAATTTTTGTCTAAAAATAGTAATATTACTGACAAAAAGTGTAGATCCTGATGAGACGGCTCGTCACAAGCCGACTCATATGGATCTACACTTTTTGTAAGCCTATTGAGAAGCCTATTGTGTTGAAAGTTAGTTAAACAACAAACTGTAGTATTCCTGCAGCTTGGCTGTCCGATTAATGCAGTGGTTAGCACGCTCGCTTCTCACCAATGCAACCTGGTGTTCGATCCTCGGACCGGGAAGTATGTGAGATGGTACAGTGGTCGCCAGATCAGACAGGTGGGTTTTCTCCGGGTACTCCAGTTTTCTCCCACACGAATGACCACATTCGCGCTTTCATCCGCGCCAACGAGAGTGATTAATAGAAGTTGTTAAAACTTGCTTCGCAATCGTTGTAAAATAAATAAAGTTTATAAACTTGCTGTTGTTAACATGTATCTGTCGTTGTTTCAGAGAGATTTGTTGAGGTGTATAGGAAACAAAGGGATCAGAGATTAGAGAAGGAGAGGGAACGTAACCGATTGCTGCAGATGGATCCATTTGATCCGGAGGCACAGAAACTTATTGCTGAAGAAATCAGGTATACAGTCAAGCCTGTCTTAAACAGCCAGCCAAGGGAGTCACAGAAAGTGGCTGCTTAGCACAGGTGGCTGCTTAACCCTTTCAACACCACAGACCTCTAAATTGGCTTACAAAAAAGTGTAGATCCAGATGAGCCGGCTCGTGACGAGCTGTCTCATCAGGATCTGCACTTTTTTCAAGTAATATAACTATTTTTAGAAAAAATTTACCCATTTTGATAAATGAACTGATCCAAATGTAATTTTGTTATTAATTTATTGGTCTAAAAATATCATGGACCAGTCCATGTCAGTTACTTGGTGTTGAATGGGTTAATAGAGGTCAAATGTATACCAAAGTAACATATTGGGAATCTGAAAACTGGCTACTTAATACAGGTTGGCTGCTTAATAGAGGTGACCACTAATGCAGGTTTGACTGTATGTTATAAATGTGCAGAAATTCCTGCTCCTGAAGACTGTTTGAGATGGAAAGAAGAGAATGCTTCATAGCGAACAACTTTGTTAACTGTCCACCAACTGGTCCAGCCCTCAGGTGTAATTGTGTGAGTGTTTTACGTTTATTTATCTTCGCTACCGGTTACCCATATGAGCGACGCCTCCTGAAGAGATTAGTCATTTTAGATTTTTGGAGGATAGTGCAATGATACAGACAGAGACCTATTCCAGAGTCTCCTCTGGTTCTTTTACGTGTACAGTGTAAAGCACCGACACGAGACCTCGGTTTAACGTCCCATCTGAAAGACTGTTAATTTTATTAGGGTCAGACGGGGGATCGAACTTGCTATCCCAGGATTACCAGTCCAGCGTGTTACCACTGGACTACAGATCCGTCGGTTTAATTGTCTAACAACACTTCTGATTTATTCAAGTTACTGTTATGTCAAAAACCTTTTATTTACTCATTTCATATTCAAGAGGATTTCTTTTATGTTTTCCAATGAATGATGGGGTCAGTGAAAGAAAACTCCATCTTCCTGGCATTTTCTCTGTCACTGCTTGAATTTTGTATTCCTCCGCAGTTGGATGTACTTGCATGGAATCCATCGGCACGAGGGAGAGAGAAGATGCAATGTGGAATTTAAATGCCTTGCCTAACGGCACAATCGTAACGGCTACTGCTACAGCTGTTCTTGCTTTGGAATAAATTAGTAAATAATCAGATAGCTTGTTACTATGCTGACCTATTCATGTTTCAGGTTAAAAAATGTAGAAACCAACATGGAATCTGCAATCGAGTTTGTGCCCGAAAGCTTTGGTCAGGTGATCATGTTGTACGTAGACTGTTTGGTGAACGGACATCCCGTTAAGGCATTTGTTGACTCCGGTAAGTAACTGGATATGTTGAAGTAGTGTTCATTGTTTGGTGAATGGGTACCCAAGTCGAGCATGACTACTGTCGATCTGTTATTGTGGAGGGATACACCGATGTTACGGCAAGTGGGGACTCATGTAATTGTTGTTTGCATCAAGTGTAGATCAGACTGGCCATCAAATTCCACCCACCGCCTCCTTGGTGGAGTGGTTAATAATGTCACTGACATGGTATGCCACTGTAACCTATCATCTCTGATGGTCACGGGTTCGAGCCCCGCTCAGACAAGTCAGCGACCGTAACCACTCGACCACGGAGGCGGAATAGGAAAGGATTAAAACGGAAGCAGAGCTTATATAGTTTCTCTCCTTGCAGTTCAAAATAGTGACAATACACAGTAATATATTAGACGGTGTGGAACTAATACATGTATACCTTATGTACATGTTCTGATTTGTCACGGAGACCTGGAGTTACAAAGGATGGATTTCTTTCCTGAACAAATTTGGGCAATACTGATTTGCAACGGATACGAGAATATTCTATGAGCGACATCTGTAATTTTCTATTACCTCCCTTGGCAGAAAGTCTGATTATTCCAATATGTGAATAGGTCCTTTTAGTTGGAATCTTTTGTTTTTACTGTTGTTCCCTAACCAGATGTTGTGGTACGTAAATGTGATTTTATCAAAAACGTGTTAATTAAGTGATCACATTATTTTACAAATAAGTAGCCATTGCATATACTGTAGGAGACCTGTCGAGATATAGTAATTTAATAATCCTAAAAAGTATTAGTTGGATAAAATTGTTTGCATGTTGTGCAAAGGAAACAACGATAAAAACAGAGGAAAACACTTAATAGGACCTATCTACTTCTAGAGAGTATTCAGGGGCAATAACTGACCGATGTCTCTCATTGTATGATAACAACTTTTTTTTAGGAATTGTGACTTCATTTTGAACAGGAATACACATATCTTTAAATTATCTCTAGTGTATGGTATGTGGATGTGGTGTAGTGAATGTTATGTCCCTTGTGTTCTCTATACTGGTGTATGTTATTCCACGAGGCGTCGGGGTTAACCCTGTACTTCACTTGTTTCAGGTGCTCAGATGACGATAATGAGTCAAGCCTGTGCTGAGAGATGCAGCATAATGAGACTGGTTGACACTCGATGGGCCGGCATAGCAAAAGGTGTCGGTACGCAGAATATCATCGGTAGAGTACATCTAGGTAGGGATTAATATTAATTGTTGGTCATCGTGGTCGACAAAACTAGGGCTTGTATGAACGTTCGGCACACAGAATATCAACGCCAGAGGTGTTGAAGTCATGGTAGCACGTTCGCTTCAGGTGTGAAAGGCCTGGAGTTTGAGTCCCACTGGGGCCGTTACGATTGTGCCCTTAGGCAAGGCATTTAAATTCCATGTTGACTCTTCTCTCCCTCGTGGCGATGGATTCCATCCGGAACGAGGTCTAGAGAGTGATTAATATAAGTTATAGGAACTTGTTTCACAATCAAACTTAAAATTAATTTGTATAAACTAAAAATGAATAATGAAACAACACAAAATCTGAATGTTAGTATTATGAAAGCACTGTTAGCATTATGAAAGCACTGTTAGCATTATGAAAGCACCGTTAGCTTATGAAAGCACTGTTAGTATTATGAAAGCACTGTTAGCATTATGAAAGCACCGTTAGCATTATGAAAGCACTGTTAGCATTATGAAAGCACCGTTAGCTTATGAAAGCACTGTTAGTATTATGAAAGCACCGTTAGCATTATGAAAGCACTGTTAGCATTATGAAAGCACCGTTAGCTTATGAAAGCACCGTTAGCTTATGAAAGCACCGTTAGCTTATGAAAGCACTGTTAGCATTATGAAAGCACTGTTAGCATTATGAAAGCACTGTTAGCATTATGAAAGCACCGTTAGCTTATGAAAGCACTGTTAGTATTATGAAAGCACCGTTAGCTTATGAAAGCACTGTTAGCATTATGAAAGCACCGTTAGCTTATGAAAGCACCGTTAGCTTATGAAAGCACCGTTAGCTTATGAAAGCACTGTTAGCATTATGAAAGCACTGTTAGCATTATGAAAGCACTGTTAGCATTATGAAAGCACCGTTAGCTTATGAAAGCACTGTTAGCATTATGAAAGCACTGTTAGCATTATGAAAGCACCGTTAGCTTATGAAAGCACTGTTAGCATTATGAAAGCACTGTTAGCATTATGAAAGCACTGTTAGCATTATGAAAGCACTGTTAGCATTATGAAAGCACAGTTAGCATTATGAAAGCACCGTTAGCTTATGAAAGCACTGTTAGCATTATGAAAGCACTGTTAGCATTATGAAAGCACTGTTAGCATTATGAAAGCACCGTTAGCTTATGAAAGCACTGTTAGCATTATGAAAGCACTGTTAGCATTATGAAAGCACCGTTAGCTTATGAAAGCACTGTTAGCATTATGAAAGCACTGTTAGCATTATGAAAGCACTGTTAGCATTATGAAAGCACTGTTAGCATTATGAAAGCACTGTTGCATATGAAAGCACTGTTAGCATTATGAAAGCACTGTTAGCATTATGAAAGCACCGTTAGCATTATGAAAGCACCGTTAGCATTATGAAAGCACAGTTAGCATTATGAAAGCACCGTTAGCATTATGAAAGCACTGTTAGCATTATGAAAGCACCGTTAGCATTATGAAAGCACCGTTAGCATTATGAAAGCACAGTTAGAATTATGAAAGCACAGTTAGCATTGCGTTAGAATTATGAAAGCACAGTTAGCATTATGAAAGCACCGTTAGCATTATGAAAGCACTGTTAGCATTATGAAAGCACTGTTAGCATTATGAAAGCACCGTTAGCATTATGAAAGCACCGTTAGCATTATGAAAGCGCAGTTAGCATTATGAAAGCGCAGTTAGCATTATGAAAGCACTGTTAGCATTATGAAAGCACCGTTAGCATTATGAAAGCACTGTTAGCATTATGAAAGCACTGTTAGCATTATGAAAGCACTGTTAGCATTATGAAAGCACTGTTAGCATTATGAGAGCACTGTTAGCATTATGAAAGCACTGTTAGCATTATGAAAGCACTGTTAGCATTATGAAAGCACTGTTAGCATTATGAAAGCACCGTTAGCATTATGAAAGCACTGTTAGCATTATGAAAGCACTGTTAGCATTATGAAAGCACCGTTAGCATTATGAAAGCACTGTTAGCATTATGAAAGCACTGTTAGCATTATCTTCTTCTTCTTGTCGTTCGCGAATCACATGGACAAGCCGGCAGCAAACATGAAATGGGCCGTCCTCCTCAGATCCTCCCGGCAGCCATGTAACTTCGTCTGGAGAGAAGTATCTGTTGGCCAGGTTGTTTTCCTCAGCCCATTAAGATTGGGACACTCCTGGAGGATGTGTTCTGCAGTCTGGTCCCCTACTTTGCAGTTGATGGAGCTAGTCCAAGCTTCCGACACATATGGAAGTTCAGGCGGTTATGCCCTGTTCTAAGCCGGAATATCGTGACTTGCTCCTGTCTGGTGAGAAGGTGGTAGTCATCTTTCTCGACTGTTGGCTTTGATGCAGATTTGATTATGGTGCATTTCTCCTTGTAAGTCAAATCTTTGTCTGGTTGCCTCTCGGTAGAACCTTGCTTGGCAAGCTGGTCAGCGGCTTCATTGCCAGGGATGCCTATGTGTGCAGGTACCCACTGGAGGACAGTTCTTTTAGTTACGCTGACTGTTCGAAGGGCTTCCATCAGGTGGGGTTCTTTGTTGTTAGACAGGGAATCCAGAACTGAGAGTGCATCAGTCAGGAAGACAACCTGGGCACACTCCACAGTGTTGTGTACTAGAGATGCTGCTGTTTCAAGGGCCTGTACTTCTGCCCCATAGTTGCTGCAGTGTACTCCAGTAGGTAGAGCAACTGACTGTGTGTGTCCATCTGGGTGTCGGACATACACGCCTGCTCCTCCGTTTGCTACTGCTTTTGTGGCTGAACCATCTGTGTAGACTTGTAGCCATGCTTCTCCAGGATAACTCTTGTCGATGTGTGCTAGTGTGAGGGCATGTTTGACGTCATCATGTTGTCTATCTCTGGATGTCATGTATGGGATTGTACTGCAGATGGTAACCTTGGATTCATCGCTAGTCAACCATGGCTTGGATAGAAATGGCGTTGGAGGCAATGTCTTGGCTGGGAGATGGCTGGTGTGCTTTCGAGCAAGCTTCTTGGACTGGTGGATGAAACTGCTTCGCTTTAGACAATTCTTCGTTAGTGCCTCAACTCTCTGCTTCATCGGTTGTTCTTCCTGACATCGAAACTTCTCTGTCTGTAGAAGAATTCTTGTGTCGCGACGTTCTTGCAGTGGCTGGATGGAAGTAATTTTCTCCATGGCCTTGATTGGAGTGCTCTTCATTGCACCTGTGATCAGCCTGAGAGCCTTATTCTGAACCTTGTCGAGTGTCTGTTGGTTGGTCTTGGCTGATGTTGTCCAGGCGGTGGATCCATATTCCAGGTGAGGCCTGACCACACCTTGGTATATAGTCTTCAGGATATGATCATTGGCACCCCATGTGGTGCCAGCAAGCTTCCGAAGGATTGCAAGCTTGCGCTTGGCTTTGGCCTCTGCTTTCTGGATATGTGGCTTCCATGTCTGCCGTCTGTCAAATGTCACCCCCCAAGTATGTTGGCTCGTTGTCCGTCTTCAAGGCAGTTCCACCGACTTTGATGGTTCCAGCTTTCTGTTTGGTGGAAAGTGTGAAGAGTGTGGTTGACGACTTCTCCTTATTAATAGAGATGCACCAGTCTTCTGCCCATGCTGTGAACTTGTCTGCGGCCATCTGCATTCTGTATGTGGCAGTCGTTGCATGTTCTTCAACACACCACATGACCAAGTCGTCAGCATAGAGTGCTGCTTTGATACCTTTTGGGAGCTCTGCAAGCAAGTCATCGATGAAGATGAGGAACAGCGTAGGCGAGATCACTCCTCCTTGATGAACACCGTGTCGGATGAGGAATTTCTTGCTCTTCTGGTTGTCAACAAGTACTCTGGCTCTGCGATTGTGTAGGAAGGATTTGGTCCATCGGAGCATCTTGTCGGCAATTCTGCATCGTTGCATCTTGACCAGCAGCCCATCAGTCCAGACTTTGTCAAAAGCCTTCTGGAGGTCTATCCAGGTTGCAAAAACTACCTTCTGGCCTTGGAATGCATCCTCAACTTCCTGAGCGAGGTATGTTGCATGGTCCTCTGTGCATCTGAACTGTCGGAATCCTGCTTGTTCCTTGGATAGGAGGTTTTCTGTCTCAAGGTACCACATGAGTCTCTTGTTAACTATCCTCTCCATTGTCTTGACCACACTGCTAGTGAGACTAATAGGGTGATAGCTGGATATCCTTGCCGTTCTTGTAGATTGGGATAACGTTGGCTTCCTTCCAGATCTGCGGAACTATGCCTTCTTCCCAGCTAAGATTGAAGATGTTAAGAAGTTTCAGCATGGCTGAGCATCCAAGATGAGTTAGCATCTCATTGGAGATTCCATCTGGTCCAGGTGACTTCCTCTTTTTCAGTTGTCTGAGCGCTGTGTACAGTTCCTGGTATGTAAGTGGACGTTTCATGGAGTCTTGTTCCGTATGCCTTTTACTTCTATCCTTCTGTTCTTTCCGTGCCTCTCTTTGCTGTTGGCGTGTGACTTTGATGTTGCCCTCTTTCTGGTAGGCTTTGGCGAGACAGTCTGCAGTCTCTTTGCCGGTCAACAGTTTCCCATCCTCCTCCAACGTGATTTTCTGTCTGCTATTTTCTTCATCATTTAGCTGTTTCGTGAGCCTCCACAACTTCCTCCCGTCCTTCTCAAGGTTCAGGGCAGCAGTTTTCTCCCTCCAACTTCGTCGTGTAGTTTCCAGTTTTGAATTTTGAAACTGTGCCTTTGCTTTCTGAAGTTGTTCATGGTTTTCTTGTGATGGCTGTTCTTCTGCCCTGTTCCTTGCTTCAGTGAGTTCATCTTGGAGGATCTGCAACTGATTGGTCCAGTAGGGCTTGTATTCTCTTCTCGCACCTATAGGGATGGTTTCATGGGCAGCTTTGAGTATGCAGCTGTTGAACTCTTTCACCACGTTGTTAACATCTCTTCCTTGTACCTGTATGCCTCGAGTAAGAGAATTGGACCGAATAGCAAAGAGACTCCACTTGGCTTTCTTGTAGTTCCATCTAGGGTAGGGATGGTCTGTCTGTATCACTTCACTGCTGAGTGTGAGGAACACTGGTTTGTGGTCACTTCCACCAAGTTGATCGCCAACTTCTCTAACCGTACCTTTCTGGATGTCCTCTGTGCAGAATGCTAGATCTGGAGAGGTAGTAATGTGCCATCGCCTAAAGTAGAAGGTTGGTACATCATAGGGCTGGTTGACAAGAATCAAGTTGTGCTCATCCTGCCAGTCCTCCACTTCATCCCCACGCCTATCAGACTGTGCATATCCCCAACTCTGGGAATGACTATTGAAGTCACCAACAACCATGTATCGACTGTTTGAAGCTTCAATAGTGTCAAGGGCAAGGGCTTTGTCATTTGGGCAGTAGTAGTTGACGAGGTTCAACTCAGTTGATTTGGTCTTGATCTTGAACTCCTGGTATTCCGCTCCTTCAAGGTAGGTTTTCACTTCGCTCGCATTGATGTTGTTCCGGACTAGAGTGAGCACACCACCCTTGTGTCTGTCTTGTCGGTCTGCACGGAGGCACTGGTAGCCTCGTACTTTGAACGTCTTGTCTTTGTTCAGGTGTGTTTCCTGTATGCAGCAAACATTTACCTCTTTGTCCTGTAGTACTTGCTCCAGTTCAGTCTTTTTGTTAAAGACTCCTTCAGCATTCCACTGCATGAGCACAAGAGGTTTCTGCTTCACGTTTCGGCCAGTAGCTGTCCTTCGCCGTCCCCTGGCTCCACAGGGCGGCTTAGGGTGACCTCCAGTAGCTAAGGATGGGTTCTTTCGAAGTATGGAACCCGGCACTGTACCTGCCTGGCGGGTCTTCAAAGGTCCAGCACCATCTCGGTTTACTCTTTCTGTCATTGTGATTCATTTTGCGTTTATGCGTAGTACCGTGGTTTATTAGAATGCGCCGTGCGGCCCAGTACTTCCGGCTTCAACATTCGAGATTTCTGTTGGGGTTACCTCACCCTTAGGCTAGGACTTTTAAGGCGGTCCATATATTCGCCTGATGCACCCGTTGTGGGACACGTGGAGTATTTAATAGGAGTAGCTTTGCCATGTGCTATCCTGCCCCATCCTGGTAGGTACACCGCCATATGGTCCGGGACTGCTTATTTGATTCACAGCTAACCCCCATATCTGAGGGCCGTTCCCCTATCCGCCACTTGAGGACCCGCTGGGTAGGGGATGGTCGCCCCACTACTGAATTGGAAGCAGCATGGTCCTAGGTTAGCATTATGAAAGCACTGTTAGCATTATGAAAGCACAGTTAGCATTATGAAAGCACCGTTAGCATTATGAAAGCACCGTTAGCATTATGAAAGCACCGTTAGCATTATGAAAGCACCGTTAGCATTATGAAAGCACTGTTAGCATTATGAAAGCACTGTTAGCATTATGAAAGCACTGTTAGCATTACGTTAGCATTATGAAAGCACCGTTAGCATTATGAAAGCACCGTTAGCATTATGAAAGCACTGTTAGCATTATGAAAGCACCGTTAGCATTATGAAAGCACCGTTAGCATTATGAAAGCACAGTTAGCATTATGAAAGCACTGTTAGCATTACGTTAGCATTATGAAAGCACCGTTAGCATTATGAAAGCACCGTTAGCATTATGAAAGCACAGTTACCATTACGTTAGCATTATGAAAGCACCGTTAGCATTATGAAAGCACTGTTAGCATTACGTTAGCATTATGAAAGCACAGTTAGCATTACGTTAGCATTATGAAAGCACAGTTAGCATTATGAAAGTACTGTTAGCATTATGAAAGCACTGTTAGCATTATGAAAGCACTGTTAGCATTATGAAAGCACCATTAGCATTATGAAAGCACCGTTAGCATTATGAAAGCACTGTTAGCATTATGAAAGCACCATTAGCATTATGAAAGCACTGTTAGCATTATGAAAGCACCATTAGCATTATGAAAGCACTGTTAGCATTATGAAAGCACCATTAGCATTATGAAAGCACTGTTAGCATTATGAAAGCACTGTTAGCATTATGAAAGCATTGTTAGCATTATGAAAGCACCATTAGCATTATGAAAGCACCGTTAGCATTATGAAAGCACCATTAGCATTATGAAAGCACCGTTAGCATTATGAAAGCACCATTAGCATTATGAAAGCACCATTAGCATTATGAAAGCACTGTTAGCATTATGAAAGCACCATTAGCATTATGAAAGCACTGTTAGCATTATAAAAGCACTGTTAGCATTATGAAAGCACTGTTAGCATTATGAAAGCACCATTAGCATTATGAAAGCACCGTTAGCATTATGAAAGCACCATTAGCATTATGAAAGCACCATTAGCATTATGAAAGCACTGTTAGCATTATGAAAGCACTGTTAGCATTATGAAAGCACTGTTAGCATTATGAAAGCACTGTTAGCATTATGAAAGCACTGTTAGCATTATGAAAGCACAGTTAGCATTATGAAAGCACTGTTAGCATTATGAAAGCACCATTAGCATTATGAAAGCACTGTTAGCATTATGAAAGCACCATTAGCATTATGAAAGCACCGTTAGCATTATGAAAACACTGTTAGCATTATGAAAGCACTGTTAGCATTATGAAAGCACTGTTAGCATTACGTTAGCATTATGAAAGCACCATTAGCATTATGAAAGCACCGTTAGCATTATGAAAGCACAGTTAGCATTATGAAAGCACAGTTAGCATTATGAAAGCACCGTTAGCATTATGAAAGCACCATTAGCATTATGAAAGCACTGTTAGCATTATGAAAGCACCATTAGCATTATGAAAGCACTGTTAGCATTATGAAAGCACCATTAGCATTATGAAAGCACTGTTAGCATTTGGGTGATAATGTACAAATAATAATTTCAGATCAATCAGTTTCTTTGAGGAAATATTTTCGAAAATGTTTTATTTGAAATTTGAATAAATTATAATTGAAAAATGGGACTTACATGACAGTAATTCACTTCATACGCTTCTTAGAAAGTAAATGGCGTGCAGTGCTTTGAATTCAAACTATGAGCGGCATTGTTATACATGGTTCATTCTAGGTCAGAATTTTTGGGAGAAGTGAGAAAGCGCATGATCGCTTCCTTAAATGGTGTTCTTTAATATACTTCTGCAAAATAGGGTTAAAATGCACAGTACAACCATTAAATACAACATTTGAATAGAAGGAGTGCTTTATAATGGGCCATCTTACTAGACAAAATTTTGATTGAAAATAAAAAAATTAGGGAGAATTGGGGCCCCAGGAGGGCGAAGTCAGGGTCCCTAGGGCTACAGTTTCGCCCACATCGCCCTCTAAACTGATCCCTGGTTATAGGCCCGTGATTACAATGCTTGCATTTATTTCAGGTCAAATTCAAATAGGCAAAGACTTCTTACAATCATCCTTCTCCATCTTAGAAAATCAACCAATGGATATGCTTCTAGGTCTCGATATGTTGAAACGACATCAGGTTAGACAACTCTGTAGTGTATTTCTTGTGTGTATGTATGTATGTTCGATTTGTGTCAACCCTCTTGTGGGGTCCTAGATAGGTTTAGCCGACCAAAGTGGTTAACCAGTGCATAGCAATGTGTTTGAGGTGCAGAGACCAGTACCCCACAGTCGGACGGCTCGGAAGACTCTACAGCGCACCTGCCTGCGCTGCTGCCTTAGACACTACCACGGACATGAATATATGCAGGTTCCACTCACCGACACTACATACGTGGCCGTGCCGAGTATCGAACCCGGGAGCATTTGATTCCGATATCCAACGCTCTATTTGTCCACCAGATGACAGCTCTTTATTAATAACTCGCATAATCCCAGCACTGGTCCATTTGAGGAACTGGTCCAATAATACCGGGAACTCTCCCCTACATACGTGGCCTGATCCCCACCCCCGAGTAACGAACCTGGGACCGTTCGAATCCATATCCAACGCTCTACCACTGGACCACGGATGCCACATTTCAATAGACACCAATTTGGTAGGAATGAAAGTATGTAATAAAAAATGTAAAATGTTTATCAAAAATATTAAGAAAAGTACATAACAGAATAGAGGTTAAGAATTAAAATACATAATACTATAGATACATGTAAAAGAAAATTGTAAAAGTTAAGTTTATGGGGAAAAGTGGGGGGCCCCAGGGGGCAAAGTCCTAGGGTGACTATTTCGCCCTCTAGAGCCCTGCTGAGCTGTATAAACTTCATAATGGCACTTTTAAAATATTTAACTTTCAGTGTGTAATAGACTTGCAGAAAAATGAGCTGATTATCGGTACAACTGGCACCAGGACGTCGTTCTTACCGGAGAACCAGCTGCCTACTCACGCTCATATCGACGCCCGATCTCAGGACCCAAGTGATGACATGGAGGATCAGCAGCTTGCTGCGGCCCTGCAGAAGTCGGCGGAGGAGGCTGCCGGTAAGCTTTGCCTACATTGATTGGAATGTGTCTTTAACTTGGTTGAGAAACATTATTTGAATATTGCAGGTTCAGAGAAATCCTGAAATCAATATTTAAGCATAGAGCCAGATCAGACGCCGCAGAACGTGCGTTTTTGCAAACAGCATAGAGCCAGATCAGGCGCCACAGAACGTGCGTTTTTGCAAACAGCATAGAGCCAGATCAGGCGCCACGGAACGTGCATTTTTGCAAACAGCATAGAGCCAGATCAGGCGCCACGGAACGTGCGTTTTTGCGAACAACATAGAGCCAGATCAGACGCCACAGAACGTGTGTTTTTGCAAACAGCATAGAACCAGGTCAGACGCTGCAGAACGTGCGGTTTTGCAAACAGCATAGTGCCAGATCAGGCGCCACGGAACGTGCGTTTTTGCAAACAGCATAGAGCCAGATCAGGCGCCACGGAACGTGCGTTTTTGCAAACAGCATAGAGCCAGATCAGACGCCGCAGAACGTGCGTTTTTGCAAACAGCATAGAGCCAGATCAAGACGTCAGAGAATGTGCGTCTGATCAGGCTCTATGCTGTTTGCTACTTGGATAGTGGAGCTTGGCTGAATAGCAAACAACATAGATCCAGATCAGACGCAGTCAAATACAATAACCCCTGTTTGTGTGTGTTTTACGTTTATTTACCGTCGCTACCGTTTGCCCATAGGCGATGCCTTAGATTTTTGGAGGATAGTGCAATGATACAGACAGAGACCCATTACAGAGTCTCCTCTGATTTTTTAACGTGCACAGTGTACAGCACCATACCCCTGTTCCTACTACGGTGTTTATTATATAATTATACATGTATTTTACAAATTAACACTTAGATCTCGTACAAAATCTTGCGACTGGTTCCTGTGTTTTGCGTGCTATAGCTGCAATTATAATCTTTCTTCTTGCAGGAGGTTCAAGCACAAGCAAAAGTGATTCTACGAACTCTAAACTGTTAATGACTACGCCGCTCGGTAGTGGACAGTTCTCTGGTAACGGTGCTTCATCAAATAGTGCAAATATTCCACACTCGAGTTCAGGATCATTCTCAGCTCAGGGGGGCGCCAGCGGCGCTCACAGATCATTCCCGGAACCTGTGATACGAAGACTCGTTGAAAAGGGCTATAACCGCCATGACGTTCTCGAAGCTTTGACAAATGCTGGCGGAGACGAACAAAAAGCCTCTATATCACTGTTTGCTAAATCCCTCAAATTTTGACCAACCGCGATACTTGAATGACTGTCTATTCCTTTGCACGATAGGTTATTGCCCGATGCCCATAATGACTTTTTTCTGATGACAAATTCAACATGACACCGTTACCGTATAATAATAAAGTAGAAATTTACAAATTTTGCAAAGTTCTAACAACTTGTATTAATCACTCGCGAACCAACGTGAAATGAAAATGTAAATATTGTCATTCTTGATGTAAATCCCACCTGTCCGATCTTGCGGCCACCGTACCATCTCACTTACTTCCCGGTCCGAGGCCAGGTTGCATTGATGTAAATTGAGCATACTAACCAATCGGACACTGGTACTGTTGGTACTGTTGGTGTCGTATTAAATTGAGGAAAAGTGTATTTAACTCTCTGCATGCTTGGTAAAATAATTGTAGCAGACGACAATTCATTAATGTGTTTTTCTTAAATGTACCTGAAAACTCTTGAAATGTTTCATGGAATTTTATTAGAATTTTGTCGTTAGAAAATGTTATTATATTTAAGACAAAACCACCATTTACACGGTTATTAATAATTTTGTAAATAAATGTTCATAAACGGATGTAATTTACGAATAATAATTGCACGGAAACTAATTTATTTATATCTATTGCATTTCCTTCAATGAACGTATATGCACTGTTTGTATCTATTTCTGTATGAATGTCTTCACTAATGATATGCAACTGACATGCATACTAAGAAGTCAGGAACATTAAACTTGATTTATTTTACACCGATTGCGAAGCGGGTTCTAACAACTTATATTAATCGCTCTCGTTGGCACGGATGAAAGCGTATATGTGGTCATTCGTGTGAAAGGAAACCAGAGTACCCGGAGAAAACCCACCTGTCCGAGCTGGCGACCACCATACCAACTCACATACTTCCCGGTCCGAGGATCAAACCCGGGTTGCATTGGTGAAAAGCGAGCGCGCTAATCGGACATTAGCAGTGTTGGGCAGCATTTCGTTGCTATTCAAGGCATGTGTGTTACAGTTTACGCTGTTCCAAGGCTGATCTAATTGCACGGTCCGGCGCACGATGTCGCAAATCTGGCCTAAATACATATTAAATACAAAATGTTGGATATTATTTTTCTTTTTGAAAAGAATACTTTATGTAAATATAAGTAATGAAGCGCAGATTAATATATCGGTTAGCTTCCCACATTTTACGCCCAATGTAGTTCATACCCCGATGGAAACTATTAACCCATTCAACACCAAGTAACTGACATGGACTGGTGCATTCAACACCAAGTAACTGCCATGGACTGGTGCATTCAACATCAAGTAACTGCCATGGACTGGTGCATTCAACATCAAGTAACTGACATGGACTGGTGCATTCAACACCAAGTAACTGCCATGGACTGGTGCATTCAACACCAAGTAACTGCCATGGACTGGTGCATTCAATCCCAAGTAACTGACATGGACTGGTGCATTCAACACCAAGTAACTGACATGGACTGGTGCATTCAACACCAAGTAACTGACATGGACTGGTGCATTCAACACCAAGTAACTGCCATGGACTGGTGCATTCAACACCAAGTAACTGCCATGGACTGGTGCATTCAATCCCAAGTAACTGACATGGACTGGTGCATTCAACACCAAGTAACTGACATGGACTGGTGCATTCAACACCAAGTAACTGACATGGACTGGTGCATTCAACACCAAGTAACTGACATGGACTGGTGCATTCAACACCAAGTAACTGACATGGACTGGTGCATTCAACACCAAGTAACTGACATGGACTGGTGCATTCAACACCAAGTAACTGACATGGACTGGTGCATTCAACACCAAGTAACTGACATGGACTGGTGCATTCAACACCAAGTAACTGACATGGACTGGTGCATTCAACACCAAGTAACTGACATGGACTGGTGCATTCAACACCAAGTAACTGACATGGACTGGTGCATTCAACACCAAGTAACTGACATGGACTGGTGCATCATATTTACCCATTCAACACCAAGTAACTGACATGGACTGGTGCATCATATTTACCCATTCAACACCAAGTAACTGACATGGACTGGTGCATCATATTTACCCATTCAACACCAAGTAACTGACATGGACTGGTGCATCATATTAACCCATTCAACACCAAGTAACTGACATGGACTGGTGCATCATATTAACCCATTCAACACCAAGTAACTGACATGGACTGGTGCATCATATTAACCCATTCAACACCAAGTAACTGACATGGACTGGTGCATCATATTAACCCATTCAACACCAAGTAACTGACATGGACTGGTGCATCATATTAACCCATTCAACACCAAGTAACTGACATGGACTGGTGCATCATATTAACCCATTCAACACCAAGTAACTGACATGGACTGGTGCATCATATTAACCCATTCAACACCAAGTAACTGACATGGACTGGTGCATCATATTAACCCATTCAACACCAAGTAACTGACATGGACTGGTGCATCATATTTTTAGACCAATAAATTAATAAGAGAATTACATTTGGACCAGTTCATTTATCAAAATGGGTAATTTCTCTCTAAAAAATAGTAATATTACTGGCAAAAAGTGCAGATCCTGATGAGATGGCTCGTCACGAGGATCTACACTTTTTATAAGCCTATATAGAGGCCTGTGGTATGGAAAGGGTTAATCAGCGATTCATTCCTCAAGTGGGCACATCTTCAAAATGTTTAAAATCTAATCGTCCACACATTAGAATACCTCAGCGTACAGCACATTCTAAGTTGTATGGCTATAACCCATTCCCACATTGAGATTTATCTCCAAACATACGGCAGCCATTTAGCTTCAATCAGCGGATAATCAGAATAAGCAGGCAGTATATCGACCTTCACCTCTGTAGATATTATTGGAATTCTGACCTTCACCTCTGTAGATATTATTGGAATTCTGACCTTCACCTCTGTAGATATTACTGAGATTCTGACCTTCACCTCTGGTAGATATTACTGAGATTCTGACCTTCACCTCTGTAGATATTGGAATTCTGACCTTCACCTCTGTAGATATTATTGGAATTCTGACCTTCACCTCTGGTAGATATTACTGAGATTCTGACATTCACCTCTGTAGACATTACTGCGATTCTGACCTTCACCTCTGTAGACATTACTGCGATTCTGACCTTCACCTCTGTAGACATTACTGCGATTCTGACCTTCACCTCTGTAGATATCACTGCGATTCTGACCTTCACCTCTGTAGATATCACTGCGATTCTGACCTTCACCTCTGTAGATATTACTGTGATTCTGACCTTTATTGTGAATGTTGGTTTGGGTACTGTATGCGGTATTGGTAATGGCCTCAAGAGATGCCTGAAATTATTGAAATCTGTGTTACACTAGCGATATTATTCAAACAGTTGAGCACACTAGTCAGAAAGACAGTTTTTGTTTGTTGATACATGTTTAACATTTAAAATTTCCATCATCAAATATGTACTTTCTTCCTTTTGTTTCATCCATGTTTTTAATTAAAGTTCTTTATATTTGTGGTTTAATGTCGCACCAACAGCTTAGGGCATATGGCGACAGTTATTACTGCCAGGGGAAGACACCGGGTGCTCTTGTTGGAGTCCTCCGAGCAGCATTTCGGACAAGAAGTTCACCTGAGTAGAACCACCGACCCTTCTGCAAACATGACAGAAATTGGAACCCCCCCCCCCAGTGTGACAGAATGTAGCACGGGATGTACTGATGTTAACCGTATAACAGGCAACAGTGACAAATCCAAAATCTACAAGGTGGAAAATCAGGCAAAAACTTAAAACGGAAAACGTTTCAATTCCAGGGTCGTTTAGATTCTGAGAGTCATTATTGTCCTGGCTACATTCCACCCAATAAACCAAGGTGCGTACCAGTTTATCCGCCAGATCTTCATCAGAGCTGGAGCTATTTGATTTGTTGATTCTGAGATGTACACGTGTCGGAAGCTGACTACTGAGTTTGAGATTGGAGACAATTTTATAACCTCCTGGCCTGCAGATTATAAAACAGTTCTCCAATCTCAAGCTTGGTTAAGCTGACAGACTCGAGCAATCAAACAACTTGAGTTTGAGATCTGAGAAAAGTTTTAAAAATCCTTAGGCCCAGCTTAGACTCTGCAGACATTTCCAAGAAGAAGTCTCTATTCGTGGCTTGTATGGCATTGGCACCAACCACGCATTCACCCATACTGCAGGACCCTGCTATGCATGTAGAGAATTTGGTTCAAAATACATGTACAAGTAGAATCGTTTCATAAATTCTTTATGCGTACTAAAATTCTCAAACATTATTTCCCAAAAAACCACAGGGATTCGGCACGTTTGGTGGTACTAGTATATATATTTAAGTACAGGGATTCTACTCTGTGGGATGTCAGATTTTGCATCGATCAGTAAAATGGCCCTATCTGAGACAATTTTGTACAAAGCTGTCCAAATATAACGCCTATCCCGAGTCTTTATATTGTTCTTCAAATAAAACACAACTTTAAGCTGCATGCATGTATACTTTGCAAACAATTGCCACAAACATTGGCCATAGCAGGTCACATTTCCGTACTAGGACACGGGTTCTGTCAGCAACAACAAAAATCTTCGACGGGAGAGTTTTAACTGTGAATAACATTATCAATAAAATGTGTTTACACTAACGTGTAGGTTTATTCGGCAAAAATGTACGTCAAAAAGAGATTTCGTAGCATTTTCAATTTGTTTTGAAAAATTCTAAAGCGGCGCAATTCGCGTTGAAACGACCGTTGAAACGAGCGTTCTGATTGGATTATGATTATTCTTCATATATAAAAAAACATCTTGTTACATTCTAATAATCCAATCAGAACGCTCGTTTCAACGGTCGTTTCAACGCGAATTGCGCCGCTTTAGAATTTTTCAAAACAAATTGAAAATGCTACGAAATCTCTTTTTGACGTACATTTTTGCCGAATAAACCTACACGTTAGTGTAAACACATTTTATTGATACTGTTATTCACAGTTAAAACTCTCCAGTCGAAGATTTTTTTTTGTTGCTGACAGAACCCGTGTCCTAGTACGGAAATGTGACCTGCTATGGCCAATGTTTGTGGCAATTGTTTGCAAAGTATACATGCATGCAGCTTAAAGTTGTGTTTTATTTGAAGAACAATATAAAGACTCGGGATAGGCGTTATATTTGGACAGCTTTGTACAAAATTGTCTCAGATAGGGCCATTTTACTGATCGATGCGAAATCTGACATCCCACAGAGTAGAATCCCTGTACTTAAATATATATACTAGTACCACCAAACGTGCCGAATCCCTGTGCAAAAAACAGGCAAATTATATTGCTTTGAAACTTTGCATACACATCGGAGGACTAATTCTGAACACCAACTGTTAAGTTCCCACCCTACCACTGATCGTTTGTTGGAAAGCATCAAAGATTTTTTTAATTTTGCTGAACCAGCACTTATAGTGTCAATTATGCGTGTAAAGACACTATTGTGGCCTTGTTTTACAAATATGCTAAATATTACTTTAACCCTTTGAACACCACAGACCTCTAAATAGGCTTACAAAAAAGTGATCCAGATGAGTCGACTTGGCTCGTGACGAGCCGTTTCATCAGGATCTGCACTTTTTGCCAGTAATATAACTATTTTTAGAAAAAATTACCCATTTTGATAAATGAAATGGTCCAAATATAATTTTCTTATTAATATATTGGTCTAAAAATATATCATTCACCTGTCCATGTCAGTTACCTGGTGTTGAATGGGTTAATGTGCAAAATGCACAGTATTGCATGGGAACCATTTTCTATTGACTACCTAAAGGCATGCTAGGTATCTCTTAGATAAAGACCATCCATTTGCAAGTATAATGAGCATGTCAGATAGTCATTGTGGAGTGTAACCTGCATGTTATAGTGAATGGAAGGAAGGGGGATTTAGACATCGACTGCTTGGTGGCGGGTATTAATTTAATCATATTGTATTGCATTCATTCTATATATACAATGTACACAACAAAACAAATGAACACACTTGTATAATTATGCATAGTATATACGATTTATGTCATTGTTGAGCACAAGAATTGTCAATAAATGTTGAAGCAAATGGGTTGGGGACACAAGTTTTAACATTAGTTACGGCCCTCCCCCCAAATACTAGATTGTAACAAACAGAGTGACTGAATATATGAGTTGTGCAAATACTAAAATTGATGGTTACTAATATAAAGGGGAAATGAAGAAGAAAATTAGCAAAATATATGTAACAAGAATTTAGAACAAAAACAAAACAACTAACAATACAAACAAAAAGGGATTAAGAAATACAATTGATTGGTATGGTGGCATGTATGATCATTGTGGGGCTCTTAACGTACATGGACACCGACCAACAAGATGGACTATTTTTACCATCCAGCTGCACACATGCCAGGTACCGTCATTGTTTGGTTCTCGTCTATATCTACAGGTAACATTAATCTGTCAAACTTGACAAATCACGTAATGGTGTGCTCAAGAAAAGTAAAGCAACCTAGTTGAAAAGGTAGCAAGTTTCGATCATGGAGCATAGATAGTAAAACTACAGCAGATTTAGCTGGTCAATCTTCCCATATGCGTGGCAGACCGACCAATCCGAGTCTGCATATCACTATAAGGACAAAGTCACTTCGGCATAGCTCATGTGGCATACGTGGTACAGTGGTAGAGCGTTGGATTTGGAATTGAACGGTACCGGGTTCGTTACTCGGGGGTGGGGATCACGCCACGTATGTAGTGTCATTGAGCGAGGTATGTATACAAGATACAAGAAGCTTTATTTAACGTCGGATTACATTTACAAATAACATTAGCTAATAAGCTATTTTTCCGACAAACATATATTATAATCAAAACATAAGAAAAAACAGCTAAGAAATAAAAGTTGGTTTAAACATGAATACAACACAGGACATAGCATACTTAAAACATGTTAAAGCGGGCACCTAAAAGACAAAAATAAAATTAATACATTGTGTTAATAGTTTTAACAATTTAAGGATAACATACAGCTTAAGATACAAGCAACTATATAATATAGATAAATCTTAAGAATTCAAATAGAAATACACTATTGATTGATACACTGTGTTGTAGTTGCTGATCTTGGCCGGTGGCCTAAAAACTGCAATAAGAACAACAAATGTTAAGACACTGACAGGCAAAAAGGTACACTACTGTGAAATTAAGATATGTTTTTAAAAAACAGTTATCCCCCAAATCAGATTTGGAAAGGAACTGATCAGCAATTACCTCACAGGTATCTTAAAACAAAATGCAGTTAAAGCAACTATTGGTGTGTTCCATTAATGTCAAACCCCTCTCGGGGACGTATACATTTTTCCTGGGCAGGCTTAGCCGACCTAAGCGATTAACCAGTACTAAACAATGTGTGTGAGGTGCCTTGCTCAATGACACTACATACGTGGCCTTTTCGAGTATCGAACCCGGGACCGTTCAATTCCCAATCCGGCGCTCTACCACTGGACCACGGACGCCAGGTACCTCGCATACCTTGCTTAGTATTTGTTAGCCGTTTAGGTCGACTAATCCTGCCCAGGAAAACATGTCTAGGTCTCCGTAAGAGGTTTGACATTAATGGAACATACATACATGTGAAGTAATGTAGGTCTGAGAATCGCCATTAAAATATCTGGTCTGAAAGCTCCTTCGTGAAGAAAGCCAACCTTGGATCCTCACCTACAGCAGGTAGCTCTAACCTACACACTATTCTGAGCAGCAGAATGGATTACATAGTCATAAAACATTATTCTATTACATCAAGTCGCCCATTGATACCTGGAAGTTTAGATATTGGCACCGTGAAGACATGTACACGTGTTTTCCAATCATTTCATCCATCCATGTGATAATCTATTTTAAGCCGATGATGATAACAATAGCATTGAATATTCGTTAGTGTTCAATAAAATGGCGAAGAACGAAGTGAGGTCAGAAGATGTTTTGGGAGAAAAGTGGGATCGCTGCTTGGCAGACACGTCCATGAAGTTTGGTATGCTATTTACAAACAGAATAAATACAAATCTATTGTTTCGTTTGAATGCCATCGTTTCATTAATGGTACTGTATGTGATGCAACGCTTCAATCTCGCAAGAGTAGATTCGTACTCGAAAAATCAAATTTGATTTACTGTCGAAATGGTACATACAAGTGGACGACATGTTTTCCTGGGGCGGCATAGTCGACATATGCAATTAACCAGTACTAAGCAATATGTGTGAATGCCTTGCTCAAATATACTACATACATGACCTACGGCAATACGGGACCCCTCGAAATTTGGCGCTCTACTACAGGACCACGGACGCCGCAAAAAAATAACCGCTTCATCAAATAGATATATTACATATCGACTGGGAAGGTAATTAATATAATTCCTCCAAATATACTTGAATAATTGCGGTATCTCGATACAGTGTCTCATTTATATGAAAAAGTTGGCAGTTTCTTACAAGTACTGGTTAGCCGCTGGAGCCTGCCCAGGAATTTGAGGAAAGGTATTGTTAGGTAAACTGCCCGCCGGCGATATAGCCCAAAATGGTGCTGATGCAGGCGTAAAACCTGAAATATAACATAATCTCGATATTTCACAATCATGACGATGTCAGTCGTCGAGTAATTTGACACTGATTAGTTTTCTTAGTTTCTACTGCAACTCGCAGGTTGCGTGACACTAAATCATTGAATTTGATAACAACTTGCCTTACCTGGCCTCATTGAGTTATATATATATTCTTCTAAAATTTAAGACCCAGGGTTCCCGCTTTTGGCGAAAATATTTATTTGTGAACTATAAGGCTCTTAGTTGGCTCCAAGAATTTTTAATTGACTCCAGTGTTTTTTTCAATTGGAGACAGAATGCATCTTTCAATATGTGTTTGTTTGTTTGTTTGTTTTTGGGGTTCAGACAAACATTCAGACAGAGGGAACCCTGAGACACTAGGTCACACAGTAGTAGTCCAAATATTTAGACTTGAAAAATGTAACATTTTACTATCCAGGCATTTTTCAAATAACAGATCGAGATGATCACAGATTGGTATATGATATTATGTAAAAGAACCGTGTTTGTACAGTTGAAATTGTAACGCTCATTCTTAAAGTTTCATTTTTCAGTGTCTGGTGCTGCTGTTGGTGTAGTGTTTTCGTTCCTGTTTTTCAAAAGTAAGTACAAGTTACCTGCAAGTTTGTCCGTCCTGAACTGATGTTTGGCTCAAGAAAATTTCAAACAAGCAAAAATTGTGAAAAATTTAATCAAGAAAATTTGTAATAAAACCTTCAAAACATTCTTAAAAGTCCAGTTCCACTCGACTGAACACCTCAAAGTGTTGGTAGTGCAGTGGTGGGTGGGAGAGGCCCAGACTTGGTGTCCAGTTGTAGCCGAGTTCCCCGCTGGAGCCGTTACGATTGTGCCCTTAGGCAAGGCGCTTAAATTCAAATTCCATGTTGCCGCTTCTCTCTTCATCATGGCGATGGATTCCTAAAGGCTCGCTTAACCCATTTCATTCTGGATACATTTAAAGGCTTTTGCAAACAACATAGATCCAGATCAGCATGCTGATCAGGATCTATGTTGTTTGCTACATAGCCAAGTGTCTTAGCAAGGTCACCTCAATAGCAAACAGCATAGAGCCTGATCAGACGGCACGTTCCATGGCGGCTGATCTGGCTCTATGTTCTTTGCAAATACTGTTTGAACGGTATCCAGAATGAAATGGGTTAATAGCAAAATTCCAAATATGGTATGAAATCACCGCTCATGTAAGATCCTATATATATATTCTACTGCAACTCGCAGGTTGCGTGACACTAATTCATTGAACTTGATAACAACTTGCCATACCTGGCCTCATTGAGTTATATATATATATTCGAGATCCGATTACGGTATATATAATAGTCAACTCAAATTTACTCGAATCCGTACATAGTAATATTTTGCATTGAGCAGATAATGGGCGATAACGGGATTGGACGGGATTTGGGATATTTAATTATTTACAATTTATTTTGTTTCAGAATGACCTTGGCCTTTGACCTTGTTAGCTGGATTGGACGGGATTTGGGATATTTAATTATTTACAATTTATTTTGTTTCAGAATGACCTTGGCCTTTGACCTTGTTAGCTGGATTGGACGGGATTTGGGATATTTATTCATTTACGATATATTTTGTTTCAGAACATCCTTGGCTTGTGACATTGTTTACCTGGTAACGGACTGTGTAAAGAAGTGTGGGATATTTAATAATTTACGATCAATTTTGTATGAGACCGACTTCAGTTTGTGACCTTGTTAGCTGGTATTGGACTGGGTATGGGATATTTAATCATTTACAATATATTGTTTCAGAACGACCTTGGCCTGTGACCTTGCTAGCTGGTCTTGGACTGGGTATGAGTGATTTAATCATTTACAATATATTGTTTCAGAACGACCTTGGCCTGTGACCTTGTTAGCTGGTCTTGGACTGGGTATGGGATATTCCAACTGTCAACACGACTTTCAGACTCCATATATTATACATGGAAAATTAGTTAAAGTAAGCCTTCTTTTCGTTAATCTTTGATTTGCATTCCTACACATTGCTGAAGATTTTGTGCTGATGCCTGATTTTAAAATCATGAAGTCCACCTCCGTGGTCGAGTGGTTATGGTCGCTGACATGCATACCACTGTAACCTATGGGCATGGGTTCGAGCCCCGCTCAGACTGTGTCTATTTATATGAAAAAGTTGGCAGTTTCTTACAGAGGTTGGGGTACTGGTTAAGCACTGGAGCAGCTCGCCCAGGAAAGGTGTTCTTAGCTAAACTGCCAACCAGCGATATAGCCCAAAATGGTGCTGATGAAGGCGTAAAACCCAAACAAACAAACAATAAAAATTATGCAGTTAACTACAGTTTGTCAGAGTGTTCATGCAGTGATTTATGCATATGTACATACATGTATATAGATTGCGGTAGGTCAGTGTTTCTACACGGGTGCCCGTCCGTGCCTTCAATACTGCTCGGAGTGGAACCCGGGGTCTTCCTTCGCCAATAATAGCTGGAGAGTCGCCATATGAACTAAGCTGTTGGTACCACTTTAAACCCAAAAACAAACAAACATAGAAAGATACATTCAAATAGTTAGCCTGCTATCAACACAGCTTCTGATATGGTTACTGAGCTCGTAACATTAACAATTGTAGTAGATGGATGGGTGGAGGATGGATGGATGGATGGTGGGTTGGATGGATGGTGGGTTGATGGATGGTGGGTTGATGGATGGATGGAGGATGGATGGATGGTGGGTTGATGGATGGATGGATGGTGGGTTGATGGATGGATGGATATGGGTGGAGGATGGATGGATGGATGGTGGGTTGATGGATGGATGGTGGGTTGATGGATGGTGGGTTGATGGATGGTGGGTTATGGATGGATTGGAGGAGGATGGATGGATGGGGGTTGATTGGTGGATGGGGATGGATGGATATGGAGGATGGATGGTGGGTTGATGGATGGAGGATGGATGGTGGGTTGATGGATGGATGGAGGATGGATGGATGGATGGATGAGGATGGATGGTGGGTTGATGGATGGATGGTGGGTTGATGGATGGATGGAGGATGGATGGTGGGTTGATGGATGGATGGATGGATGGTGGGTTGATGGATGGATGGAGGATGGATATGGATGGAGGTTGATGGATGATGGATGGTGGGTTGATGGATGATGGATGGATATGGATGGATGGTGGGTTGGATGGTGGATGGATGGATGGTGGGGTTGATGGATGGATATGGATGGATGGTGGATATGGATGGATGGTGGGTTAATGGATGGATTGATGGATGGATATGGATGGATGGTGGTTAATGGATGGATATGGAGGATGGTGGGTTAATGGATGGATGGATGGTGGTGATGGATGGATGTGGATGGATGGTGGGTTAATGGATGGAGATGGATGGTGGGTTGATGGATGGATGGTGGGTTAATGGATGGATGGATGGTGGGTTGATGGATGGATGGTGGGTTGATGGATGGATGGTGGGTTGATGGATGGTGGGTTAATGGATGGATGGATGGTGGGTTGATGGATGGATATGGATGGTGGATCGATGGATGGTGGATCGATGGATGGTGGATCGATGGATGGTGGATCGATGGATGATGGATGGAAGATTTAGATAGATTAGATAGATAGACTATAGATATGCATAAGAGGTTAATTCCGGCACTCAGAACTACAAACAATGTTTTATTTGTACTATAAATAACGCAAATACAAATATTATTTCGATTCTAACATCATCAAAATATCTAAAAAGCGCAAAAAATAGTTGCTGTTCAATTATTAGAGTGTGATGATGTCACAAGACTACAAAAATGCTAGTGAAATGATGTCATGTTTGACATCTCTCGCTAAGCAATGTTTTATTGCATATTTAAGCACGGTAAATTCCGTCTGTGTATACAGGCAAAATGTCGAGTCATGTTAGTATGCAGAATAAAGTATGTGTATATTTTATACTCTATAACCTGTATCTATATACCAAGCTTGAATTTTCGGTGACTTGAGAGATTTTATTCTAGCCTTAGTTTAAACAAATTTATTTTAGCTCGATTGCGAAACAAGTTCTTACAACTTATATTAATCACTCTCGAGACCTCATTTCTGATGGAATCCATCGCCACGAGGGAAAGAGAAGAGGCAATGTTGACTTTAAATGCCTTGCCTAAGGGCACAATCGTAATGGTTCCAGTGGGGTTCGAACTCCGGGCCTTTCGCACATGAAGTGAACGCGCTTCCACTGTGCTATCATGACTTCCACTAGATATATTGGCAATGCCTAAGGGCACAATCGTAACAGTTCCGGCGGGGAACTCGGGGGGGGGGGGTTCGCACCTGAAGCGAACGCGCTACCACGACTTCTAGCCTTGACGATACTACACATTTCTTTCATTGAATTCTCTATATAATTATTGTAACAATAGACAATTAGTGGTATATTGTTCTTGTTTCAGAAAACAGCCGATGAGAATGGCAGTTAATGGAAGCACTGGATATTGGATACATGTAATAATGGATTGTGATATTGGAAATACTTTGTACATGAAAGAATGGGGCACCAGCATTTTCCGGCACCTGTGATTACCGACACCTGCAGTTGTTGACACTAGCAGTTACCAGCTCCAGTAGTTACCGGCACCAGCATTTTCCGGCACCTGTAATTACCGACATCTGCAATTGTTGACACTAGCAGTTACCAGCTCCAGTAGTTACCGGCACCAGCATTTTCCGGCACCTGTAATTACTGACACCTGCAGTTGTTGACACTAGCAGTTACCAGCTCCAATAGTTCCCGGCACCAGCAGTTTCCCGACACCAACAGTTAAAGGGTGTTGGACATTTGGAAAACTTCAACACATCTCATTTGTGTATTGCTACAATTGATTGAATTCACTTAACGGTTAACCCTAATCCTGCTCAATGTCCATAGTGGAATAATCCAGTTTAGAATTTGGATCAGCCTATTAAAAATTAATAGTGGGGAGTTTTGTATGTATTGTTTTGTTGGATTTAGGACATCAGAGTTGTTCCAAGCATCATTGCATGTAATATATATCTCTTCGAGAATGCTGAATATGTTACGGAAATAAACACAATTTTAAGAACTAAAGATATGATATTTATAAATGTACACAGTGTATTAACCCTGGATCATCTTACAGTTTATTTAGGACTTACGTTATCACTTGCTTTATTTAGGTGTTTTTTGGCCTTGGGGAGAAGTTTGGTGACCAATTGCCGTCGGTTGAAAATAATGCGAGATTATGCGACTACATAAGCTGCTGTATCGTGTCTACAATATAAAACAGATGCACCACATAATTATATATTGTACTTATATGTAGAGATTTACCCGCATCACTCTATTCAATCCGGTACAACAACTTGTCTGTACTGGGAAAAGTTGGTGCATCAAAAATCAATTGAAAGTTGCAGTTGTTTTAAATCGATTTTTGTGTTTTTTGTTATCAACATTTCACATTCAAGACAATGTGTTGAATTGAGTGGCATAGTGCGCTGTTGGATAACTGACAGACAGACAGACATATACTTTTATTCTCTCAGGTACATGTGTACAACATGAGGGTATATAACAGAAACAAATATTTAGCCACGTGGTGCTTCCGGGAATGACCTGAAATGAAAGCAGTTGTATAAACAATCATATCATGCATAATAATGTATAGAAATATGCTGGGGGATTCTTCTTCATGTATCCAAATTTTACATACAAATACAATATTATTCACGACATAGTTCCACTATTACGTCTAAATGATATAAAACGAAAGACAAATATAATATTTAAAGAGTGTGGGATATAATAGTTAATATACTTATTCTCTGTCGGATTGTTTGTCATTTTGGGATGAAAGGTCAATCGATTGTTATTGGCCTGGTGACGTGTAATGAATGAAAATAATTTTACTATCATACTGACTCACGTAGTAGACAACATAATCCCATCGTGCGGATTAGTATTTATGAGTTGGGTAAATTGGTCTCGTAATGAGTCTAATATTTTTCCCACGGTCATAGAGTACGGGATAAAATGTATCTATAGTTTTGTGATTATAGCTTTTGTTGGATTGCGCTGTTGGATAACTGAGAACATGTTGTTGTAATATTTTCTGTTAAATGTGTTCACAAGTACATGTTAATAAAATAGAATTAGCATTTGAAATGGAAACAAGCTTTCGGAAATATATTTATAAACCCATCTCCATATATTATAGCTTTTAAGTCGCTTTATTTGATTTGAGTATTTATTTCTCACCCCCACACTCCCCGCAACCTCGGGGTAAGGCCTGCAGAAGTATTATACAAATTTATTTTAGCTCGATTGCGAATCAAGTTCTTTCAACTTATATTAATCACTCTTGAGACCTTATTCCTGATGGAATCCATCGCCATGAAGGAGAGAGAAGAGGCATTGTGGAATTTAAAGGCCTTGCCTAAGGGCACACTCATAATGGCTCCAGCGGGGCTCGAACTCCGGGCCTTTCGCACATGAAGCGAACGCGCTTCCACTGTGCTATCATGACTTCTACTAGATATATTGGCAAGGCCTGCAGAACTTATTTTTTGGAGGATAGTGCACAAGATACAGAAGACACTCCAAGAAGTATCCCTGGTTCTTTTACTTACCCGCCCGGTGGATAGCACCAATACATTAGACCTCGGTTTATAGTTGTGTCACTATTATTAAGATGTGGCGGGGGATCAAACCCACGACCCCTTGGTTTGCAGACCACCGTGTTAACCACTGATTCTCCAATGAGAACATCCAGTCGATTGGGCAACACTCCCTTGGTGGATATTGTGTAACAAATATGTTCCTTGATTTCTCAGGATTTTTTAGCTGTTAACTCATTTGACTCTGGATACCGTTCATACAGTATTTGCAAAAAACCAGCCATATCAGCCGCCACAGAACGTGCCGTCTGATCAGGCTGTTTGCTATTCAGATGATCTTGTTAAGACACTGCTATGTAGCAAACAACATGCATGTATGCTGCGGCTGATCTGGATCTATGTTGTTTGCAAAAGCCTTTGAATGTATTCAGAATGAAATGGGTTAAAAAAAGACAAAATGTTGAAATGGATTAGCAATATTGAAAATCGTATCACAAACACTGCTCGGGGCCGCCACCGGCATTTTTTAAGGTTGTGCCACCTTTGTCGCCACTTTCAAAAAGTTGGAGCCATATAAGCCAAAATTGGAACCAATATAAAATAAACAACAACAACAAACGAAAGGTTAAATTTCTTTGTTTTACAACATTATTGTTTGCATCACAGGTTCATACATTCTTTATTAGTTACATCACAGGTTCATACATTCTTTATTGTTTGCATCACAGGTTCATACATTCTTTATTGTTTGCATCACAGGTTCATACATTCTTTATTAGTTACATTACAGGTTGATTTACTATCTATATCACCTGCTGGAAGAATTTATCAGGCACCAGATAGTACTAAAATGGTATGATAGGTTCAATGTACTTTGCTAGGCATACTTGTAAAATGTTTGCGTAGTCCAAATCAATGTGAAACAAATTGGTGAACGTATATAGCAAACATCAACTATTACCAGACCGCAATAACAAACCAGTTCCCCGGAACACTTAGCCCACCATGAGGAGGATATACCAGTTTTCGAACAACTCGAAGCACAGTCTGGCCCCAAGATCGGCAGGCTGTTTGCCAATTTAAGCACCATTTAAGAGATAAAATAATTAAATCGTTGTGTTGATAAAACACGAGTGTCTGTTTTAAAAAGTAATGTGACTTGGTTAATCCAAGATGGCCGAGTTGGGGTTCATTTAAGAATTAATTTATTAGAAAAATTCTAGCATACCAGACCTTGGGAACTGTGTATTAAGTCGCATTATTACAGTTAAATTCAACAGAATAATTAAAGATGGTAAATTTCGAATCAAGATGGTAAATTTCGAATCAATTGTTAAAATGGTACGAGTTTTTCAATGATATTAGATAAACAAAATCAAGGCCAGATCCCAAAAACTATCGGCCAATAACCTTACTACCTGTTATATCTCATGAAAAGATAAATCTATGGTTATCAACATAATATTTATATATATTCCCAAATAGCCAACATAATGAATAGCATAAGTATTTAGAAAATGCTACGCGGCTCACACGGTCCAATGTTTTACATATTGGGATGATTTTCGGCTTATATTACATACTATACAAGAACAGTCGTAATATAAAACCAGTTACGCTGTATCACATCTAGTCTGGATTCCAGTCTTTCGATTTTTAACTTCTGGCAACATGACATGTTGATATGATCAGAAACTCCATACGGCCCAATTAATAGTCTCAGTGTTAAAATATATGTATTTGACTGACCAGGCAAAATATATCGACGCCTGTTGCCCGGCTATATCACGTCATCAATTAAACAA
The DNA here is from genome assembly GCA_014843695.1 of Archivesica marissinica. Taxonomy (NCBI): domain Eukaryota; kingdom Metazoa; phylum Mollusca; class Bivalvia; order Venerida; family Vesicomyidae; genus Archivesica; species Archivesica marissinica. The sequence goes on from CM026396.1 coordinate 36,305,496, forward strand.
TCTAAAGAGGCCAAACATATTGGTGACTACACCTACATAATAAGTTAACGGCTAGCCACGGGAGTTAGTATATACTGTGTGTTTTACGTTTATTATCGTCGCTCAAGTCCGCCTCCGTGGTCGAGTGGTTAAGGTCGCTGACTTGTATTTATACCACTGTAACCTATCATCACTGATGGTCACGGGTTCATGAACAAGTTGGCAGTTTCTTACGGAGGTTGGTGCACCCAAGTAGGCTACTGGTTAACCGCTGGAGCCTGTCCAGGAAATGTGTTGTTAGGTAAACTGCCCGCCGGCGATATAGCCCAAAATGGTGCTGATGCAGGCGTAAAACCCGAAATATAAAATATATTATCGTCGCCCAAGACTAACAAACACTATCAGGTTGCTTTTAATAAATTGTGCCAGAGTTCAGGCTCAAAGAGTGTGTGTTTTACGTTTATTTACCGTCGCTACTGGTTGTCCATATGAGCGACGCCTCCTGAAGAGATTGGTCATTTTAGATTTTTGCAGTCAGATATTGTTAGTCTTGAGCGAACCACTGGCTGCAGAATGGTAGGCCTACAACATTTCCCAATGAGCACAAGAACTGAAGAGCTACGCGCCTGATGGCCAACTACATGTATGTGATTAACGAGTACGCGTAATCCTTTTCAATAACATTGTAGCATAGAAGAAATACAAACAAGCCTGAATGAAACAAAAGTTTCAGTTGACGTCACTGTTAATTGGACGACCTCTTCTCTAAATCTTTAGTTTATACACATTTATTTTAGCTCGATTGTGAAATAAGTTCTTATAACTTATATTAATCACTCCTGGTGGAATACATATCCACGAGGGAGAGAGAATAGGAAACGTGGAATTTAAATCAGTTAATGCCTTGCATAAAGGCACAATCGTAACGGCTCCAGCGGGGCTCACACCTGAAACGAACGTACATCCACTTTAAATTTTTAAACGCAAAAACATCCATCGGCATTTTCTGCGCATTTTTTTACCTTTTACATATTTTTACGATGTCATAGACTCAATTTTCGAATGTTTGGCGTCAAAATATCTTATGGTTGGTTGATTGAATTTCCAAATTAACAATATCGGAACCAGCATTATCGGTAGATTTTTGTCACCCGAAAGAAGCGTTCTTAAATATTTTATTCCAGTGCAACCAAGCGTCTAATGAGCCTCTATTTAGATTAGGTACCCACTATGTTATGCAAGTGGATGGTACGGCAAAGTAAAGTTTATATTATAGGCCACGGGAAGTTTACAGGATTCTTAGAGTATAATATGCATCGCACTATGAATCACTAGCAGAAGTTGAACATTACAATTGTAGAATTAGACATACTTGTGTGTCAAGTTTAAATTGAATACTTATCCTGATCACCCTGCAAGTTATGTTCGTAGATAATGAGTACAGCCCAGGTCGAATGTTCCGCGTTTTGATTGGTTGGAGTAGGGATATATACTACGATGAATCGATTTAGCTGTCTCTCTAGTTAATTGTTCAACAACGAAGGCATACGCTGTACTTGTACAGGCAATTTGTGTATTAAACTGATGTCTCTCACAAACTGGGATTATTAGATCACTGTAAGCAATTGTTTTATTTTGTGGTTAAACTCAAGCAAATCGCTTGTACTCGATGCTATGCCGGGATCCATATTAAACGCACATTAGCCAATAAATCGCGTTTCACAAACATAACTGTGTGACTTAAATCTCATTTATAAATGCTGTTTTACTTTTTGTTAGCTCGATTGCGAAACAAGTTTTTGCAACATTACACTCATTCCTGGTGGAATACATCGTCATCAGGGAGTGACGAGAGACAATATAGACGTACAGAGTTTTGCATAAAGGACATCACCACCGTGGTTCTGGTGGGGGCTGGAGCTAGCACCCTCTCCACTACAAGGTGGACAACATTTTATAAGTCCATACCAGTAGGGCCTACACAACGGAGGTTCCACTATTATGTATTATCACTTATATAGCCTACAAGGAATATAGGATAATGCAACAGTATATATACATACTATAGTTACGTTATAGACTAAGTATATTCGTCTGGATCGAGTATGAATAATCAATAGTCAATACTAGATCCAAATTACAAGGCACGTTATATTACTAGATATATAATAATTAATGTATGTATGTATGTTCCTTTAATGTCAAACCCCTCGCGGGGACTTAGACATGTTTTCCTGGGCAGGCTTAGCCGACCTAAGCGATTAACCATTAATTAATAACAGCTCGGTGGTTTGCGCTTTAATAATATAATACAAGAGACAAATGTTACTCTTTCAGAACCTCTGTGCATTATTGAGAAAAAAATCAAGATGCCAGAAATTGTGTCATTAAAAGAAATCGGACAGGTGGGTGCCATAGAGACAGACGACTGTTCGGTCAACCAGTCTGTGTACTCCAACTCACCCAACACACCCCGTTACAAGCGACTTATTGACCGCATAAACAAACGTATCAACAAAGGTACACCCTTCTTCTCCCTGGAATTCTTTCCTGCGAGGACCATCAATGGAGCTGTCAATCTTCTAGCTAGGTCAGTGTTACGGGTTTCTCGATGTAACCTACTTTCATTTCGTTTAGTAGCTGTTATCTTGTTTTCCTAATTGGAGCGGAAAGTGGTCATCATGCAGTGACCTCGTGAAACTAATTTTAGTAACAGCATGGTTCTATAAATAAACACAAGCTGGTTGTACTTTCGTTTCATACATGTATCATACATATATCGATTTTTTGTTCAGATCAACGAGAGAATGACACCATCGTATAAACAAAGGCGCGTGTCTGTGTTGAAAATCAGTTATGTCCCTGCCAATCAAATTATGGCGCATGGGCAATTAATTGTCCATTGTTGTCATTATTTCTAATTTATTTAGATCTAACCATATTTTATTGCAAATCAATAGTACATATGTCATACACATAAAGCTACAATACATAGCATGACAATACAAATGGTTTGGGCCACACGTTTTTAACAACATTGGACAACGGCCCACACCAGATTATTTCTAATCTCAGGAATTTGAGAGTTTATCCACAAAGCACCAAATACCACGTACCTCTATCCTAAGACATTGCCCTTCTCTAGTAGAAGGAAACAAAAAAACCATGTACATGTACCTCTATTCTGGGACCCCCACCCCTCTTTTCATATATAGGGTCAGCAAAATTAAAACAAACAAAAAAACTAAGAATTTCTGTGTTCATTTCTTAATTCATTCAGATTTGAGAGAATGGGTTGTGGTAAGCCACTGTTCTGCGATATCACGTGGCATCCTGCGGGCGATCCGGGCAATGTTGAGAAGCCCACAAGCTCAACGTGTATGGCATCAACAATGCTGAACTACTGCGGGCTCCAAACTATGCTACACATTACCTGTGCAGACCAGACTATTAACGAGCTTAAGGCAAATCTTCGCAAATCAAAGGAATTGGGGATAAGGAATTTACTGGCATTAAGAGGGGGTAGGTCACAAAGTAAATTGACAGAAGGAGTATGTCTGAAAGTACATGGATATGAGGTAGGACTGAACGTACATTGCGCAATGGGTGGTCAAAAGGTTTTATTGAGAGATGGGTGGTCAAGAAGTTCGTATTTTCAGTAACTACATTGAGAGAGGGATGGTCAGTAAGTACATTGAGAGAGGGGTGGTCAGTAAGTACACTGGGAGTTGATTGGGGGGGAAATACACATAGAGGGGTGGTTAATAAGTACATTGACAACGTGGGTGGTCAGTTAGTACATTGAGAAGTGTGCATAGAAAGAGGGTTAGTCAGAACATACATTGAGAATGGGGTGGTCAATACCTAAGTTGAGAGAAGGGTGGTCAGTAAGTATATTGAAAGAAGGTTGGTCTGTAAGCGCATTGAAAGAGGGTTGGTCAGTAAGTATATTGAAAGAGGGGTGGTCAGTAAGTATATTGAGAGAAGGTTGGTCTGTAAGCGCATTGAAAGAGGGTTGGTCAGTAAGTATATTGAGAGAGGGGTGGTCAGTAAGTATATTGAGAGAGGGTTGGTCAGTAAGTACATTGATGGAGTGGTGGTGATTACGTATATTGAAAGAGGGTTGGTCAGTACATATATTGAAAGAGGGTTGGTCAGTAAGTACATTGAGAGAGGGTTGGTCAGTAAGTACATTGAGAGAGGGTTGGTCAGTAAGTACATTGAGAGAGGGTTGGTCAGTAAGTACATTGAGAGAGGGTGGTCAGTAAGTACATTGAGAGAGGGTTGGTCATAAGTACATTGATAGAGGGTTGGTCAGTAAGTACATTGAGAGAGGGTTGGTCAGTAAGTACATTGAGAGAGGGTTGGTCAGTAAGTACATTGAGAGAGGGTTGGTCAGTAAGTACATTGATAGAGGGTTGGTCAGTAAGTATATTGAGAGAGGGTTGGTCAGTAAGTACATTGAGAGAGGGTTGGTCAGTAAGTACATTGATAGAGGGTTGGTCAGTAAGTACATTGAGAGAGGGTTGGTCAGTAAGTACATTGATAGAGGGTTGGTCAGTAAGTATATTGAGAGAGGGTTGGTCAGTAAGTACATTGAGAGAGGGTTGGTCAGTAAGTACATTGATAGAGGGTTGGTCAGTAAGTACATTGATAGAGGGTTGGTCAGTAAATACATTGACAGAGGGGTTGTCAGTAAGTATATATATAATGGGTTGATCAGAAAGTACACTGAAAGAGGGTTTGTCAGTAAGTACATTAAGAGAGGGGTGATCAGTACGTATATTGAGAGAGGGTTGGTCAGTAAGTATATATAGAATGGGTTGATCAGAAGTACATTGAGAGAGGGTTGGTCAGTAAGTACATTGAGAGAGTTGGTCAGTAAGTATATATAGAATGGGTTGATCAGAAAGTACAATGAAAGAGGGTTTGTCAGTAAGTACATTAAGAGAGAGGTGGTCAGTACGTATATTGAGAGAGGGTTGGTCAGTAAGTACATTGATAGAGTGGTTGTCAGTAAGTACATTGATAGAGGGTTGGTCAGTAAATACATTGATAGAGGGTTGGTCAGTAAATACATTGACAGAGGGGTTGTCAGTAAGTATATATAGAATGGGTTGGTCAGTAAATACACCGACAGATGGTTTGTCAGTATGTACACTGAGAGAGGGTTGGTCAGTAAGTACATTGATAGAGGGTTGGTCAGTAAATACACCGACAGATGGTTTGTCAGTCAGTAGATTGGGAGAGGGGTGGTCAGTAAGTACATTGACAGAGGGGTTGTCAGTAAGTACATTGACAGAGGGGTTGTCAGTAAGTACATTGACATAGGGGTTGTCAGTAAGTACATTGACATAGGGGTTGTCAGTAAGTACATTGACATAGGGGTTGTCAGTAAGTACATTGACATAGGGGTTGTCAGTAAGTACATTGACATATGGGTTGTCAGTAAGTACATTGACAGAGGGGTTGTCAGTAAGTACACCGACATATGGTTTGTCAGTCAGTACATTGGGAGAGGGTGGTCGGTAAGTACATTGACAGAGGGGTTGTCAGTAAGTACATTGACAGAGGGGTTGTCAGTAAGTACACCGACAGATGGTTTGTCAGTCAGTACATTGGGAGAGGGGTGGTCAGTATGTACATTAAGAGAGGGTGGTCGGTAAGTACATTGAGAGAGAGGGGTGGTCAGTAAGTACGTTTAAATAGTGATGGGCTGTGAGTACATTAACGAGAGATTCGATGATCACTGGTTCAAAGCAAGACAACTCTAAGTACATTAGACCCTTGTTGATACTGTGTTTTCAGAAACCATGTGATAATGTTGATGAATCAATAATTTCCAGTCTGGTGTAGCTCGGGATAAAACTCAAATAATGTGATCAGTTTACTGAGTTTCCAGTGGGCTCCACCACTCGTAACTCATGAGACGGGGAGATTTATGAAAGGTTTTATAACTTTGAGGCATGTTTTGATTAATTGCTCATTTCTGTTTTATGCATAGATCCACCAGATGGTAAAGATTCTTGGACATACCAAGAAGGCTGCCTGAACTACGCTTCGGACCTCGTCAAATTGATTAGAGAAGAATTTGGAGATTATTTTGTTATATGCGTGGCAGGTTAGAGATTATTTTGTTATGGCAGGTTAGAGACTATTTTGTTATGCAAATGGCATGGTAGGAGACTATTTTGTTGGCAGGTTAGAGACTAATATGAAATAAATCACTGCCTAAATGGGATTTATGTATAATATTAGGGGCTATATATAATTACTTGCAACATACATAGTTAGTAACGGTTACATCTCTTGAAACTGCAAAACTTGCAGTCGAAGCTAGACTGGTTTATACAAATTTAATTTAGCTCGATTGCGAAGCAAGTTCTGGCAACTTATATTAACCACTATCGAGACCTCATTTCTGATGGAATCCATCTCCACGAGGGAGAGAGAAGAGGCAACGTGGAATTTAAATTCCTTGCCTAAGGGCAGAATCGTAACGACTCCAGCGGGGTTTGAACTCTCGACAGTACAGACTGAAATAAAATGAAGCTTGAAACAGCGAAGGCAAGGAGACACATTTCAAACATTTCTTTAGAACGAAGAAGGAAAGGTTGTTAGTTATCGAGAAGCTATTGGGAAACATTCACTGTATGCATTGTTAACTAGGTTACCCTAATTTAGAGTGATTTGTACACTGCATGTGGATGGTTTATCATGGCACTACTGTGATACCCTCGCTGTAGTCTATGTGCATTGTTACCTAGGTTACCCTACTAACCACCTACTGTGATATCCTCGCTGTAGTCTATGTGCATTGTTACCTAGGTTACCCTACTAACCACCTACTGTGATACCCTCGCTGTAGTCTATGTGCATTGTTACCTAGGTTACCCTACTAACCACCTACTGTGATAACCTCGCTGTAGTCTATGTGCATTGTTACCTAGGTTACCCTACTAACCACTTACTGTGATACCCTCGCTGTAGTCTATGTGCATTGTTACCTAGGTTACCTTACTAACCACCTACTGTGATACCCTCGCTGTATTCTGTATGCTTGTTACCTAGGTTACCCGACTGGCCACCCCGAGAGTGATTCATATGAGGAAGACCTCCAGAACTTGAAGAAGAAGATTGACGCGGGAGCAGACTTCATCATTACACAGTTGTTTTTTAAGGCAGAGACATTTATCAAGTTCTACCACGACTGTAGAGCTATAGGTATCAAGTGTCCAATTATGCCCGGTCTTCTGCCAATTCAGGTAAACCATATTTCCGAGAGGATTATTATAATATACGGGCTCTGTGCATTCCAAAATGATATAATTGACATATTTTGTGAGCTTATGTATTCACCTTTTGTCCGGCCTCACGAGTCGTCCGTCGTGTGGCGTTAATATTTCACTTCAAACGACATTTCCTCCTGAACCACTGGTCCAGTCATGAAACTTCATAGCAGTGATGTGTGTGTTTTACGTTTATTTATCGTCGCTACCGGTTACCCATATCAGTGACGCCTCCTGAAGAGATTAGTCATTTTAGATTTTGGATCATAGTACTAGTAACACCTCATTATAATATAATATACATTACAATTTTCGAGAATTCGGTACAAGACGTTTATTTATCGTCGCTACTGGTTGCCCATATGAGCGACGCCTCCTTAAGAGATTAGTCATTTTAGATTGTTGGAGGATAGTGCAGTAATACAGACAGAGACCCATTCCAAAGTCTCCTCTGGTTCGTTTACGTGCACAGAGTAAAGCACCAACACGAGACCTCGGTCTAAAGTCCCATCGGAAAGACTGTTAATTGTATTAGGGTCAGGCGAGGGATCGAACCTGCGATCCCTGGATTACCAGTCCAACGTGTTAACAACTGGACTACATATCCGTCAAATAGCAGTGATCATTGGGTGATCCTCTTTCAAGTGTGCTCAAATTAGGTCACTAGGTCACTAAATGAGTGCCAAAATTTCAAACATATTCCCCATAATTCCTTGCACGAATGTGATGACATTTTGTGTGGAGCATTATTAGATGGAAGTGGTGTAGTCTCAGTTTGCTCAAGCCGCCGGTAGGGACACATACTTTACAGTATACTTAATAGTCTTCAAAATTCTTCTCAGCAACCGGAGCTTTGATATTTTGCAATGTATGGTACACCCAAACCTGTGTTAACCCTTTCAACACTACAGACCTCTACATCAGCTTACAAAAAGTGTAGATCCAGATGAGCCGGCTTGTGATGAGTCGTCTCATCTGGATCTGCACTTTTTGCAAGTAATATTACTATTTTAGACAAAATTACCCATTTTGATAAATGAACTGGTCCAAATGTAATTTTCTTATTAATTTATTCGTCTAAGAATATCATGCACCAGTCCATGTCAGTTACTTGGTGTTGAATGGGTTAACCATTACTAAGCAAAGTGTGTATGATAACCCTTTCAGCTCTGGTGAGCGATCCCGTGCTTTCATATATTGCAGTGTCTTAATTTAATTCATGGGTCATTCTACTTTTCATTCGCCTTCAATTTTTGCCTATATGGTCTTGACCGCTCTGCCCCTGATAGAGGCATTTTCGGAGGGATAGATCTAATTCTTTGTTGTTTTGGTCTGAAATACAATGAAAATACATCTGCATGTGCCTTCAGCATGAATGTTTATGTTAGAAAGTGGAACGGCATTGTCTAGTGTTTATACTCCGGACTTGTAATCGTAGCATTATGTGGGTTGTGAGTTCGAGAGCCATGTAGGACCGGTCGTTGTTTCCTTGAGCAAGAAGCTTTATCCATAATTGCTTAGTACAGGTGGTGCCAAGTAAAGGGCTAAACTATTCTTTTCTATATGATATTCCCACTAGATCTTGGGGCTGTTATATTAAATCTATCTGATTGTATATCAGGTTCTATCCATTATGTTTTGCTTCTATATCAGAAGGACATCAATTAAGTGAAATAAGTCACTACCGCGACGCATCGGTCACTACCGCCACAAACACGTTCGTTCTGGTAGTGACCCGTTGCGGTAGTGACTTTTCAAACGGTAATGCTTACATAGGAATACGATGTTATTTGTATGTTTATTTCATTGGTTTACCACATACCTGCACTGCTAGGGTGGATAGGCAGGTGGAAGAATCAAAGGTAAATACAATACATTTTGATGTATGATATATACGGTAGTGACGCAGTAAAAAGGTACAGATGAAACACTCACCTTCATCAATGTTATTTCGTCCGCCATTTTCCCTCCAAATATTGTGGTTCACGTTTTTTGAATGCGTCATATATGATGTCATAGCTATGATGTTTGCTTCATGTGACTTGTGATTGACAAGTTACTAATTGTCAATAAACGGTATCGTCGCGGTACACCTCGGGACAGACTTTACTAACATTTATTTTCAAATCTGTTTTGTTTTGTATAAGCATATGTTAGTGTTATATTATGTTATTTATTTTCGTTTATGTGTCGTCAACTGACGGCAGGGACAAGGCAAAATGGGTATATGTCGAAGTTAAAATTACTCAAATAAATATATCTGGACCGCAAATTGAATGGAATAACAGCCTGGTTTGTGCTACTTTGAAATACTAATACGATCTGCTTGCATTGTGTAGCATTTGTGGTTGTATTTATGATCATCACAGGCAGTTAAAAAAAGTGCATCTCAAAATACAATATCAATATAACATGTTTTCAAAGTTACTATGTTCAGAAACAGTATGTATGCATATATTATTGGATATCGTACATTGATATGCGCCATGCATTTGAAAGAGGCAGTTAAATTATAGGGACACATTATTTACGTTTTCTGTAGAACGACCCACATATATAATACATGTACCAACTTCTATTACCTGAAACGTCTATTGCGAACCAAGTTCTTATAACATTAGCTTAGCCCTTAACCTGTCAATCACGACTAAATTCCCGTGCCGTCTGACCAGGCTCTATGATGTTTGCTATTGGATAGTGGAGCTAAATCACTTGTCTGAATAACAAACAACATAGATCCTGATCAGACGCGGTGCTACGCCGTGGCTGATCTGGATCTATGTTGTTAGCACATTCCATTATTCGGCATGTTAAAGGTTAATCACTCTCAACCCCTCATTCCTGATGGAATCCATCATACTGAGGCGATGTGGCTGGGTTAAGTCGCTTGCCCAAGGACACTGCAGCCATTGTTCCCGTGGGACTCGAACTCACAAGCAAGGCAGACATCATATCCATAGCGCTAGAGGCTGTATTATCTACATTTCAGGCATATCAGTCATTAAGACACATTGTAAAGCTTTCACGGTTATCCATAGCGCTAGAGGCTGTATTATCTACATTTCAGGCATATCAGTCATTAAGACACATTGTAAAGCTTTCACGGTTATCCATAGCGCTAGAGGCTGTATTATCTACATTTCAGGCATATCAGTCATTGAGACACATTGTAAAGCTTTCACGGTTGGAAGTACCTCAAGAAATTCTAGATGACATCAATCCGATTAAAGAAAATGACGAGGCCATACGGAACTATGGAGTTGATCAAACTGTCAAAATGGCGAAAGAACTGCTTGACACCGGATATATACACGGACTACACTTCTATACACTAAACAGGGAAGTGGCTACAATAGAAATTTTGAAAAGACTCGGTATGTGGTGTGAAGATCCATGGAAACCGTTGCCGTGGAAACCAACAGCCAATTGTAAAAGAATGACTGAAGAAATTCGGCCTATATTCTGGCAATGTCGACCCAAGAGCTACATTCATAGGACATCAAACTGGGACGAGTTTCCCAACGGTAGATGGGGGAATTCGTCGGCAGCGGCATTTAATGAGTTACACGACTATTATTTGTTTTATCTCAAGAGCAAGGCTACACAAGATGACTTGTTAAAACAATGGGGTGAGGAATTAACGTGTGAACAAGATGTGTATGATGTATTCAGAAATTACATTACAGGAGAAAGTAACAAACTAGGAATCAAGGTAAACTTGCATTGTTAATTAATTTAAACTTTATTTATTTTACAACGATTGCGAAACAAGCTTTAACAACTTATATTAATCACTCTTCGTTGGCGCGGATGAAAGCATAAATGTTGTCATTCGTGTGGGAGGAAACTGGAGTACCCACATGTCCAATCTCACGCCACCGTACGATCTCACATACTTCCCGGTCCGAGAAGCTGAGACGCGTGAGAACTGAGAAGAGAGCTAATCTTCTGTTTGAAAAATTAAACAGAGGCTTGGTACCGATCATTCCTGTGAAGTTTAGTGAAAATCCAGCCAGGAGGTTAGATCTTGTCTGGGCAAAGTGTGTGTTATTTAAAAATCTTCAATACCGTACACTTATCTCCCTTGTATACCTTACACTTCTCTCCCTTGTATACCTTACACTACACTTCTCTCCCTTGTATATCTTACACTTCTGTCCCTTGTATACCTTACACTTCTCTCCCTTGTATACCTTACACTTCTCCCGCTTGTATACCTTACACTTCTCCCTTGTATACCTTACACTTCTCTCCCTTGTATACCTTACACGTCTCTCCCTTGTATACCTTACACTTCTCCCTTGTATACCTTACACTTCTCTCCCTTGTATACCTTACACTTCTCCCTTGTATATCTTACACTTATCTCCCTTGTATACCTTACACTTCTCTCCCTTGTATACCTTACACTTCTCTCCCTTGTATACCTTACACTTCTCTCCCTTGTATACCATACACTTCTCTCCCTTACACTTCTCCCTTGTATACCTTGCACATCTCTCCCTTGTATACCTTACACTTCTCTCCCTTGTATACCTTACACTTCTCTCCCGTATACCGTACACTTATCTCCCTTGTATACCTTACACTTCTCTCCCTTGTATACATTACATTTCTCCCTTGTATACCTTTCACTTCTCCCTTGTATACCTTACACTTCTCCCTTGTATACCTTACACTTCTCTCCCTTGTATACCTTACTCTTCTCTCCCTTGTATACCTTACACTTCTCTACCTTGTATACCTTACACTTCTCTCCCTTGTATACCTTACACTTCTCTCCCTTGTATACCGTACACTTCTCTCCCTTATATACCTTACACTTCTCTCCCATGTATACCTTACACTTCTCTCCCTTGTATATCTTACACTTCTCTCCCTTGTATACCTTACACTTCTCCCTTGTATACCTTACACTTCTCTCCCTTGTATACCTTACACTTCTCTCCCTTGTATACCTTACACTTCTCCCTTGTATACCTTACACTTATCTCCCTTGTATACCTTACACTTCTCCCTTATATACCTTACACTTCTCCCTTGTATACCTTACACTTCTCTCCCTTGTATACCTTACACTTCTCTCCCTTGTATACCTTACACTTCTCTCCCTTGTATACCTTACACTTCTCCCTTGTATACCTTACACTTCTCTCCCTTGTATACCTTACACTTATCTCCCTTGTATACCTTACACTTCTCTCCCTTGTATACCTTACACTTCTCTCCCTTGTATACCTTACACTTCTCTCCCTTGTATACCTTACACTTCTCTCCCTTACACTTCTCTCCCTTATATATCTTACTCTTCTCTACCTTGTAAACCTTACACTTCTCTCCCTTGTATACCATACACTTCTCTCCCTTATATACCTTACACTTCTCTACCTTGTATACCTTACACTTCTCTCCCTTGTATACCTTACACTTCTCTCCCTTGTATACCTTACACTTCTCTCCCTTGTATACCATACACTTCTCTCCCTTATATACCTTACACTTCTCTCCCTTGTATACCTTACACTTCTCTCCCTGGTATACCTTACACTTCTCTCCCTTGTATACCTTACACTTCTCTCCCTTGTATACCTTACACTTCTCTCCCTTGTATACCGTACACTTCTCTCCCTTGTATACCTTACACTTCTCTCCCTTGTATACCTTACACTTATCTCCCTTGTATACCTTACACTTCTCTCCCTTGTATACCTTACATTTCTCCCTTGTATACCTTACACTTCTCCCTTGTATACCTTACACTTCTCCCTTGTATACCTTACACTTCTCTCCCTTGTATACCTTACACTTCTCTCCCTTGTATACCTTACACTTCTCTACCTTGTATACCTTACACTTCTCTCCCTTGTATACCTTACACTTCTCTCCCTTGTATACCGTACACTTCTCTCCCTTGTATACCTTACACTTCTCTCCCATGTATACCTTACACTTCTCTCCCTTGTATATCTTACACTTCTCTCCCTTGTATACCTTACACTTCTCCCTTGTATACCTTACACTTCTCCCTTGTATACCTTACACTTCTCTCCTTGTATACCTTACACTTCTCCCTTGTATACCTTACACTTCTCTCCCTTACACTTCTCCCTGTATACCTTACACTTCTCCCTTGTATACCTTACACTTCTCTCCCTTGTATACCTTACACTTCTCTCCCTTGTATACCTTACACTTCTCTCCCTTGTATACCTTACACTTCTCTCCCTTGTATACCTTACACTTCTCCCTTGTATACCTTACACTTCTCTCCCTTGTATACCTTACACTTTCTCCCTTGTATACCTTACACTTCTCTCCCTTGTATACCTTACACTTCTCTCCCTTGTATACCTTACACTTCTCTCCTTGTATACCTTACACTTCTCTCCCTTACACTTTCTCCCTTATATCTTACACTTCTCCCTTGTATACCTTACACTTCTCTCCCTTGTATACCTTACACTTCTCTCCCTTGTATACCTTACACTTCTCTCCCTTGTATACCTTACACTTCTCTCCCTTGTATACCTTACACTTCTCTCCCTTGTATACCTTACACTTCTCTCCCTTGTATACCTTACACTTCTCTCCCTTGTATACCTTACACTTCTCTCCCTTGTATACCTTACACTTCTCTCCCTTATATACCTTACACTTCTCTCCCTTACACTTCTCTCCCTTGTATACCTTACACTTCTCTCCCTTATATACCTTACACTTCTCTCCCTTGTATACCTTACACTTCTCTCCCTTGTATACCTTACACTTCTCCCTTGTATATCTTACACTTATCTCCCTTGTATACCTTACACTTCTCTCCCTTGTATACCTTACACTTCTCTCCCTTGTATACCTTACACTTCTCTCCCTTGTATACCTTACACTTCTCCCTTGTATACCACACTTCTCTTATACCTTACACTTCTCCCTTGTATACCTTGCACATCTCTCCCTTGTATACCTTACACTTCTCTCCCTTGTATACCTTACACTTCTCTCCCGTATACCGTACACTTATCTCCCTTGTATACCTTACACTTCTCTCCCTTGTATACATTACATTTCTCCCTTGTATACCTTTCACTTCTCCCTTGTATACCTTACACTTCTCCCTTGTATACCTTACACTTCTCTCCCTTGTATACCTTACTCTTCTCTCCCTTGTATACCTTACACTTCTCTACCTTGTATACCTTACACTTCTCTCCCTTGTATACCTTACACTTCTCTCCCTTGTATACCGTACACTTCTCTCCCTTATATACCTTACACTTCTCTCCCATGTATACCTTACACTTCTCTCCCTTGTATATCTTACACTTCTCTCCCTTGTATACCTTACACTTCTCCCTTGTATACCTTACACTTCTCTCCCTTGTATACCTTACACTTCTCTCCCTTGTATACCTTACACTTCTCCCTTGTATACCTTACACTTCTCCCCTTGTATACCTTACACTCTCTCCCTTTATACCTTACACTTCTCCCTTGTATACCTTACACTTCTCTCCCTTGTATACCTTACACTTCTCTCCCTTGTATACCTTACACTTCTCTCCCTGTATACCTTACACTTCTCCCTTGTATACCTTACACTTCTCTCCCTTGTATACCTTACACTTTCTCCCTTGTATACCTTACACTTCTCTCCCTTGTATACCTTACACTTCTCTCCCTTGTACACCTTACACTTCTCTCCCTTACACTTCTCTCCCTTACACTTCTCTCCCTTATATATCTTACACTTCTCTCACATGTATACATTACAATTCTCTCCCTTACACTTCTCCCTTGTATACCTTACACTTCTCTCCCTTACACTTCTCTCCCTTATAT
>CM026396.1:36321599-36343621 GCA_014843695.1 Archivesica marissinica
CACACCCACCTTGTGATATGTAGCTTCATCTCGTCTCACCGACAGTCACACCCACCTTGTGATATGTAGCTTCATCTCGTCTCACCGACAGTCACACCCACCTTGTGATATGTAGCTTCATCTCGTCTCACCGACAGTCACACCCACCTTGTGATATGTAGCGTCATCTCGTCTCACCGACAGTCACACCCACCTTGTGATATGTAGCTTCATCTCGTCTCACCGACAGTCACACCCACCTTGTGATATGTAGCTTCATCTCGTCTCACCGACAGTCACACCCACCTTGTGATATGTAGCTTCATCTCGTCTCACCGACAGTCACACCCACCTTGTGATATGTAGCTTCATCTCGTCTCACCGACAGTCACACCCACCAAACCACCCCACCACCACACCACCTTGTGAATGTAGCTCATCTCGTCTCACCGACAGTCAATCCACCTTGTGATATGTAGCTCATCTCGTCTCACCGACAGTCACACACCTTGTGATATGTAGCTTCATCTCGTCTCACCGACAGTCACACCCCCTTGTGATATGTAGCTTCATCTGTCTCACCGACAGTCACACCCACCTTATGATATGTAGCTTCATCTCGTCTCACCGACAGTCACACCCACCTTATGATATGTAGCTTCATCTCGTCTCACCGACAGTCACACCCACCTTATGATATGTAGCTTCATCTCGTCTCACCGACAGTCACACCCACCTTATGATATGTAGCTTCATCTCGTCTCACCGACAGTCACACCCACCTTATGATATGTAGCTTCATCTCGTCTCACCGACAGTCACACCCACCTTATGATATGTAGCTTCATCTCGTCTCACCGACAGTCACACCCACCTTATGATATGTAGCTTCATCTCGTCTCACCGACAGTCACACCCACCTTGTGATATGTAGCTTCATCTCGTCTCACCGACAGTCACACCCACCTTGTGATATGTAGCTTCATCTCGTCTCACCGACAGTCACACCCACCTTGTGATATGTAGCTTCATCTCGTCTCACCGACAGTCACACCCACCTTGTGATATGTAGCTTCATCTCGTCTCACCGACAGTCACACCAACCTTGTGATATGTAGCTTCATCTCGTCTCACCGACGGTCACACCCACCTTGTGATATGTAGCGTCATCTCGTCTCACCGACAGTCACACCCACCTTATGATATGTAGCCTCATCTCGTCTCACCGACAGTCACATCCACCTTGTGATATGTAGCCTCATCTCGTCTCACCGACAGTCACACCCACCTTGTGATATGTAGCTTCATCTCGTCTCACCGACAGTCACACCCACCTTGTGATATGTAGCTTCATCTCGTCTCACCGACAGTCACACCCACCTTATGATATGTAGCTTCATCTCGTCTCACCGACAGTCACACCCACCTTATGATATGTAGCTTCATCTCGTCTCACCGACAGTCACACCCACCTTATGATATGTAGCTTCATCTCGTCTCACCGACAGTCACACCCACCTTATGATATGTAGCTTCATCTCGTCTCGCCGACGGTCACACCCACCTTATGATATGTAGCTTCATCTCGTCTCACCGACAGTCACACCCACCTTATGATATGTAGCTTCATCTCGTCTCACCGACAGTCACACCCACCTTATGATATGTAGCTTCATCTCGTCTCACCGACAGTCACACCCACCTTATGATATGTAGCTTCATCTCGTCTCACCGACAGTCACACCCACCTTGTGATATGTAGCTTCATCTCGTCTCACCGACAGTCACACCCACCTTGTGATATGTAGCTTCATCTCGTCTCACCGACAGTCACACCCACCTTGTGATATGTAGCTTCATCTCGTCTCACCGACAGTCACACCCACCTTGTGATATGTAGCTTCATCTCGTCTCACCGACAGTCACACCCACCTTGTGATATGTAGCTTCATCTCGTCTCACCGACAGTCACACCCACCTTGTGATATGTAGCTTCATCTCGTCTCACCGACAGTCACACCCACCTTGTGATATGTAGCTTCATCTCGTCTCACCGACAGTCACACCCACCTTGTGATATGTAGCTTCATCTCGTCTCACCGACAGTCACACCCACCTTGTGATATGTAGCTTCATCTCGTCTCACCGACAGTCACACCCACCTTATGATATGTAGCTTCATCTCGTCTCACCGACAGTCACATCCACCTTGTGATATCCATAATCCAGAAGCTACCTGAGGGTTAACCCTGTCAACACCACAGACCTCTAAATAGGCGTACAAAAAGTGTAGATCCAGATGAGTCGGCTCGTGACGAGCTGTCTCATCAGGATCTGCACTTTTTGCCAGTAATATTACTATTTTTAGAGAAAAATTACCCATTTTGATAAATGAACTGGTCCAAATGTAATTTTCTTATTAATTTATTGGTCTAAAAATATGATGCACCAGTCCATGTCAGTTACTTGGTGTTGAATGGGTTAAACTGCTTCTATTTGGACTGTGTACTGAAGTTATGGATTCTCTGAACAGTGCTTGGTTTATGAGTGAGGTGTCTGCCCCCTTTACAGCTATCCAACCAGTAAGCAACACTCTCTGATGCATCGAAATCCTGCAAACTAGGCCCTGCCATAACTATACGCATTTGGTTTTGCAGATTAACCTGGCTGAGCTTCTAGATGGTGATTTTATAAGGTTCATGGATGAAAATGACCTTTCACATTGTGTAGTTGATGGCGATATTGTAAACAACATCTCTATCAGTGTACTAATGTTGATGAATGACTTCATTTAACTGCATAATTTGTGAAAGTACAGTCACAGGATGACTGTGTATTATTTTAATAACTATTTGTCAATTTCTTGGCCAACTGTGTTAGAAAATATAAACCAGTCAAATGCAGTGGTAAAGTTTAAAGTTTGCCAGTCCAGTATATACTACTAAAAATCAATAATCCAGGTTACTGTACCAGAACGTTTAAAGTCTGCAGGTCCGGTATATACTACCTACAATACTCCATGTTACTGTACCAGAACATTTAAAGTCTGCAGGTCCGGTATATACTACCTACAATACTCCATGTTACTGTACCAGAACATTTAAAGTCTGCAGGTCGGTATATACTACTAAAAATCAATACTCTATGTTACTGTACCAGTATATCAGTATCCAGAAGTTATACTAACCAGCTCTACTGCAAGTAAACATCTGCTTTATCTAGGCCATTAAATTGGTGATTTATTTCATAATTGTAAGGTTTATATTGGAAAAAACCAGGTCTTAAATAATTTTACTTTTCCATGGACAACTAGATTTGAAAAATGCATTTGCCCGGACTTAAAAATGTACGCCTCGGACAACTAGGGCAGTTGATTTTGCCACCTCTGAGCAGTAACTTGTTTATGACATGCACATATTCAATCCTCAAAGGTCAGTCACATTTGGGGAGAGGGGGGGGGTCAAAGATCAAATCTTGTTTTAGCAATAGTCAAGTACTCCTAGTATGAGTGTTTCATGAAACTGTAACCAGAATTACCCAGGTCCAATGTGAGTGCACACCGCATGGTAGTATATACGACACGTGGAATTACCCAGGTCCAATGTGAGTGCACACCGCATGGAAGTATATACGACACGTGGAATTACCCAGGTCCAATGTGAGTGCACACCGCATGGTAGTATATACGACACGTGGAATTACCCAGGTCCAATGTGAGTGCACACCGCATGGAAGTATATACGACACGTGGAATTACCCAGGTCCAATGTGAGTGCACACCGCATGGAAGTTAGCCTGGTAACAGGTTTCGATATATTTGGCCTGGTCAGTCAAATAAATATATTTTAACAGCGATACTATTAATTGGGCTGTATTGAGTTTCTGATAATATCAACAATGTCATTTTGCCAGAAGTTAAAAAGTGAAAAATCGACAGACTGGAACCCAAGCTCAGTGTTCACTACAGAGTCAGAAAGTTGGAAGTAAGGTTAATCGGTCGTCCTGAGACGACCATCGGAATAACACCACACACCTTTGTGTAAATCATTTTATTTCAATCCAACAAGTGACCTTTAACCCATTTCATTCTGGATATATTTAAAGGCTTTTGCAAACAACATAGATCCAGATCAGCCGCAGCGTGACACTGCATGCTGATCAGGATCTATGTTGTTTGCTACATAGCCAAGTGTCTTAGCAGGATCTTCTGAATAGCAAACAGCATAGAGCCTGATCAGACGGCATGTTCCATTGCGGCTGATCTGGCTCTATGTTCTTTGCAAATACTGTTTGAACGGTATCCAGAATCAAATGGGTTAACATTGCAACCAGGAACCTTGAATACTCTAACATAACAATAGGTATAGACATCATATAACAACTCTTATGGAAACAAAGTTACTAACAGTAATAAAAACAAGCTTAAACAAAGCGCGTGTGATATTCATGTATATAAGGTATTACTTGAAGATGTATGAACTGGCACAGTTACAACAGTATGTGTATATTACCATAACCTACTGCCCTGCATGTCAATTAATTACAAGTAGCAATACTTTCCTGGAAAATAGCAATAATTTCCTGGAAAATAGCAATACCTTCCTGGAAAAGCAATACTTTCCTGGAAAATAGCAATACCTTCCTGGAAAATAGCAATACTTTTCTGGAAAATAGCAATACTTTTCTGGAATATAGCAATAATTTCCTGAGAAAATAGCAATAATTTCCTGGAAAATGGCAATACGTTCCTGGAATATAGCAATAATTTCCTGAAAAATAGCAATAATTTCCTGGAAAATAGCAATACTTTTCTGGAAAATAGCAATAATTTCCTGAAAAATAGCAATACTTTTCTGGAAAATAGCAATAATTTCCTGGAAAATAGCAATACCTTCCTGGAAAATAGCAATACTTTTCTGGAATATAGCAATAATTTCCTGAGACAATAGCAATAATTTTCTGGAAAATAGCAATACTTTTCTGGAATATAGCAATTTCCTGAGAAAATAGCAATACGTTCCTGGAATATAGCAATAATTTCCTGAGAAAATAGCAATAATTTCCTGGAAAATAGCAATACTTTTCTGGAAAATAGCAATAATTTCCTGAAAAATAGCAATACTTTTCTGGAAAATAGCAATAATTTCCTGGAAAATAGCAATACTTTTCTGGAATATAGCAATAATTTCCTGGAAAATAGCAATACCTTCCTGGAAAATAGCAATACTTTTCTGGAATATAGCAATAATTTCCTGAGACAATAGCAATAATTTCCTGGAATATAGCAATACTTTCCTGGAAAATAGCAATACTTTTCTGGAAAATAGCAATACTTTTCTGGAAAATAGCAATACTTTCCTGGAAAATAGCAATACCTTCCTGGAATATAGCAATAATTTCCTGAAAAATAGCAATACTTTTCTGGAAAATAGCAATAATTTCCTGGAAAATAGCAATACTTTTCTGGAATATAGCAATAATTTCCTGGAAAATAGCAATACCTTCCTGGAAAATAGCAATACTTTTCTGGAATATAGCAATAATTTCCTGAGACAATAGCAATAATTTCCTGGAATATAGCAATACTTTCCTGGAAAATAGCAATACTTTTCTGGAAAATAGCAATACTTTTCTGGAAAATAGCAATACTTTCCTGGAAAATAGCAATACCTTCCTGGAATATAGCAATAATTTCCTGAGAAAATAGCAATAATTTCCTGGAAAATAGCAATAATTTCCTGGAAAATAGCAATACCTTCCTGGAAAATAGTAATACTTTTCTGGAAAATAGCAATACTTTTCTGGAAAATAGCAATACCTTCCTGGAAAATAGCAATACCTTTCTGGAAAATAGCAATACTTTCCTGGATAATAGCAATATGTTCCTGGAATATAGCAATAATTTCCTGAGAAAATAGCAATACTTTCCTGGAAAATAGCAATAATTTCCTGGAAAATAGCAATACTTTTCTGGAAAATAGCAATACTTTTCTGGAAAATAGCAATAATTTCCTGGAATATAGCAATAATTTCCTGAGAAAATAGCAATACTTTCCTGGAAAATAGCAATACTTTCATGGAAAATCTGTAAAAATGCCAACCATACATCTCTTCCTACATCTTGTAGATTTTGTTTACTTTATACAAATTTATTTTTGTTTGATTGTGAAACAAGTTTTTACAAAATTATATTAATCGCTCGCAAGACCTCATTCTTAATGGAAGACATCGCCATGATGGAGGAAGAAGACGCAATGTGGAATTTAAATGTCAATCATAATGGCTACAGCTGGGTGAGAATTCCGGGCTGCTCACACCCACGGCTACAGCTGGATGAGAACTCCGGGCCGCTCACACCCACGGCTACAGCTGGGGGAGAACTCCGGGCTGCTCACACCCACGGCTACAGCTGGGTGAGAACTCCGGGCTGCTCACACCCACGGCTACAGCTGGGTGAGAACTCCGGGCTGCTCACACCCACGGCTACAGCTGGGGGAGAACTCCGGGCCGCTCACATCCACGGCTACAGCTGGGGAGAACTCTGGGCCGCTCACACCCACGGCTACAGCTGGGGGAGAACTCCGGGCCGCTCACATCCACGGCTACAGCTGGGGAGAACTCCGGGCCGCTCACACCCACGGCTACAGCTGGGGGAGAACTCCGGGCCGCTCACACCCACGGCTACAGCTGGGGGAGAACTCCGGGCCACTCACACCCACGCTACAGCTGGATGAGAACTCCGGGCAGCTCACACCCATGGCTACAGCTGGGGGAGAGCTCCGGGCCGCTCACATCCATGGCTACAGCTGGGGGAGAACTCCGGGCCGCTCACACCCATGGCTACAACTGGGGGAGAACTCCGGGCCGCTCACACCCATGGCTACAGCTGGGGGAGAACTCCGGGCCGCTCACACCCATGGCTACAACTGGGGGAGAACTCTGGGCCGCTCACATCCATGGCTACAGCTGGGGGAGAACTCCGGGCCGCTCACATCCATGGCTACAGCTGGGGGAGAACTCCGGGCCGCTCACACCCATGGCTACAACTGGGGGAGAACTCCGGGCCGCTCATACCCACGGCTACAGCTGGATGAGAACTCCGGGCCGCTCACACCCACGGCTACAGCTGGGGGAGAACTCCAAGCAGCTCACATCCATGGCTACAGCAGGGTGAGAACTCCGGGCAGCTCACACCCACGGCTACAGCTGGATGAGAACTCTTGAGGCATTCACATTCATGGCTACAGCTGGGTGAAAACTCCGGGCCGCTCACACCAACGGCTACAGCTGGATGAGAACTCCGAGGCATTCACATCCATGGCTACAGCTGGGGGAGAACTCCGAGCAGCTCATATCCATGGCTACAGCAGGGTGAGAACTCCGGGCAGCTCACACCCATGGCTACAGCTGGATGAGAACTCTGAGGCATTCACACCCATGGCTACAGCTGGATGAGAACTCCGGGCTGCTCACATCCATGGCTACAGCTGGGGGAGAACTCCGGGCCACTCACATCCATGGCTACAGCTGGGGGAGAACTCCGGGCTGCTCACACCCATGGCTACAGCTGGATGAGAACTCTGAGGCATTCACATCCATGGCTACAGCTGGGTGAGAACTCCTGGCCGCTCACACCCATGGCTACAGCTGGATGAGAACTCTGAGGCATTCACATCCATGGCTACAGCAGGGTGAGAACTCTGGGCAGCTCACACCCATGGCTACAGCTGGGTGAGAACTCCGGGCAGCTCACACCCATGGCTACAGCTGGGTGAGAACTCCGGGCCGCTCACACCCATGGCTACAGCTGGATGAGAACTCCGAGGCATTCACATCCATGGCTACAGCTGGGTGAGAACTCCGGGCCGCTCACACCCATGGCTACAGCTGGATGAGAACTCCGAGGCATTCACATCCACGGCTACAGCTGGATGAGAACTCTGGGCCGCTCACATCCATGGCTACAGCTGGGGGAGAACTCCGAGGCATTCGCACCCATGGCTACAGCTGGGGGAGAACTCCGAGGCATTCGCACCCATGGCTACAGCTGGGGGAGAACTCCGGGCCGCTCACACCCACGGCTACAGCTGGATGAGAACTCCGGTCCGCTCACATCCATGGCTACAGCTGGGTGAGAACTTCGGGTAGCTCACACCCACGGCTACAGCTGGGTGAAAACTCCGGGCCGCTCACACCCACGGCTACAGCTGGATGAGAACTCCGGTCCGCTCACACCCATGGCTACAGCTGGATGAGAACTCTGGTCCGCTCACATCCATGGCTACAGCTGGGTGAGAACTTCGGGTAGCTCACACCCACGGCTACAGCTGGGTGAGAACTTCGGGTAGCTCACACCCACGGCTACAGCTGGGTGAGAACTCCGGGCCGCTCACACCCAACCAAGTTTAATTTACTGAAGCTATTGAACAATGTTAATCAGCTAGCTAGCCTGATCACTGGATAAGTATGTGCTCCTGTTAATCAGCTAGCTAATGTGTGAGTGCATGTAGGTGCTTCCATGATGGCGTCTAGATGCACTTCTATGTGGGAGTGTTGAGTTGATGTGGGAGTGTTGAGTCTATGTGGGAGTGTTGAGTCTATGTGGGAGTGTTGAGTCGATGTGGGAGTGTTGAGTTTATGTGGGAGTGTTGAGTCGATGTGGGAGTGTTGAGTCGATGTGGGAGTGTTGAGTCGATTGGGAGTGTTGAGTCGATGTGGGAATGTTGAGTCGATGTGGGAGTCGAACTGCCAACATATTATAGAAGACAACTGAAACAAAGATTTTCAGTAGATCTTGGAATTCGGATGGGGAGAATTTTTACCCATGTTTCAAGTTGCCTCGATGCTCAATGCCAATTTTCATCAAAATTGAACCAGAAGTTACTACTAATTGCCCTGATTAACACATGGCTGGTACCCATATCCTCTTTTAAAACCATGGCAACGGTGTACTTATATTCCACACTGCATCTTCTATCTGCCTCATGGCGATGGATTTCATCAGGAATTAGGTCTTGAGAGCGATTAAGCTAATGTTTTAAGAACTTGTTTCGCAATTGAGCTAAAATAAACATGTAGAAACGAATATTTAAGGAAAGTGTTTAGCAGCGTTAGCAAAAAATAATCAAAGCAATAGATATGAAAACTAAACTTGTATGGCACAAACATCTACAATACTATCAATTATGAATATAACAGTACGATATCTCCACACAATACTATCAATTATGGATATAACAGTACGACATCTCCACACAATACTATCAATTATGGATATAACAGTACGACATCTCCACACAATACTATCAATTATGGATATAACAGTACGACATCTCCACACAATACTATCAATTATGGATATAACAGTACGACATCTCCACACAATACTATCAATTATGGATATAACAGTACGACATCTCCACACAATACTATCAATTATGGATATAACAGTACGACATCTCCACACAATACTATCAATTATGGATATAACAGTACGACATCTCCACACAATACTATCAATTATGGATATAACAGTACGACATCTCCACACAATACTATCAATTATGGATATAACAGTACGACATCTCCACACAATACTATCAATTATGGATATAACAGTACGACATCTCCACACAATACTATCAATTATGGATATAACAGTTGACCCCCATTTGACCTTCCCAGGTCACGCCCATTTCTGATCCTGGGGTCACCATTTGAACAACTTTGAAAGAGCATTGTACATCGATCATTCCTAACAAGATGATGTACCCTAACCCATTTGATTCTGGATACCGTTCAAACAGTATTTGCAAAGAACATAGAGCCAGATCAACTGCCACAGAACGTGTCGTCTGATCAGGCTCTATGCTAATTGCTATTCGGATGATCTTGCCAAGACACTTGGCTATGTAGCAAACAACATAGATCCTGATCAGCATGCAGCGTCATGCTGCGGTTGATCTGGATCTATGTTATTTGCAAAAGCTGTTAAATGTATCCAGAATGAAATGGGTTAAGACTTCTCCCTATTATAGTTTATACACATATATTTTAGCTCGATTGCGAAGCAAATTCTTTCAACTTATATTAATTACTCTTGAGACCTCATTCCTGAGAGAATCCATCGCCACGAGGGAGATAGAAGAAGCAATGTGGCATTTAAATGCCTTGCCTAAGGGCACAATCGTAACGGCTCCAGCAGGGCTGGAACGCCAGACCTTTCGCACCTGAAGCGATATCACGACTTCCCTATTTTGACTGTCTATATTAAGCCCTGTGATAAAAAAAACATTTCCAGAAATGTGCAAATATATACAAGATACAAATAATATGGCATAAAGAGATCAAAATCAAACAGATTCCTGCAAATAACATAGTCCCTCATGTACAATATACATCTAGTAGTATATACTAACATAGTCCCTCATGTACAATATACATCTATAGTATATACTAACATAGTCCCTCATGTACAATAGACAGCTAGTAGTATATACTAACATAGTCCCTCATGTACAATATACATCTAGTAGTATATACTAACATAGTCCCTCATGTACAATATACATCTAGTAGTATATACTAACATAGTCCCTCATGTACAATAGACAGCTAGTAGTATATACTAACATAGTCCCTCATGTACAATAGACATCTAGTAGTATATACTAACATAGTCCCTCATGTACAATATACATCTAGTAGTATATACTAACATAGTCCCTCATGTACAATATACATCTAGTAGTATATACTAACATAGTCCCTCATGTACAATAGACATCTAGTAGTATATACTAACATAGTCCCTCATGTACAATATACATCTAGTAGTATATACTAACATAGTCCCTCATGTACAATATACATCTAGTAGTATATACTAACATAGTCCCTCATGTACACTAGACATCTAGTAGTATATACTAACATAGTCCCTCATGTACACTAGACATCTAGTAGTATATACTAACATAGTCCCTCATGTACACTAGACATCTAGTAGTATATACTAACATAGTCCCTATGTACAATAGACATCTAGTAGTATATACTAAAACAACTACATCCAACATTCGGCACCCAGATTTGGTGAAAAATTGAAAATGAATGACCAATGACCATGAAATACCTCACCAATGCAATCCGGGGTTCGCTCCTCGGACCGAAAAGTATGTGCGATGGTACGGTGGCCGCCAGATCGGACAAGTGGGTTGTCTCTGGATTTCTGGGTTTCCTCCCACACGAATGACGACAAATATGCTTTCATTCGCACCAACGACAGTGATTAATATAATCATCCTTTATGTCAGTCGGTTATGTCGAATTCTCCGGTTATCTCAAAGTCAGATCAAAGTCCCGTTTCAGACACTATCATTTTACATATAACTGGATCTGTTTGTATAGAATTTCGTTAAGTTGCACAACAGTCAAACTTGGGTTATGTCGAAGTATTTTGTTCGGTCCGGCGGAATTCGACATAACAGGATGTAGACATTGAAGGGTAACTTTTATCACACATCCAAAAGTTTAAAGGCATTCTAAAAGTGATAATAATGCTTTCAATGTTCATTCTTTGCAAAACGATGTTAAAAATCATAAAACAAAATGATTATATTGTTATATTTTGGGTTTTGCGCCTGCATCAGCAGCATTTTGGGCTATATCGTCGGCGGGCAGTTTACCTAACAACACCTTTCCTGGGCAGGCTTCAGCGGTTAACCAGTACTTGGGTATATAAATGAGACATGGTCTGAGCGGGGCTCGAACCCGTGACCATCAGTGATGATAGGTTACAGTGGTATACAAGTCAGTGACCGTAACCACTCGACCACGGAGGCGGAAAAAAACAAAATGAACATGAATGTTAACTTGGTAAGAAGCTTGTACCTCATGGTAACTCGGTAAGAGGCTTGTTCCTCATGGTAACTCGGTAAATGCTGACAACTAACTCAAATATAATAGGATAAATGGGAACCACATGTCGCACACCGGGCTATAGTAGACTAAAATTTATTGACCGTTTTCGGTCCAGCTCGGCGATACATATTTGTACCAAATATTAATAAATGCCATCCATCTAATTTTAAAGATACCGGTCTGAATGGACATTTTCCAACAATTCAAGGCCACTAACTGTTGAGTATTTAAGGGGATTGGAACAATATTTGGTTGCATGCAAGTCAGTATTTCGATACATATTTGCACTCAATATAATGAAATTGCACTTTCCAGACAGACAGACAGCTCAGCCAGCCAGACAGCCAGACAGCCAGACAGACAGACAGACAGACAGACAGACAGACAGACAGACAGACAGACAGACAGACAGACAGATGGATTAGAAACATAGGAGAATAATTCTGTATGAATAGAAACTGTGAATTAGGAAATAACATTTGTCTTTGTCCAGCGAATAAAACACGGTTCGTCATTCTGATGCGTAGTAATTAACCATGCTGGTCGTAGTCGCTTAAGTGGAAGTCGTGATAGCGCAGTGGTAGCGCGTTCACTTCAGGTGCAAAAGACCCAGAGTTCGAGCCTCATCTGGAGCCATTACAATTGTGCCCTGCAAGGCATTTAAATTCCATGTTGCCTCTTCTCTCTCCCTCGTGACGATGGATTACATCAGGAATGAGGTCTCGAGAGTAATTAATATAAGTTGTAAGAACTTGTTTCGCTATTGAGCTAAAATAAATTTGTAGAAACTAAGTGGTTAAATTACTATGCATCAGAACGACAAACCGTGTTTTATTCGTCGATAAACAACGGTAGATTTGTTCTTTGTTTATAGGAACAAAATGCCGAGCCATGTGAGATTGTAAGTTAAAATGTGTTACTTTAAATGAACAACAATGGGATGTCGCATTGTGTGTCTTTTAAGACCACTGCCTTATTGGCAGCCCCCATACCCTCGTTTCTAAAAATCAAAATCATGCCAGGGTTCATTCTAGGTCAGAATTTTTGGGAGAAGTGAGAAAGCGCGTGATCGCTTCCTTAAATGGTGTTCTTTAATATACTTCTGCAAAATAGGGTTAAAATGCACAGTACAACCATTAAATACAACATTTGAATAGAAGGAGTGCTTTATAATGGGCCAGTGTATCTTACTAGACAAAATTTTGTTTGAAAATCATAAAAACCAAAAAATAATTTTATTTTTTTAGGGAGAAGTGGAGCGAGGGCGAAGTCAGGGTCCCTAGGGCGACAATTTCGCCCACATCGCCCTCTAGAATGATCCCTGAATGTTGTGTGTTAATTAATACTGTGTATGTTTTGTAGGGTACATGTAACATACACCTAGTAGCATACTCGTGCATACCCGTGCACACTCGTGCCAGCCTGTTCACAGTTTGAGGCATGAATTTGTGTCGGTAGAGAAGCTTTTTACGCCGGAGAACATCAGTGAGGGATACGCTCGACTGTTCAGCTCAAAGTCTGCCTCATTGTCATCGCCGGTGGATCTAAAAATAACATGAAAAGTTGGTCAGCAATATTGAAACCAACAAGCTATACTATTAACCCGGTGTGGATTTACGATTAGAATGAATTCAACCATTGTATTACTTGTTGTTCCATATCAAATTTCATCTAAATTGACAAAGCGGTTCCAGAGAAAAAGTCAAAATAGATTTCAAAGATGCCCAACATGGCGACCATTTGAATTTTGTATTGGTTATGTTATATGTTATATTTCGGGATTTACGCCTGCATCAGCACCATTTTGGGCTATATCGCCGGTGGGCAGTTTACTTAACAACACCTTTCCTGGGCAGGCTCCAGCGGTTAACCAGTACTTAGATGCACCAACCTCCGTAAGAAACTGCCAACTTTTTCATATAAATGAGATACGGTCTGAGCGGGGCTCGAACCCGTGACCATCAGTGATGATAGGTTACAGTGGTATACAAGTCAGCGACCATAACCACGGACCGAAATTTGTATTGGATTAGTTCGACTGTATTTGTTCTACTAGTTGTCCTGTTGCTCACTTCTTACCAATGCAACCTGGGTTCGATCCTCAGACCGGGAAGTATATGAGATGGTACGGTGGTCGACAGATCGGACAGGTGGCGTTTCTCCGGTTTCCTCCCACACGAATGACAGCATTTACGCTTTCATCCGCGCCAACGAGAGTGATTAATATAAGTTGTTAAAACTTGCTTCGTAATCCTTGTTAAATAAATAAAGCCTAAACTTTAAGTGCCTTCAGATGAAGCATTTGAGGAGAAGTGGAACTTCCAAGATGGCTGCTGTGGGGAGGAGGGTCATCTTCCCGATTCTCCTAATCAGAATGAATGTAGCTGTTTCTGATCTACTGGTTGTGGGTAAGTTCGACACCAAGTTTTGATCAAAATCTACCCAAAAGACTTTCTTTTTTTTGGTGAAGCCATAGACTTCATTTATTAAAGTTCATTTGCAACATATATACATACACACAAAACATTCATATTTTCAAAATACATAATAGCATTAACAATTCCATTCATTATCATTAATGAATTATTAAAAGATATTATCTATTTACTTTGCATTATACAAGTATTCTTTATTCTGATATTTACTTCGGGTGCTGAATTCATACTCCTTTTTTTCTTTTTTACATAGGATACTCTTTATTTTTCCAAAACAAAACAAACAACTTACAACAGCTTGGGTAAGCATCGAGGTGCTGGATATAGTATCAGACATAATGCACTAGGTGTTCTCTAAGTATTCGTTAAGATTTCTTATTAGATATATTATAACTAATACTTACTTATTAAATGTCCTCACAGAATAGTGTACCCACAATAACTTAAATCCATTTCTTTTATTAATATTCTGGATCTCAAATTCCTGGAAAGAGTACATTACACCTTGTAGATTATACATACAGTCTTACATCTGCTATGTCGAATTCCGTCGAGCGGAACAATATACAGTCAAACCTGTCTATAAAGGCCACCCTCGGGAAAGTCAAAAAGTGGCCTTTGTTGGCAGGTGGCCTCTCAATAGGCTTAAAATGCATTGAAAATGGCTCGACGGGAGAGAAAAATGGTAGTCTTTAGAGATAGGTTTTTCATATGCGGCCTTTATTCGGAGGTGGCCTTTAGCACAGGTTTGACTGTACTTTGACATAACCAAACTTTCACATAACGGATATTGTTTCCCAGCATGATGTTTCTCGTAGATCACAAGCCTTACCCGTCTTAAATTTGTCCCGTAATAAATCATTTTCCAAGTTGTCATTGTCTGTTATAGCGGTGACATAAAACACTAATATCGTATTTAATGTTTACTAAATGCAGCACATGTAAATAACATTTATATACGAAACTGATAAGAAAAAAATCGATGATGTAATAACGGTTCATTAACGGTGTAGTAATAAACTGATACTCAATTAAATAGTCTGCTGTATTCATTTCAACATGGCATTTTTCACTAATTATTGAAAAGTTAAAGTAAAAACAAACTGATTAATTGGCTGTCCGATTAGCGTGCTCACTTCTTACCAATGCAACCTGGGTTCGATCCTCGGACCGGGAAGTATGTGAGATGGTACGGTGGTCGCCAGATCGGACAGGTGGGGTTTCTCCGGTTTCCTCCCACACGAATGACTGCATTTACGCTTTCATTATATTTTATTACGATGAACTGTTTATTCTATTATTGGTTAATTGCCCCGATAAGTATGTACCTGTAGTGAACATATTGTAATTATTGTCATGGTAACCACTGTCGACTATCTTTATCGATTAAAGGGCACAGGCATGGCAGTACATCTTTGATCAGGTAAATTTACCGAATGAAAGTCGTACTTCGGCAGCAAGCTGACGATTTGACATAACGAATGTGAAAAATTGAAGGGACCAAAAAATAAACGAAATTTGACATAAACGGACCCAGTTATATGTAACATGATAATATCTGTAATGGAACTTTGATCCAACTTCTAAATAACCGGAGAATTTGACACAACCATCTTTGATATAATGGATGTAGACTGCATAGTTGTGATAATTGATAACTTTTTGCTTGTAACATTTTCAGATTTAAAACTTTCATATTTCACAGTCCCCACATTTCACAGTCGCGACAAAACACTGAACATAAATAAGTTCTTCTTACAAAACGAGCTTACAATATACTGTGATGCAATATTTTTATATTTACAACTTCCACATTTTACAGTCCCGACAAAACACTGAACATAAGTTCTTCTTATACAACGAGCTTACAATATACTACAATAGAAAGTGTATCTTAGATACTGACCACATGAAACGTCTGTTGAACCTGGTTTATTTGATTCTTATTTCGTTTATACTTGTAATTTGACGTGCTTTCACCAGACTGCACTCTCTTTAATACTCCTGTCACCTACAAGACAATTGTTGTAAATTCTAAATACACAGTTAAACCTGTGATAGTTAAACCTCTTAATGGAGTGAATCTGAATGCAGCCACAACTGTGTTAGTGGTCACCTCTCTTAAGCAGTGAACCTGAATGCAGCCACACCTGTGTTAGTGGTCACCTCTCTTAAGCAGTGAACCTGAATGCACCCACACCTGTGTTAGTGGTCACCTCTCTTAAGCAGTGAACCTGAATGCAGCCACACCTGTGTTATGGTCACCTCTCTTAAGCAGTGAACCTGAATGCAGCCACACCTGTGTTATGGTCACCTCTCTTAAGCAGTGAACCTGAATGCAGCCACACCTGTGTTAGTGGTCACCTCTCTTAAGCAGTGAACCTGAATGCAGCCACACCTGTGTTAGTGGTCACCTCTCTTAAGCAGTGAACCTGAATGCACCCACACCTGTGTTAGTGGTCACCTCTCTTAAGCAGTGAACCTGAATGCAGCCACACCTGTGTTATGGTCACCTCTCTTAAGCAGTGAACCTGAATGCAGCCACACCTGTGTTATGGTCACCTCTCTTAAGCAGTGAACCTGAATGCACCCACACCTGTGTTAGTGGTCACCTCTCGTAACTTCGTAAGCAGTGAACCTGAATGCACCCACACCTGTGTTAGTGGTCACCTCTCGTAACTTCGTAAGCAGTGAACCTGAATGCAAGCAGTACTCAAAACTCGCAACGTGTCGACTACAAGCTGGATACTGCATCCATTACACGACAGGTTCCATGTGGAGTATTATGTACACATATCAACAACATACATCTGTGGCCAACATTAACCCTTTCAACACCACAGACCTCTAAATAGGCTTACAAAAAGTGTAGATCCAGATGAGCCGGCTCGTGACGAGCCGTCTCGTCAGGATCTGCACTTTTTGTGCCAGTAATATTACTATTTTAGACAAAATTACCCATTTTGATAAATGAACTGGTCCAAATGTAATTTTCGTATTAATTTATTCGTCTAAAAACTGATCATGGACCAGTCCATGTCAGTTACTTGGTGTTGAATGGGTTAATGCTGACATATGTATGAGAGACAGATCGATGGAGGAGACTGACATCTCGACTAAACACATTTTAAATGCAAAGTGTGCACTATTTTATTTGTGTATTTGGGCACCTGACAGGCTGACACCACATTGCTGGTTAAATGCGTAGGTCGTCTAAACCTACCCAGGAAAATATGTCTAGGTCCCCGCAAGGGTTTGACATAAATGGAACATACATACACAAGATTAAGGCAGTGAGAATAAATGTGTAATTGCGCTGCATTCAACCAGTAGAATAACACTTATTTTACCGATACATTTCTATATTTCATTCAGGGCCCACGCTGGCATTCGCCAGAGTAGCCATTGGCTAAAATATGGCAGAATTGGCTAATAAAAACTCAGTTTGGCGAAAATGATAAAAACGGCGAAATTCTGTAAAATATCCGAAAATCGGAAATCCACCCTCAATCTATTTGTGGAAAATTACTCGGGTCAAGGTAAAATCGTGTCACGCGTGACTAATATCTCGGACTGCTTTACAAACATTTTCATGCTTATCATGTATTTATAAATGACATTGAAAAGAACAAATTAAAAGAGAGTATACCCTGTTCCCTGAGAGTTTGTAGACGCCCTTCATCATGCCGGGTACCTTTATATGCGAGTATTTGAATTTTGGAATGGTCATAAATGGATCCTCTGGACTGGTCATCATCAACACCTTACCTGTAATATGTAATTTCTATGTCACACCCTGTAATTGCATATGTCACACCCTGTAATTGCATATGTCACACCATGTAATATGTAAGTTCATATGTCACACCCTGTAATATGTAATTTCACTCATCACACCCTGTAATATGTAATTTCACACATCACACCCTGTAATATGTAATTTCACACATCACACCCTGTAATATCACATGTCACACCCTGTAATTTAACATGTCACACCTGGTAATTTCATATGTCACACCCTGTAATAAATAAATGCACATGTCAGACTCTGTAATTTCACACATCACACTCTGTAATTTGTAATTTCACACATCACACTCTGTAATTTCACACATCACACTGTAATTTCACACATCACACTCTGTAATTTGTAATTTCACACATCACACTCTGTAATTTCATACATCACATCCTGTAATTTCACACAATAAATGAGGCAATATGTAATTTCATACATCACACTCTGTAATATGTAATTTCACACGTCACACCCTGTAATTTCACATGTCACACCCTGTAGTATGTAATGTCACACCCTGTAATTTCACATGTCACACCCTGTAGTATGTAATTTCAAATGTCCCAGTTCACACTGATTGATATCCACCGAAGACAGTCATTGATTGGACAATTATCATTCTTAGAAATTCAAGGGCATTAAGCCAGTATGGGGGATACATATGTCAACCAAATTTGATTAAATTCCATTCAACAATTTTCAAGATATTTGCCTGGACGGACATTATTTAAGAACAATTTGTCTCTTGTAAATACATCACAGTGACTACCTTACCTTGCTGTCCGATTAGCGCAGTGGTTACCGCGCTCGCTTTTCACCAATGCAACCCAGGTTCGATCCTCGGACCGGGAAGTATGTGAGTTGCTACGGGTGGTCACCAGATCGGAGAGGTGGATTTTCTCCGGGTACTCCGGTTTCCTCCCACACGAATGACCACATTTACGCGTTCATCCGTGCCAACGAGAGTGATTAATATAAGTTGTTAGAACTTGCTTCGCAATCGTTGTAAAATAAATAAAAGTGTAAACCATACCTTCCGAGAAGAAGCGTATGTATCTGAAGTACTCTATGCTATGCCACGGACTGTAGAATCCATCCAAACTTTTCTCGCCTTGTCGGATATACGACATTTTGCTGATGTAACATCCTGGAATATAATAACTGGGTTGAGGGAGAGTTGTGGGCCTTGGGAATGGGCATACAGATTTTCATGGCAGACACTTTTTTTCGACTTTTACAATAGTTTATACAAATTTATTTTAGCTCGATTGTGAAACAAGTTCCTACAACTTATATTAATCACTCTCGAGACCTCATTCCTGATGGAATCCATCACCACGAAGGAGAGAGAAGAGGCAACGTGGAATTTAAATGCCTTGCCTAAGGGCACAATCGTTAACGGCTCCAGCGAGGCTCGAACTCCGGACCTTTCGCACCTGAAGCGAACGCGCATCCACTGCGCAATCACGACTTCCTTTTACAATAGTGTTTAGCCTGAGTGTGTCTGTGAGAGTTGATGTTACGAGTTAATCTTGGACCATGATTATGATTAGCGCAGAGGTTAGCGAGATCGCTATTCACCAATGCAACCCAGGTTCGATCCTCGAACCATGAAGTATGTGAGATGGTCACCAGATCGGACAGGTGGGTTTTCTCCGAGTACTCCCGGTTTCTTCCCACACGAAATACCACATTTACGCGTTCATCCGCGCCAACGAGAGTGATTAATATAAGTTATTTAAACTTGCTTCGCAATCGTTGTAAAATAAATAAAATCAAAAAAAAATATTGGACTAGTCAAACCTGTGTTAAGCAGCCAGCCAAGGGAATCACAGAAAGTGGCTGCTTAGCACAGGTGGCTGCTTAATAGAGGGCAAAAGTATAATAAAACAACAATTGGGGAATCTGGAAACTGGCTGCTTAATACAGGTTGGCTGCTTAATAGAGGTGACCACTAACACAGGTTTGACTATATTTCTGGTTGGATTGCGAGGGACGTGACTTGTTTCTGCTTTGGCGTTAAATTTAAATTTAAGTTAAATTTACTACAAATGCATGCAGAGACTCGGGCCATAATGATGTTTTTATCTACATTGGAGGAAAACATTCATTCTAAAAAGATCAAATGTATACAGCTGAAGAAAAGGAATGTATTGTGACTTTGACAAGTTCAGAGGTCAAAAATGAGCTCATTATAAGTGATACACGCCTTCAAAACCGGTTTGTTGGTAATCCAAAACATCCAGTAATCCAAAACATCCGTAATCCAAAACATCCGGTAACCAAAACATCCGGTAATCCAAAACACCAACCAAAACACCAACCAAAACACCAACCAAAACACAAAACCAAAACACCAACCAAAACACCAAACCAAAACACCAACCAAAACACCGTAATCCAAAACATCCAGTAATCCAAAACATCCAGTAATCCAAAACATCCAGTAATCCAAAACATCCAGTAATCCAAAACATCCACTAATCCAAAACATCCACTAATCCAAAACATTCGGTAATAATGACAAAATTACATACCGACAAATTGGAGATGTGGTCGTTCTACATACATGTTCCTCCACAACCCGTACTTCTTCATCTTCCCTGTATTTGAACCCCACACCCTGTATGTAACACAATATAGTTAAATTATTGAACATTATTACAAGCTAGCCTCCACACATATATAACCATCCACCTACCTGAGACTAGCTAGCCTCCACAGTCCCTCATCCACACATATATAACCCTCCACCTACCTGAGACTAGCTAGCCTCCACAGTCCCTCATCCACACATATATAACCCTCCACCTACCTGAGACTAGCTAGCCTCCACAGTCCCTCATCCACACATATATAACCCTCCACCTACCTGAGACTAGCTGGCCTCCACAGTCCCTCATCCACACATATATAACCCTCCACCTACCTGAGACTAGCTAGCCTCCACAGTCCCTCATCCACACATATATAACCCTCCACCTACCTGAGACAAGCTAGCCTCCACAGTCCCCATCCACACATATATAACCCTCCACCTACCTGAGACAAGCTAGCCTCCACAGTCCCTCATCCACACATATATAACCCTCCACCTACCTGAGACAAGCTAGCCTCCACAGTCCCTCATCCACACATATAGAACCCTCCACCTACCTGAGACAAGCTAGCCTCCACAGTCCCTCATCCACACATATAGAACCCTCCACCTACCTGAGACAAGCTAGCCTCCACAGTCCCTCATCCACACATATAGAACCCTCCACCTACCTGAGACAAGCTAGCCTCCACAGTCCCTCATCCACACATATAGAACCCTCCACCTACCTGAGACAAGCTAGCCTCCACAGTCCCTCATCCACATATATAACCCTCCACCTACCTGAGACAAGCTAGCCTCCACAGTCCCTCATCCACACATATATAACCCTCCACCTACCTGAGACAAGCTAGCCTCCACAGTCCCTCATCCACACATATAGAACCCTCCACCTACCTGAGACAAGCTAGCCTCCACAGTCCCTCATCCACACATATAGAACCCTCCACCTACCTGAGACATGCTA
This sequence comes from Archivesica marissinica, assembly GCA_014843695.1. NCBI lineage: Eukaryota > Metazoa > Mollusca > Bivalvia > Venerida > Vesicomyidae > Archivesica > Archivesica marissinica. The sequence continues at coordinate 36,343,304 of CM026396.1, forward strand.
GCCTCCACAGTCCCTCATCCACACATATAGAACCCTCCACCTACCTGAGACAAGCTAGCCTCCACAGTCCCTCATCCACACATATAGAACCCTCCACCTACCTGAGACAAGCTAGCCTCCACAGTCCCTCATCCACACATATAGAACCCTCCACCTACCTGAGACAAGCTAGCCTCCACAGTCCCTCATCCACACATATAGAACCCTCCACCTACCTGAGACAAGCTAGCCTCCACAGTCCCTCATCCACACATATATAACCCTCCACCTACCTGAGACAAGCTAGCCTCCACAGTCCCTCATCCACACATATAGAAC
>CM026396.1:36344621-36468249 GCA_014843695.1 Archivesica marissinica
CCACCTACCTGAGACAAGCTAGCCTCCACAGTCCCCCATCCACACATATATAACCATCCACCTACCTGAGACAAGCTAGCCTCCACAGTCCCTCATCCACACATATATAACACTCCACCTACCTGAGACAAGCTAGCCTCCACAGTCCCTCATCCACACATATAAAACCCTCAACCTACCTGAGACAAGCTAGCCTCCACAGTCCCTCATCCCTAGCACACAGATAGAACCCTCGACACACCTGGAATATTTCATAGCAACGTAAACATCTATCCATACCAACGTAAACATTTATCCATAGCAACGTAAACATCTATCCATAGCAACGTGAACATTTATCCATAGCAACGTAAACATCTATCCATAACAACGTGAACATATATCCATAGCAACGTAAACATCTATCCATAGATCACCCCCACCCCCCAGAATCACATGTTTATACAACACAAGATCACCCCCAACCCCCAGAATCAAATAGTTATACCCCACAAGATCACACCTTGCCCCCCAGAATCACATGTTTATACCCCACAAGATCACCCCAACCCCCAGAATCACATATCTATACCCCACAAGATCACCCCCAACCCCCAGAATCCCTGGAAATTGACGAACCTGCGAGATGCTTTCCAATGACTTCATATCCAGCTGAGATGATACCACCCACTTGAACGTGTAAATCAACACCTCTATCGGTAGAGAGGATATGTGACACGCCTGAAAATAATGTAACTTCGTACTGTGTACTGCAATACGCTTCATAGTAACAGCACTATATCAACACTGATCGAACATAAATCAACAACGCTATCGGTAGAAAGGATATATGACACGCCTGAAAATAATGTAACTTCGTACTGTGTACTGCTTCATGCTTTTTTTTAAACTTTATTTATTTTACAACGATTGCGAAGCAAGTTCTAACAACTTATATTAATTACTCTCGTTGGCGCGGATGAAAGCGTATATGTGGTCATGCAACCCGGGTTCGATCCTCGGACCAGGAAGTATGTGAGATGGTACGGTGGTCGACAGATCGGACAGGTGGGTTTTCTCCGGGTACTCTGGTTTCCTCCCACACGAATGACCACATTTACGCATTAATCCGCGCCAACGAAAGTAATTAATATAAGCTGTTAGAACTTGCTTCTGTTTAAACTTTACCATACAATCTGTGAACATAATATTATGACATCACACATGCAGTGTTATGACGTCAAGAAAGGCACTGCCTAATAAAGCAAGATTTTTTTAGGCAGGCAGTTCTTGACAATTTTTTTAGGCAGGCAGTTCTTGACAAATTTTTTAGGCAGGCAGTTCTTGACAATGTTTTTAGGCAGGCAGTTCTTGACAATTATTACACATGAAGGTAGGATAAACAACTGTATTTCCAGACAAACAACATCCATTTACTCATTATAATCAAAAGTCAAAATCTCTACCCCACCCCCATAGAGGTTACTGGGAATGTGGGGTGTATTCACTATGTTATTCTGACATTGACTACGGGTGTTTCTGGGTGTTCAATGATGACTGTGCCAATGTATGTGGTATTGGTAATAGCGTTTAGTAGCGAAACAATGTGGGAATGGATAATGGTGTTGAGAGGTACGTCCAAGGGGGAATGATTAATGGTGCCGAGAGGTGCTTCTAAGGGGGAAATGGATAATGGTGTTGAGAGGCACTTCCAAGGGGGAATGGATAATGGTGTCGAGAGGTGTTTCGAAGGGGGAATGGATAATGGTGTTGAGAGGCACTTCCAAGGGGGAATGGATAATGGTGTCGAGAGGCACTTCCAAGGGGGAATGGATAATGGTGTCGAGAGGCACTTCCAAGGGGGAATGGATAATGGTGTCGAGAGGCACTTCTAGGGGGAAATGTAATGGATGATGGTGTCGAGAGAACACTTCCAAGGGGAAAATGGATAATGGTGTCGAGAGGCACTTCCAAGGGGGAATGGATAATGGTGTCATGAGGTGCTTCCAAGGGGGAATGGATAATGGTGTCGAGAGGCACTTCCAAGGGGGAATGGATAATGGTGTCGAGAGGCACTTCCAAGGGGGAATGGATAATGGTGTCGAGAGGCACTTCCAAGGGGGAATGGATAATGGTGTCGAGAGGCACTTCCAAGGGGGAATGGATAATGGTGTCGAGAGGCACTTCCAAGGGGGAATGGATAATGGTGTTGAGAGGCACTTCCAAGGGGGAATGGATAATGGTGTCGAGAGGCACTTCCAAGGGGGAATGGACAATGGTGTTGAGAGGCACTTCCAAGGGGGAATGGATAATGGTGTTGAGAGGCACTTCCAAGGGGGAATGGATAATGGTGTCAAGAGGCGCATCCAAGGGGGAAATTAAATTAATGTTAATTTAAGCCGGTACGTACCCTCTGCTGATATGCCGGTGAACATATTCTCCTCTCCTCTATTTTATGATTCTGAAATTTCTTTACAAGGTCCAATTCTAGTTCATCGCCATCAAAACTGTAATATACGGGACCAACACCATCAGCATGTCCATATGACTCAACAGACGGGCCAGTGGTTGACACAGTGGACTGAGAATCCAGCCATCACAGGTTCGATCCCACATTAGACATGTAAACGTTTACACGGTACTAAATAAAACAAAAAGATGGCGTGCATAAACCCGAGGTCTCATGTATCGGTGCTATACACCGGGCATGCATAAACCCGAGGTCTCATGTATCGGTGCTATACACCGGGCATGCATAAACCCGAGGTCTCATGTATCGGTGCTATACACCGGGCATGCATAAACCCGAGGTCTCATGTATCGATGCTATACACCGGGCATGCATAAACCCCAGGTCTCATGTATCGGTGCTATACACCGGGCATGCATAAACCCGAGGTCTCATGTATCGGTGCTATACACCGGGCATGTATAAAACCCGAGGTCTCATGTATCGGTGCTATACACCGGGCATGTATAAACCCGAGGTCTCCAGGGAACATTCTAGAGGGCGATATGGACGAAATTGTCGCCCTAGGGACCCTGACTTCGCCCTCTGGAGGCCCCACTTCTCCTTTTTTTGTTGTTGGTTTTTACGATAAACAAAATTTTGGCTACCGTAAGTAAGATAAACTGGCCCATTATAAAGCACTCCTTCTATTCAAATGTTGTATTTAATGGTTGTGCTGTGCATTTTAACCCTATTTTGCAGAAGTATATTAAAGAACACCATTTAAGGAAGCGATCATGTGCTTTCTCACTTCTCCCAAAATTTCTGACCTAGAATGAACCCTGGGTCTCATGTATCGGTGTAACCACAGGTGGATGTAACACATGCATTATGTCACCTTTGAACATTTTACTTTTTCCAGCTCAATTGTGAGCACTGTTACAGTTTCACTGCACTATCAAAGCACTGTTACAGTTTCACTGCACTATCAAAGCACTGTTACAGTTTCACTGCACTATCAAAGCACTGTTACTGTTTCACTGCACTATCAAAGCACTGTTACTGTTTCACTGCACTATCAAAGCACTGTTACAGTTTCACTGCACTATCAAAGCACTGTTACAGTTTCACTGCACTATCAAAGCACTGTTACAGTTTCACTGCACTATCAAAGCACTGTTACAGTTTCACTGCACTATCAAAGCACTGTTACAGTTTCACTGCACTATCAAAGCACTGTTACAGTTTCACTGCACTATCAAAGCACTGTTACAGTTTCACTGCACTATCAAAGCACTGTTACAGTTTCACTGCACTATCAAAGCACTGTTACAGTTTCACTGCACTATCAAAGCACTGTTACAGTTTCACTGCACTATCAAAGCACTGTTACAGTTTCACTGCACTATCAAAGCACTGTTACAGTTTCACTGCACTATCAAAGCACTGTTACAGTTTCACTGCACTATCAAAGCACTGTTACAGTTTCACTGCACTATCAAAGCACTGTTACAGTTTCACTGCACTATCAAAGCACTGTTACAGTTTCACTGCACTATCAAAGCACTGTTACAGTTTCACTGCACTATCAAAGCACTGTTACAGTTTCACTGCACTATCAAAGCACTGTTACAGTTTCACTGCACTATCAAAGCACTGTTACAGTTTCACTGCACTATCAAAGCACTGTTACAGTTTCACTATGGAAGAGTGTACTACCTGTCAACAGAGCTCTCGCTCTCCTGTCGTTCTCGCAGACTTCTGACCGGGTACTCAATCTTCATCTCAATGTCGGGCACGAGTTGCATAGCTCGTCGGTAGAAATTCACAGCTACAAAAAAGAAACTTACATTTAGCGTAAACATAAATCTATATGTGTTACTGTAATACAGTATAAACACGGTAATATTGCGAACACTATTTCGCAATTTTCATGATTTTTGAACATTTTTTTCCAATTAATTTGCAGAGTTTTATGGTTTATACAAATTTATTTTAGCTTGATTGCGAAATAAGTTCTTACAACTTATATTAATCACTCTCGAGACCTCATTCCTGATGGAATCCATCGCCACGAGGGAGAGAGAAGAGGCAACGTGGAATTGAAATGCCTTGCCTAAGGGCACAATCGTAACGGCTCCAGTGGGGCTCGAACTCCAGACCGTTCGCACCTGAAGCGAACGCGCATCCACTGCGCTATCACGACTTCCACCACTTGCAGAGTATTGAATATGTGCATCCGTTATGTATCATGAAATTTAAAATCTGGAAGTAGATTTGGTTTAAAATCTGGAAGTAGATTTGGTCTAAAATCTGGAAGTAGATTTGGTTTAAAATCTGGAATAATTTGGTTTAAAATCGGAAGTAATTTGGTTTAAAATCGGAAGTAGTTTGGTTTAAAATCGGAAGTAGATTTGGTTTAAAATCGGAAGTAATTTGGTTTAAAATCGGAAGTAGATTTGGTTTAAAATCGGAAGTAGATTTGGTTTAAAATCGGAAGTATATTTGGTTTAAAACCAAAACCAAAAAAAACCAAAAAAAACCAAAAAAAACCAAAAAAAACAAAAAAAACAAAAAAAACCAATAGATTTGGTTTAAAATCCGGAAGTAGATTTGGTTTAAAATCCGGAAGTAGATTTGGTTTAAAATCCGGAAGTAGATTTGGTTTAAAATCCGGAAGTATATTTGGTTTAAAATCCGGAAGTAGATTTGGTTTAAAATCCGGAAGTAGATTTGGTTTAAAATCTGGAAGTATATTTGGTTTAAAATCCGTTATCTCTGTATATCCTCGCAGTACAATAGCAATCAGTTCATTCTTACAATGTCAACACAAGAGTAATGTGTGAATACAGTAATCGTATACGCATAACACGCAAGTTTTTCATTTAGAATTGTATGCAATAGTCTGCTGCATCTTGTACTCCAGTTTAGAACTAAATTTCACTTTTTCCAGGACTAAATGTTTCATAATTTTCTCAAACATTCAGACAGAGGAACCCTGCTAACCTCCGTAAGAAACTGCCAACTTTTCATGTAAATGAGACCTGACCAAAGCGGTGGTCGAACCCGTGACCATCAGTGAGGATAGGTTGCAGTGGTGTATAATTCAGTGATCGTAACCACTCGACCACGGAGGCGGACTTAGGCGAGTTAAAACATATATATCTTGCGTGGTACCTTCATATAGCGCTCCGTCCTGTTCCAGCTTGGTTCCCATCAGAAACAGGGCAGCAGCCTGGTAAATGCAACAAGAGATGTTACACATAACCCTTTCAACACCACAGACCTCTAAATAGGCTTACACAATAAATTGTAGAACCAGATGATCCGGCTCGTGACGAGCTGTCTCATCAAGATCTGTACTTTTTGCAGGTAATATTACTACCAGATGATCCGGCTCGTGACAAGCTGTCTCATCAGTATCTGTACTTTTTGCATGTAATATTACTATTTTTAGACAAAATTACCCATTGTGATTAAAGAACTGGTCCAAATGTAATTTTCTTATTAATTTATTGGTCTAAATATATCATGGACCAGTCCATGTCAGTTACTTGGTGTTCAATGGGTTTTTTTAAGACAAAATTACCCATTTTGATAAATGAACTGGTCCAAATGTAATTTTCTTATTAATTTATTGGTCTAAAAATATCATGGACCAGTCCATGTCAGTTACTTGGTGTTCAATGGGGTTTTTTGACAAAATTACCCATTTTGATAAATGAACTGGTCCAAATGTAATTTTCTTATTAATTTATTGGTCTAAAATTATCATGGACCAGTCCATGTCGAGTTACTTGGTGTAGAATGGGTTAATATCTATATCGTTAATATGCTTGCTATGTTGAGTCCTTCCAGTCTACAACGCTTACATTCCGGTAAACAGTTGCCCTTCAGATGTTGCTGATTGGTTAAAGTGTAGTATGATGTCACAAGTTATATAAAAGTAAAAGTAAAGTGTTTGTTTATTATAGTGTCACCCCTATTTAAAGGGCCAGCCATTTCTGATCTATGAGACACCTCTTTTTATGTATTTATCAGTACTTCCCAAATCCTATGCTTGTGTGCCAGGCACCAGACTGGTAGGCAATTGGTAACCATTATTTAACTAGCTGGCGGCTCACCAATCGGCCATATCAAAACGAACCCCTGACGAGATTCGAACCTTCGACCTCCCGCTCCGTAGGCGGACACCTTAACCACCAGGCCACAGAGACGGTGTATATATATATATAATGATTATCATTCAGTATGCTTATGTCACAGATGGATCTGTAGTCCAGTGGTAACACGCTGGACTGGTAATCCAGTGATCGCAGGTTTGATCCCCCGTCTGACCCTAATAAAATTAACAGTCTTTCAGATGGGACTTTAAACCGACGTCTTGTGTCGGTGCTGTACATCGTGCACGTAAAAGAACCAGAGGAGACTCTGGAATGGGTCTCTGTCTGTATCATTGCACTTCCCTCCAACAATCTAAAATGACTAATCTAAAAAAATCGTTATATTGACAATCGGAACTGACGTCTATTTCAGGATCAGAAATCTGCCACGATTTATAGGACTCACCACTTTGTCAGAATCAGAAATCTCCTAAGATGTGGGAAACAGAACTGACCTCTCTTTCTATATCACTTGCATCATGTTTGCCAGAGTTAGTCCTACTAGGATTATTTCTCTCTAACTCTACCTGCCACTGCTCTCTGAACTCTTCCAGCTGATCTGTAACACATAAACCAAACATCCCAAATAGTTTACCTGTAACACGTAAACCAAACATCCCAAATAGTTTACCTGTAACACATAAACCAAACATCCCAAATAGTTTACCTGTAACACGTAAACCAAACATCCCAAATAGTTTACCTGTAACACATAAACCAAACATCCCAAATAGTTTACCTGTAACACATAAACCAAACATCCCAAATAGTTTACCTGTAACACGTAAACCAAACATCCCAAATAGTTTACCTGTAACATGTAAACCAAACATCCCAAATAGTTTACCTGTGGTTTACATCCCAAATAGTTTACCTGTAACACGTAAACCAAACATCCCAAATAGTTTACCTGTAACACATAAACCAAACATCCCAAATAGTTTACACCTATAATATACCCCTCTGAACTCTTTCAGCTGATCTGTAACACATAAACCAAACATCCCAAATAGTTTACCTGTAACACATAAACCAAACATCCCAAATAGTTTACCTGTAACACATAAACCAAACATCCCAAATAGTTTACCTGTAACACGTAAACCAAACATCCCAAATAGTTTACCTGTAACACATAAACCAAACATCCCAAATAGTTTACCTGTAACACATAAACCAAACATCCCAAATAGTTTACCTGTAACACGTAAACCAAACATCCCAAATAGTTTACCTGTAACACGTAAACCAAACATCCCAAATAGTTTACCTGTAACACATAAACCAAACATCCCAAATAGTTTACCTGTAACACATAAACCAAACATCCCAAATAGTTTACCTGTAACACGTAAACCAAACATCCCAAATAGTTTACCTGTAACACGTAAACCAAACATCCCAAATAGTTTACACCTATAATATACCCCTCTGAACTCTTTCAGCTGATCTGTAACACATAAACCGAAACATCCCAAATAGTTTACCTGTAACACGTAAACCAAACATCCCAAATAGTTTACACCTCTACTATGCCTTTAGATAGATAGATAAATGTTTATTAACGTCTCATTTTTCTACAAGCATACAGTATAACTATTACAACAATGTACAAAACCACTCATGTTGGAGTTATAAGAGACAAACTAAGATATAATATAACAGCATCTTAAAACTTACTTTAAATTCAATTTATAAAACAGTAAAACTATACATCCCAGGTTAAAATGTTGCATTTACAAAAGTATACAAAAGTTAAATCGTAATAGTATTATAAAGCTGGTTGATTTCTATATACATGATTCAGGTTTTATATTTAAAATATTACGTCATAAAATGCTATTACGGTACAGGTTTTGGCACATAATTTAGTCATAATTTAATCTGTATCAGACATTAACCCTTTCAACCCCACAGGCCTCTAAATAGGCTTATGAAAAGTGTAGAGCCAGATGAGCCGGCTCGTGACGAGCCGTCTCATCAGGATCTGCACTTTTTTGCCAGTAATAATCATTACCATTTTTAGATAAAATTACCCATTTTGATAAATGAACTGGTCCAAATGTAATTTTCTTATTAATTTATTGGTCTAAAAATAGCATGCACCAGTCCATGTCAGTTACTTGGGGTTGAATGGGTTAAATAAGCAAACTGTTCAGAGAAACTAAGAGTGTTGAATTTACTTTGCGTGCAACTAAACACAGCTTACACCCCTCTATCAAAGTGAAAGTCCCGCAACTGAGAGATATGATTGCGAAGCAAGTTCTACCAACTTATATTAATCACTCTCATTGGTGCGGATGAAAGCGTATATGTGGTCATTCGTGTGGGAGGAAATCGGAGTACTCGGAGAAAACCCACCTGTCCGATCTGGTGACCACCGTACCATCTCACATACTTCCCAGTCAGAGGATCAAACCCAGGTTGCATTTGTGAGAAGTGAGCGCGCTAACCACTGTGCTAATCGGACAGGCTCAGCGCCAATATAAACATATTGCAATTGAAATCTATGTCTTATTTGTTTTAAGCAATGGTGCAATATAACCAAAGAGAAGTAACTCAGTATGCTGTACCAGAAGCCACTAATAAACACTACACTACAATTTTGCGCTTTTTTCTGTATCACATCCAATGTATGTCTAGTGGAAGTCATGATAGCGCAGTGGATGCGCGTTCACTTCATGTGCGAAAGGTACAGAGTTCGAGCCCCGCTGGAGCCGTTACAATTGTGTCCTTAGGCAAGGCATTTAAATTCCATGTTTCCTCTTCTCTCACCCTCGTGGTGATGGATTCCATCAGGAATGAGGTCTCGAGAGTGATTAATATAAGTTGTAAGAACTTGTTTCGCAATCAAGCTAAAATAAATTGGTATAAACTACAATGTATGGTATAAAACCTACATACAGTACAACAATTGTAGCTACTGTTCTAGTATTCATCCTCTGCCTGAGCAATAGTCCCATTCTTCTGTACTAGCATACTCTATGTTCGGAGGTCCATCAGTCTCTTCAAGTACTATAATCTCTTCTCTCTGTACTAGTATACTTACCATGTATGTGTGGAGGTCTATGATCTATTCCTACTGTATAGCATACTTACCATGTATGTGTGGAGGTCTATTCCTACTGTATAGCATACTTACCATGTATGTGTGGAGGTCTATGATCTATTCCTACTGTCATAGCATACTTACCATGTATGTGTGGAGGTGTATGATCTATTCCTACTGTCATAGCATACTTACCATGTATGTGTGGAGGTGTATGATCTATTCCTACTGTCATAGCATACTTACCATGTATGTGTGGAGGTTATGATCTATTCCTACTGTCATAGCATACTTACCATGTATGTGTGGAGGTCTATGGTCTATTCCTACTGTCATAGCATACTTACCATGTATGTGTGGAGGTGTATATCTATTCCTACTGTCATAGCATACTTACCATGTATGTGTGGAGGTGTATGATCTATTCCTACTGTCATAGCATACTTACCATGTATGTGTGGAGGTGTATGATCTATTCCTACTGTCATAGCATACTTACCATGTATGTGTGGAGGTGTATGATCTATTCCTACTGTCATAGCATACTTACCATGTATGTGTGGAGGTGTATGATCTATTCCTACTGTCATAGCATACTTACCATGTATGTGTGGAGGTGTATGATCTATTCCTACTGTCATAGCATACTTACCATGTATGTGTGGAGGTGTATGATCTATTCCTACTGTCATAGCATACTTACCATGTATGTGTGGAGGTGTATGATCTATTCCTACTGTCATAGCATACTTACCATGTATGTGTGGAGGTGTATGATCTATTCCTACTGTCATAGCATACTTACCATGTATGTGTGGAGGTGTATGATCTATTCCTACTGTCATAGCATACTTACCATGTATGTGTGGAGGTGTATGATCTATTCCTACTGTCATAGCATACTTACCATGTATGTGTGGAGGTGTATGATCTATTCCTACTGCCATAGCATACTTACCATGTATGTGTGGAGGTGTATGATCTATTCCTACTGCCATAGCATACTTACCATGTATGTGTGGAGGTGTATGATCTATTCCTACTGTCATAGCATACTTACCATGTATGTGTGGAGGTCTATGATCTATTCCTACTGTCATAGCATACTTACCATGTTAGTCTGGATGTTATGATCAATTCCTACTGTCATAGCATACTTACCATGTAGTTGGAGTTATGATCTATTCCTACTGTCATAGCATACTTACTCTGTATGTTCGGAGGTTCGTCTGTCTCCTCCTGTGCTCTCTCCTCTTGCGCACCACCTTCAACATCACCGCATCCTTGCAACAAGCTGGGCACCTCTTTAATATCCTGGAGTAAACAATGTTCCTGATGAGATGTATGTGTGTGTTATACGTTTATTTATCGTCGCTACCGGTTGCCCATCTGAGCGACGCCTCCTGAAGAGATTAGTCATTTTAGATTTTTGGAGGATAGTGCAATGATACAGAGAGAGACCCATTCCAGAGTCTCCTCTGGTTCTCTTACGTGCACGGTGTAAAGCACCAACACGAGACCTCGGTTTAACGTCCCATCTGAAAGACTGTTAATTTTATTAGGGTCAGACGGGGGATCGAACCTGCGATCCCTGGATTACCAGTCCAGCGTGTTACCACTGGACTATATATCCGTCTGAGATGTATGTAGGGTGTGCCAAGAGATATATAGGAAACAATATCACCTGCCAAGAGGCATACAGTAAACAATATCTCCTGCCAAGAGGCATACAGTAAACAATATCACCTGCCAAGAGGCATATAGGAAACAATATCACCTGCCAAGAGGCATATAGTAAACAATATCACCTGCCAAGAGGCATACAGTAAACAATATCTCCTGCCAAGAGGCATATGGGAAACAATATCACCTGCCAAGAGGTATATAGGAAACAATATCACCTGCCAAGAGGCATATAGGAAACAATATCACCTGCCAAGAGGCATACAGTAAACAATATCTCCTGCCAAGAGGCATACAGTAAACAATATCACCTGCCAAGAGGTATATAGGAAACAATATCACCTGCCAAGAGGCATATAGGAAACAATATCACCTGCCAAGAGGCATACAGTAAACAATATCTCCTGCCAAGAGGCATACAGTAAACAATATCACCTGCCAAGAGGTATATGGGAAACAATATCACCTGCCAAGAGGCATATAGGAAACAATATCACCAGCATTGAATTGTAGCGTTGACCAACTTGTTGTGTGATTCCATAGTTTATACAACTTTTATCTCGAATGCGAAACAAGTTCTTACAACATTACTTTAAATGCTCTCGAGACCTCAATCCTGATTGATCCATTGCCATGCGGGAGAGAGAAGAGTCAATGTGGAATTTAAGTGTCTTGCCAAAGGGCTTTTAAGGGCACAATCGTAATAGCTACAGCTGGGCATGAGCTCCGGGCCTCTAACACCTGAAGCGAATATGCTACCACTGGCACTGCGCTTTGCCTGTGGGCACAATCATAACAGGCCTCTAACACCTGAAATGAACATGCTACCACTGGCACTGCGCTTTGCCTGTGGGCACAATCATAACAGGCCTCTAACACCTGAAATGAACACGCTACCACTGGCACTGCACTTTGCCTATGGACACAATCATAATGGCCTCTTACACCTGAAATGAACATGCTACCACCGGCACTGCGCTTTGCCTGTGGGCACAATCATAACAGGCCTATTACACCTGAAATGAACACGCTACCACCGGCACTGTGCTTTGCCTAAGGGCACAATCATAACGGCCTCTTACACCTGAAATGAACACGCTACCACCGGCACTGCGCTTTGCCTAAGGGCACAATCATAACGGCCTCTTACACCTGAAATGAACACGCTACCACCGGCACTGCGCTTTGCCTGTGGGCACAATCATAACAGGCCTCTAACACCTGAAATGAACATGCTACCACTGACACTGCGCTTTGCCTGTGGGCACAATCATAACAGGCCTCTAACACCTGAAATGAACACGCTACCACTGGCACTGCACTTTGCCTATGGACACAATCATAATGGCCTCTTACACCTGAAATGAACACGCTACCACCAGCACTGCGCTGTGGGCACAATCATAACAGGCCTATTACACCTGAAATGAACACGCTACCACCGGCACTGTGCTTTACCTAAGGGCACAATCATAACGGCCTCTTACACCTGAAATGAACACGCTACCACCGGCACTGCGCTTTGCCTAAGGGCACAATCATAACGGCCTCTTACACCTGAAATGAACACGCTACCACCGGCACTGCGCTTTGCCTAAGGGCACAATCATAACGGCCTCTTACACCTGAAATGAACACGCTACCACTGGCACTGCGCTTTGCCTGTGGGCACAATCATAACAGGCCTCTTACACCTGAAATGAACACGCTACCACTGGCACTGCGCTTTGCCTATGGGCACACTCATAACAGGCCTCTTACATCTGAAATAAACACGCTACCACTGGCACTGCGCTTTGCCTATGGGCACATCATAACAGGCCTCTTACATCTGAAATAAACACGCTACCACTGGCACTGCGCTTTGCCTATGGGCACAATCATAACGGCCTATTACACCTGAAATGAACACGCTACCACTGGCACTGCGCTTTGCCTAAGGGCACAATCATAACGGCCTCTTACACCTGAAATGAACACGCTACCACTGGCACTGCGCTTTGCCTATGGGCACAATCATAACGGCCTATTACACCTGAAATGAACAACGCTACCACTGGCACTGCGCTTTGCCTAAGGGCACAATCATAACGGCCTCTTACACCTGAAATGAACACGCTACCACTGGCACTGCGCTTTGCCTATGGGCACAATCATAACAGGCCTCATACACCTGATATGAACACGCTACCACTGGCACTGCGCTTTGCCTATGGGCACACTCATAACAGCCTCTTACATCTGAAATAAACACGCTACCACTGGCACTGCGCTTTGCCTATGGGAACACTCATAACAGGCCTCTTACATCTGAAATAAACACGCTACCACTGGCACTGCGCTTTGCCTAAGGGCACAATCATAACGGCCTCTTACACCTGAAATGAACACGCTACCACTGGCACTGCGCTTTGCCTATGGACACAATCATAATGGCTACAGCTTGCTGTGAGCTCCAGGCCTCTCACACCTGAAGCAAACACGCTACCATTGGCACTGCGCTTTGCCTATGGACACAATCATAACAGGCCTCTTACACCTGAAGCAAACACGCTACCATTGGCACTACATGAGTATGACGACTTGCACATATTCAAACTGTATTAATCGACTTTTCATGTACGAGTAGGTAGCCTCATGTTACTGATACGACATTAGTTTGTGACATACATGTAACCCATGTCAAAAGTAGTATTTCCATGTCAAAATAAATGTAAAGCAATCAATAATTTCTTAATATAAGAGTAACAACATATTCGTTACAATCAATAAAACTATTATACAATAGTGATCACTACATTGTAAACACAGACAATACAACAACATAATCTCCAAGTATGGGTACAGTGATATGCATTGATGAGCAAGAGTTGTCAGAATTTGATTGGCTGGGTTGAGATTACACATTTCTTGTGTAACTTTTGTATTACAAAATAGTGTAACAGTAATGTCCATATCTTGATAGAGCTGTATGAACTAACTGTGGTTCTGGTAGGTTTCCCAACCCTGACATTTAAACTACAATGTATTTATTTATTTGTTAGTTATCGTGTAGATTGTTTTTTGTAGTTAGATTTATCCATTTGCAAAAACCAGGGATCATTCTAGAGGGCGATGTGGGCGAAATTGTCGCCCTAGGGACCCTGACTTCGCCCTTTGGGGGGCCCCACTTCTCCACTTGGGTTTTACGATTTTCAAACAAAATTTTGATATGATAGATACACTGGCCCATTATAAAGCACTCATTCTATTCAAATGTTGTATTTAATGGTTGTACTGTGCATTTTAACCTTATTTTGCAGAAGTATATTAAAGAACACCATTTAAGGACGCGATCACGCGCTTTCTCACTTCTCCCAAAAATTCTGACCTAGAATAAACCCTGAAAAACAAGGTCATTATAATTTCAGACCTTTCTACGAACCACTCCCTCACTGATGTAGAAATAAATACATCAAGAAAGCCAAAAGACTTTGTCTATTGTGTACAAGTTCAACAACGGCTATATACATACAGATGGCCATAGGCTCAAGAGATGCATCAGAGCTAAAACAATTTCCTCAGTTTGACGCCAAAGTTAATAATGAAGTCACTAACAATCCCAAAAGCTTCGTCAAACATTCAAAGAGCAATAAATTCAGAAACTCATTCTTTAACCCTTTCCTTCATAGAGATTTAAGTTAATATACTTTATATCTCCATACAAACGACAGTCATTTAGCTATCATGCAGTGGATAAGTAGTGGCCATATCTATCCCATCTCCATAGATATTACTGGGACTATATGAGATTCTGGCCTTTATTATGAACATTGGTTTGGCTACTACATTGTCAACGTATGTCGTATTGGTAATGGCGTCAAGAGGTGCTTCTAGGAGGGAAAGGGTTTATGAACATTGGTTTGGTTACTACATTGTCAATGTATGTCGTATTGGTAATGGCATCAAGAGGTGCTTCTAGGAGGGAAAGGGTTTATGAACATTGGTTTGGCTACTACATTGTCAATGTATGTCGTATTGGTAATGGCATCAAGAGGTGCTTCTAGGAGGGAAAGGGTTTATGAACATTGGTTTGGCTACTACATTGTCAATGTATGTTGTATTGGTAATGGCGTCAATAGGTGCTTCTATGAGGGAACGGGTTAACAAAACAATAGTAAAGTGGAACCATCTAGAGGAACACGGTCGGTGCCATCAAGACGGTGCTTCCACATTCTTACTAATAATTCTGCACACCCTCTCCTGATGTAATATGCCAGTATTGTATGTATGTATGTATGTATGTATGTATGTTCCATTAATGTCAAACCCCTTACGGGGACCTAGACATGTTTTCCTGTGCAGGCTTGGCCAACATAAGTGGTTAACCAGTACTAAGCAATGTGTGTGAGGTGCCTTGCTCAATGACACTACATATGAGGCCTGACAAGAGTATCGAACAAGGGACCATTCAATTCCAAATCTGACGCTCTAACCACTGGACAACAGGACGACGAATGTCACACATAGAGTATTGATCTCTACATCGTATTTATGTCATACTCGATTTACCTACTTATTGTCACGATTTTAAAATAGAGACAGCCCATTTTTGAAATCCTAAAATTAGGCGCCTAATTTTAAAGCGACATTACATCGCAATCAGCAAACAAAATGCATGTTTTCACGTATAAATGCATTGCTACTATAAATTCTTCCAAATACATTCGAACACTAACATTGAATCAATAAACAGTGTTTTTGTGGTCTACAAACTTTCAAAAGTGAAAGTAGGATTCCTGAAATGATATTTGTTTGTCATTGGAGTCAATAATAAACATGCGATACTTTCTTTTAGAGATAATTTAACTAAGATTAGTCTACAAATAAATATGCATAGGCACAAATGTGAGATATAACAGTAAATATGTACGATACATTGTGTTATTCAGGATACACGCATTGTATTACGCATGAATGTCGATCCTATTTACATTATTTTGTTATGTCAACAAACCGTGTATACGACGCTTGTTTATTTGTTGAAATACTCAATTTTTGAGGCAAATGTTGGACAAACAATTATACCATATAATAGGAAACTATATTCTGCAGACATTTGCGTTTTTACCGATGTAGTGTCGCTTTAAAATAGTGCGCCTAATTTTAAAATAGTGCAACGCTCTATATATATATATACATAATTCATGCATACAGTTAAACCTGTCATAAGCAGCCAGCCAAGGGAATCACAGAAAGTGGCTGCTTATCACAGGTGGCTGCTTAATAGAGGTCAAATGTATAATAAAACAGCATATTGTGAATCTGGAAACTGACTGCTTAATACAGGTTGGCTGCTTAATAGAGGTGACCACTAGCACAGGTTTGACTGTATATATACAAAAATTATAATGGCTATATAGGTGATTGTAATCTCTTGACACAATATTATACATGAAATAAACGATTAAATTTCATGGGAGAGTTTCACCATTCCATTTCGTCCATTTTGAATAGCTTGGTTATTATGAAAAGGCAAAATAGAAATCATTAGGCGAAATTGTTTTGAAGATTTATCTACTGTGCCATTACGGTGAACCAAATAAGATTTCGTTCAATATCCAATTACTCATACGCATGTAATGTACTAACAAATAATTCATTTGGATTTCCTTTGTGAAGATGCCCGGCCATTGCAGAGAAACGGTGGGAGAATCACACCTGTCGATTTCACAGTGGGAGAATCATACCTGTCGATTTCAAACGGCAAAATCGTATGCACAAAGGTAAGACAATATATTTTAAACAGTGTTTATATCTATATTTCAGGGATCATTCTAGAGGGCGATGTGTGAGAAATAGTCGCCCTAGGGACCTTAATTTTTTGGTTTTTACGATTTTCAAACAAAATTTTGTTTAGTAAGATACACTGGCCCATTATAAAGCACTCCTTCTATTCAAATGTTGTATTTAATGGTTGTACTGTGCATTTTAACCCTATTTTGCAGAAGTATATTAAAGAACACCATTTAATCATTAATGAAGCGATCACACGCTTTCTTACTTCTCCCAAATATTCTTCTTGGTCAGAAATCCCGCCATCGGATCAGGGCGGAAAGTGCTATGCAAAAATGAGCTTCAAAGATAAGACTTCGAAATAACAGATCAAAAAAATAAATTATGTAGAGGTCTTATATATAGGACTAATATATTACTAAATCGGTTCTGTAAATCAGTAAATGTGTTGCAAAAAAACGCCAAATTTAAATAGAAAATAACACACAAATACTAATTAACAGCACTTGACATCAACCTTGTATGATAAATAAGTTACCATATCCAAGACTCCAGGCAGTCTTTTATAGTTCAGGCGGTTAGTTCACGGAAAGTATACAAAACAACAGACGAATACAAGAGAGCTCTTCTGACAGCTGCCATTTTGTTGTGATGTATAATTGTTTCCCAGCTTTTGTGCACATATATGTTATTTTACGTTAATTGCTGGGTACCGATCAGACTGGTATTTTCATCTAGGTCATTTAATGTTTACCGAAGCTCTGAATGCCGTATGCATTTCAGCAACCCAGATTGTAATATTCTGGTACCAGTCGAACATATCAAACAGAGGCGATGGAAGGTAAACAAATTCATGAAAATATGAAATAAATTTAAAATTAACATATTCGGTAAAATAATGAAGGATTTTTTTTAATCTATGTTGTCATTAACATAGTAATTGGATTAAAGATGCGCTTGATCGTTATTTTAAAGAAAGCTCGTACACTTTGAAATGCGTTTGTTTACAAGTTGTTTACACATTTTAGTTGGTAGCTATGGTCCTATTTATGTTCGTGTAACGCAGACCTGGGTAATTGAACAAACTAATTGTAATCACTTGTAATTAATTACAAAAATGAAAGTAATTGGATGTAATTTAGTATTTTTTAATTACATGTAATTTAATTAATTACTTTCAAAATATACCTGCAATTAACTCCTGTATAATATGTATTGATGGCTTGTCATGGTTTCTATCATAATACAATGTACCTGTGTCAGGCACGCTATTTATTGGACACAGAATGACCACATATATGCTCTCATCAGTGATTAATATATGCTCTCATCAGTGATTAATATATGGGGATAAGTTGTTAAAACTTGCTTCACAATCGTAAAATAAATAAAGTTTAATTGGTCTAGAAGCAATGGTTTCTCTTTATTTTTATTAGGGATGTCACCGAATATTCGCTCGAACGTCCGAATATATATTCCATATTCGGAAAAAATATTATATTTGCAAAAATGAAATAAACTGTCATAAAATCAGATGCTTTGGTTTCTTTTGAAACCATCATAAAACATTCCAATACAAAAGAAATCACCGCAGGATGTGTGAATAAACAATGTTGTGGTCGCATCCAGGTGTTAATTGACACTCTGCCATGTAATCGGATAATTACAGTAGGTGTTAAGGTAGGTAGTGATTAATTATGATGTCAAAACTGTTTACACAGAGAATGAAACATTACCGACAGTTTACAACAACATCCACCCCCACGTATCTTAAATTTTAATTAACTGCTCAATATTACCAAAAAGTACTATTTAAAGTACGATTTTTATGATGGTTACAGGTTCGAGCAATGCTCAGGCCGTGTCTCATTTATATGAACACGTTGACAGTTTCATACAGAGGTTGGTGCACCAAGTACTGGTTAACCTCTGGAGCCTGCCAAGGAAAGGTGCTGTTCGGTAAACTCTCCATCGCTCAAATGGGCGATGTTAAATAAAAAAAAATTGTCTTCAAAAATGCCACCTGCTCAGTCACACATTTGGAAAGACTTCAATCGCTCTTGAGAATAAGAAAACTGCTACATGTAGGTGTAATCTATGCAAATTGGATTTAACATATTCGGGCACAACACCAGTCTGAATAATCATTTGAAAAACACACCTTTCATTTGTGAAAATGCCCATGTACAGTGGCCGATAACAATAACTGAATGAGTCGTCGTCATATTTACACGGCCTTACAGGAAGAAGATGATGTTTACGCAATTTTTATAAGAGTTTGAGTTTTTGATAGAATTCTATCGAATGATATGCTCAGATGGTTCTATGTACATTCTGTGCCATCTGATCTGGCTCTATGCTGTTTACAAAAGCGACTTTAGTTGTGATTCGCAGGTTAATGGTTGTCTGGTTGTTGTTGTTGTTATCTGGTTGTTGTTGCCTGGTTATGCAATATAAAAGTAACATGCCAATTGCCATAATAACGCCAAATTATAGACGAGAATGCACCATTTGTCTTCTAATTCTTAAAGATTTCTTGGGAAAGATCACCCCAACCACACTGACAAGATGGAAACATTGCCTCCCACGCCTATCCCCAACTAACTGCTACATTGGTCATTTGGTAGCCTTGCTGTTCAATTTTGGCCATGTACACCCCTGTTTAGGGCTACATAATAATTTTATAACACAAAAGATTGTTTCACAGGTCTGTAAACGATAACAAAAATGCAAGAATTGTTTTGGTCATTTGATCATACAAATAGTCTGTGATCAGCTGTAGAAATCACAATTGTATACACCAACAATTTGGCGTGGTTAGTTTATACAAATTTATTTTAGCTCGATTGCGAAACAAGTTCTTACAACTTATACTAATCACTCTCGAGACCTCATTCCTGATGGAATCCATCGCCACGACAGAGAGAGAAGAGGCAACATGGAATTGAAATGCCTTGCCAAAGGGTACAATCGTAACAGCTCCAGCGGGAACTTTCGCACCTGAAGCGAAAGCGCTACCATTTCGCTATCGTGACTTCCACGTGGCATGGTTGTTATCATATGCAGTCATATGTCAATGCTATATTACAGGTCCAGGGAGAGTAAAACAGAATTTGAAGCCCTGTCGAAACTGTGGGAGAACATTTGTTCCAGAATCCCTGGTTTGTATTGTTAACTTGTTTGTCCATTTTGTGATTATCAGAATCCAAGTTTGAACGAAGTTGTGTACATTCTGCTTGTTGATTCTTTAGTTCCTCCTCGAGTGAGTCAATCGTTTTCATTGATTTGTCACTTTTGCTCTCTTTGTCAACCAATTTTACCTTGAGTATTTCGATCTGTTTAGAGACTGATTGCAAAAGATTATCTTTCAATTGTTCAAAAACCTCTTTTTACCATTTGTCTTAATGAACCATCATTATTTGTTGTGTGTGTTTTACGTTTATTTATCGTCGCTAACGGTTGCCCATATGAGCGACACCTCCTGAAGAGATTAGTCATTTTAGATTTTTGGAGCATAGTGCAGAGTCTCCTCTGGTTCTTTTACGTGCACGGTGTAAAAGCACCGACACGAGACCTCCGTTTAACGTCCCATCTGAAAGACTGTTAATTTTATTAGGGTCAGACGGGGGATCGAACCTGCGATCCCTGGATTACCAGTCCAGCGTGTTACCACTGGACTACATATCCGTCTGTTTTTGTTATCACATTCGACATCTCTTTATTTCTCTCGTTTTCATCACTTTCTGATGGCTCATCAATGGCTCTTTCAATTGTTCCATTTGTTGACCCTTGTTTTTGTCTTCTTCCGTCGTATCTGTTGACTGTCGGTCGCTGGGTCCATGCTGCTTCCAATTCAGTAGTGGGGCGACCATCCCCTACCCAGCGGGTCCTCAGGTGGTAGATAGGGGAACAGCCCTCAGATATGGGGGTTAGCTGTGAATCAAATAAGCAGTCCCGGACCATATGGCGCTGTACCTACCAGGACACATGGCAAAGCTACTCCTATTAAATACTCCACGTGTCCCATAACGGGTGCATCAGGCGAATATATGGACCGCCTTAAAAGTCCTAGCCTAAGGGTGAGGTAACCCCAACAGAAACCTTGAATGCTGAAGCCGGAAGTACTGGGCCGCACGGCGCATTCTAATAAACCACGGTTCTACGCATAAGCGCAAAACGCAAAAAAAATGAAAAAATGAATCGCTGTCTGTCGCTATTACTTGCAGTATTAGCATCTAGTCCAATCACACTCGAGCCTAATTCTCTTTTATCTTTCGCGGCATCCATCTCCATCATGCTTGTTTCATTCACTTTATCATCCATTCTGTTTTCGTACAGTATATTTTTGAATTTGTTTAGCTCAGACAAGCTATACAACACTACCTGGTATCGGATTTTAATAACAATAGTCTCTGTCCATAGTTCTAGACTGCGTCTGCCAATCATAATCATTACTGATTGTTCGGCAGCATGAAGTTGAAGATACTCAATATTCATCACTACTCGTTACAAAAATGGCGGCTTCCATGACCTTCTCTACATTGTACTGTCTATATTTGTATAATTCAACAAAGGACTCACATTTTCCAGTTTGTTATTCAGTCCGCTTCCGTGGTCGAGTGGTTACGGTCGCTGACTTGTATACCACTGTAACCTATCATCACTGATGGTCACGGGTTCGAGCCCCGCTCAGGCCGTGTCTCATTTATATGAAAAAGTTGGCAGTTTCTTACGGAGGTTGGTGCACCCAAGTACTGGTTAACCGCTGGAGCCTGCCCAGGAAAGGTGTTGTTGGGTAAACTGTCCGCCGGCGATATAGCCCGAAATGGTGCTGATGCAGGCGTAAAACCCGAACTATAACATAATAACTGCCCAGGAAAGGTGTTAGGTAAACTGCCCGCCGGCGATATAGCCCGAAATGGTGCTGATGCAGGCGTAAAACCCGAACTATAACAATATAATAACAGTTTGTTATTCATATAATCCACAGATCACTAATTTTAGTTTGAGACGGATAAATGTTGCATTTTATCAAATATTTTATCCTTGAAGTTGAAAATAAACACGACTACTTCCTAACAGACTGGTTTCCGGTATACAGAACATAATATAGCTAATCTGTTAATTCTTCACTATTTGTTCCGTAGGCTAAGCATGAAAGCTCGTGTAAGAATGTTCAGAAGAAACGTAAAGTGTTTGATCCAGCAAAGCAGAGGGTAACGGAAGATATCACTTTACGACAGATAAAAACCGCCCAGAAAAAGGTAGAGACTGATTAACTACAATTATTGTACAATATTGTGTGTAGTTGACAGATAAAAACCGCCCAGCAAAAGGGTAGAATTTGTACAATATTGTGTGTAGTTGACAGATAAAAACCGCCCAGCAAAAGGGTAGAATTTGTACAATATTGTGTGTAGTTGACAGATAAAAACCGCCCAGCAAAAGGGTAGAATTTGTACAATATTGTGTGTAGTTGACAGATAAAAACCGCCCAGCAAAAGGGTAGAATTTGTACAATATTGTGTGTAGTTGACAGATAAAAACCGCCCAGCAAAAGGGTAGAATTTGTACAATATTGTGTGTAGTTGACAGATAAAAACCGCCCAGCAAAAGGTAGAAACTGATTAACAATAATTATTGTACAATATTGTGTGTAGTAGACAGATAATTTTATTATGGTCAGACGGGGGATCGAACCTGCGATCCCTGGATTACGAGTCCAGCGTGTTACCACGTTCTTAATGTTGTTACTCTATTTGTAGTACTTAATCCAAACCTGTCAATCACAACTAAAGTCGCTTTTGCAAACATCGTAGAGCCAGATCAGACAGTACAGAACTTGCCGTTTGATCATGCTCTTTGCTGTTTGCTATTCGTATAGTCGGGGATCATTTTAGAGGGCGATGTGGGCGAAATTGTCACCCTAGGGACCTTGACATCGCCCTCTGGGGGCCCCACTTCTCCCTAAAAAAAAATTATTTTTTGGTTTTTATGATTTTCAAACAAAATTTTGTCTAGTAAAATACACTGGCCCATTATAAAGCACTCCTTCTATTCAAATGTTGTATTTAATGGTTGTACTGTGCATTTTAACCCTATCTTGCAGAAGTATATTAAAGAACACCATTTAAGGAAGCGATCACGCGCTTTCTCACTTCTCCCAAAAATTCTGACCTAGAATAGTGGAGCTAAAACACTTGTCTGAATAGCAAACAACATAGATCCTGATTAGACACAGCGTTACTCCACGGCTGATCTGGTTCTATATTTGCTCATTTCGTCCAATATATTTGGTAGGTCGGAGTCAGGTGAAGGGTTATTACAAGATATAAAATCAATTTACAGCAATTTGTATCAATCAATATCCAAGATCTGATGAGCGTGTGAGCAATTAACCCTTTACTCTGCATAAACACCATATGGCATCTATATCGCTTACCGCAAATAGACACCATTGTACACCGGTATCTAGTCCCATAGAGAGTGCGAAAGGTCCAGAGTTCGAGCCCTGCTGGAGCCGTTACGATTGTGCCCTTAGGCAAGGCATTTAAATTTCCACGTTGCCTCTTCTCTCTTCCTCGTGGTGATGGATTCCATCAGGTCTTGCGAGTGATTAATAAATATATAAGTTGTAAGAACTTGTTTCGCAATCAAGCTAAAATAAATTTGTATAAACTAAGTCCCAGAGATTACGATTATTGAGTATGTTGAAGAAAGAAAAGAAAACAAAATTGGTCCGCCTCCATGGTCGAGTGGTTAAGGTTTAAGGTCGCTGACTTGTATACCACTGTAACCTATCATCATTGATGGTCACGGGTTCGAGCCCCGCTCAGGTCGTGTCTCATTTATATGAAAAAGTTGGCAGTTTCTTATGGAGGTTGGTGCACCCAAGTACTGGTTAACTGCTGGAGCCTGCCCAGGAAAGGTGTTGTTAGGTAAACTGCCCGCCGGCGATATAGCCCGAAATGGTGCTGATGCAGGCGTAAAACCCGATATATAACATAATATATAACGAAGAAATATTAGTAATCTTCTGTTGTGGAGGAAAGGGTTAATTCCTATTCTTTTCGAAACATTTATTATGCTGTTAACAGACTGTTCAACAACCAAAGTCACACTGGCGACAGAAGCACGATGAATTTATACGCAATATTCGTGCAGCAAAGGGAGCCCAGGTTGCGATTGACCGTGGAGACCCTCTCCCGCCGCCACCACCACCATCCGAAAATCCAGGTTAGTACAGTAAGCACTCTACTGTGATTAAAGAATTATTTCTCAGCTGCTCGCCCGGTAGGACTAGTGACCTGGCACCTCTACCCCCTCATAGAAACCGATGTAACCGTGCGCTACGTGGAGCTAGAACGTCACTAATGGTTTGAAACTCCACCCCCTCGTAGAAACCGTGCACTACGTGGAGCTAGCACGTCACTAATGGTTTGAAACTCCACCCCCTAGTAGAAACCGATGTAACCGTGCACTACGTGGAGCTAGCACGTCACTAATGGTTTGAAACTCCACCCCCTCGTAGAAACCGATGTAACCGTGCACTACGTGGTGCTAGAACGTCACTAGTGGTTTGAAACTCCACCCCTCGTAGAAACCGTGCACTACATGGCGCTAGCACGTCACTAATGGTTTGAAACTCCACCCCCTAGTAGAAACCGATGTAACCATGCACTACGTGGAGCTAGAACGTCACTAATGGTTTGAAACTCCACCCCCTAGTAGAAACCGATGTAACCGTGCACTACGTGGAGCTAGAACGTCACTAATGGTTTGAATCTGACAACATTTCAACATCCAGCATGTAGGAACCATAAAAGTATAAAGCTCTTGAGAAATAAAATGTGTTATTGCACTGGTTTCAACCACTAGAATAATTTTTATTTCACTGATCATTTTCGAAATGGTCATGAGTGAAATGTTATTTGATCCTTCACTTAAGCATACAGTCAAACCTGTCTTAAAGAGCCAGCCAAGGGAATCACAGAAAGTGGCTGGTTGGCACAGGTGGCTACTTAATAGAGGTCAAATGTATAGCAAATCAACAAATTGGGAATCTGGCAACTGGCTGCTTAATACACATTGGCTGCTTAATGAAGGTGACCACTAACACAGGTTTGACTGTACACGTATTCTTTTTATTTTAGGCTGAAAAGTGTTTTTATGATCGAAAATGTTGCAACCGTACGATAAATGGCATTAGAACGTAGTGTTTAGATGGTTATAAAAGACGAATTCAATATCGTCGCTGACAGCTCGAGTTCGATAAACGTTTGCGTTAACAACATGTCAGCATGCAGCATTGAACCACATTAATTTAAATGTAAAGAGTACCCGGAGAAAACCCACCTGTCCGATCTGGCGACCACCGTACCATCTCGCATACTTCCCGATCCGAGGATCGAACCATATTGTCCATAGCAATGAGAACAAAATGTGTTATTCCACAGCTTTCAACCAGTGGAATAACACATTTTGTTTCAGTGGAATAACACATTTTATTTCACTGATAATAAATCGTTGTATTTGTACAGATTACATAACGTGTCGCTACTGCAGTAGAAGATTTAACGAGAAGGCTGCGGAGCGTCATATATCATTCTGTAAGGAGCAACAGAAACGGGGTAATGTCAAGAGAATCCCATCTCAGCAAGAACAAGCTAGGGCAGCAGCTAAAGGGGTATGTTCTTTTCAAACTTGCCTTCGTTGTGGGGGCGGACTGGCTGGGAGGGCAGCAGCTAAAGGGGTATGTTCTTTTCAATCTTGCCTTCGTTGTGGGGGCGGACTGGCTGGGAGGGCAGCAGCTAAAGGGGTATGTTCTTTTCAATCTTGCCTTCGTTGTGGGGGCGGACTGGCTGGGAGGGCAGCAGCTAAAGGGGTATGTTCTTTTCAAACTTGCCTTTATTGTGGGGGGGGGACTGGCTGGGAGAGTAGCAGCTAAAGGGTATGTTCTTTTCAAACTTGCCTTCGTTGTGGGGGGGGACTGGCTGGGAGGGCAGCAGCTAAAGGTATGTTCTTTTCAAACTTGCCTTCGTTGCGGGGGGGGGGACTGGCTGGGAGGGCAGCAGCTAAAGGGGTATGTTCTTTTCAAACTTGCCTTCGTTGTGGGGGGGGACTGGGAGAGTAGCAGCTAAAGGGGTATGTTCTTTTCAAACTTGCCTTCGTTGTGGGGGCGGGACTGGGAGAGTAGCAGCTAAAGGGTATGTTCTTTTCAAACTTGCCTTCGTTGTGGGGGCGGGACTGAAGAGTAGCAGCTAAAGGGGTATGTTCTTTTCAAACTTGCCTTCATTGTGGGGGGGGGGGACTGGCTGGGAGAGTAGCAGCTAAAGGGTATGTTCTTCTCAATCTTGCCTTCGTTGTGGGGGCAGGACTGGCGTGGAGAGTAGCAGCTAAAGGGTATGTTCTTTTCAAACTTGCCTTTTGTTGTGGGGGGGAGGTATTCGAATATTCAATATAATTCTATCAAATGTATGTTTACACACTGTATTCCTCTGCCAAATAATACAGTATACCAACCTTCAGTTTGCAATAGACTGAATTCTTATACCACATCTTTTATACACATCAACTAGTCTGAAGTCTTCTCAAGTCACAAAATTTCTCAAAAATCTATACACTACCTGTCATGAAAATGCATTTTTACCAAAGAGAAAATGAACTATATTAGTTATTAGGACTACATTCGAGTGGACCTCGGATGCACTTCTGCCTATTTACGTATGTATACAACCTTATGGACAGTTTGAGAAATACCAGTTTAGCGGCAGGTTTTTATGGCTAGCTGAGCAATTTTAGTACAAGTCATGTTTGATTGTAAATCTATCTTGCTGCAGTACCAGGCCCCAAAACCTAAAGGTAGAGGCATGACTCCATCGACTGCCGACTCTTCCCCTGGTGGAGGTGGATATGGTGCAGGTCCAGCTTCCAGAGGGAACCCAGCTGCTAGAGGCCGACCTTCAGGGGGAAGAGGCACACCTCCAGGGCATGCAGGATCAAGATCAGGTAAGTTGTGTGTTGAGTACACGTTGAGTGCACAGATTGTTGTCATTGTACACATTGATTAGCACTTTGACCTGAAAACAGTAATCGACATTTCTACTAACGTAGATAAGTTAGTTTATACAAATTTATTTGTATGTATGTTCCTTTAATGTCAAACCCCTCGCGGGGACTTAGACATGTTTTCCTGGTCGGGCTTAGCCGACCTAAGTGATTAACCAGTACTAAGCAATGTGTGTGAGGTGCCTTGTTCAATGACACTACATACGTGGCGGGACCGCTCAATTCCAAATCCGACACTCTACCACTGGACCACAGACACCACTTATTTTAGTTCGATTGCGAAACAAGTTCTTTCAACTTATATTAATCACTCTCGAGACCTCATTCCTGATGTAATCCATCGCCATGAAGGAGAGAGAAGAGCCAATGTGGAATTTAAATGCCCCTAAGGGCACAATCGTAACGGCTCCAGCGGGGCTCAAACCCTGGACCTTTCGCACCTGAAACGAACGCGCATCTCAACTTCCAAGAGGTAGATCAGTTAGCGGCCCATCAATTAATTAATATCTCTTGAATTTCCATTGCCATTAATGCTAGCAGAAAGCGAGCAACGTTTCTGATTTAACCATATTTTATTGCATAGTGTAACATAGTTACCTTTTGCCTTACGCCTATATACATGTGTAGTGATTAATTACCTTATGTTTTGATGACTCTCTTAATTTAATTATTTAAACATGTATGATTATATTATAGGACAGTGTTTTCAGTGTGTGTATGCATGCGTGCGTGTGTCCTTTGTTGGGGACATCTGATATACATGTCTGCACTTGATAAAATGGATGGTGGAATTCCATTGTTTGGATCACGCAACCATCATATGGGATTTCGCCAGACATGTGGTGGTAGAGAGTGCTTACTAAGCAGCGTACACACAATGAATTGACTGGTGCAAGCCGGAATTAATGCGTGGTTTGCAGAGGTGTTGCACTCTCTCTGGCAGTAGACACGGACGGGGGCACGGGGTCATGGAAACGCATGATCGTGTGATCAAGTCTATTTGATATTCCATGCCAAATTGTCAACAATTGTCTATATAACCATCTCGGACAGCTTAGAGAGGGAGAGAGCCTGGTTGGTTACTATTGAGACTAGCATCTCTGTGTTGGTTATAATGTCGGCTCTTAGATGTAATTAAATATTATTAAGACTGTTGTTGCTGTGATTACGTCTGGAGAGCCTCGCCGAGTCCACATCGTAACAAAACATGTATGTAGTACATTCGACAATACAATTACATACAAGCATGTATATCTGTAACATGTTTTGTGATGTCTTTGCCATATTTCTATCATTGTAAATGGCCAAAGGCAATATAGTTGCTGATTATGCCAATAAATTTGAAACTTGGCATCGAGATGAAATATTTGTCAATCGACAATATCTGCTGAACTTCAATAATATTAATTTTATCAAGTTGTTATTGAGTGAATATTTATGTGTTTTCATTTGCTGTTTAAACGTTCACATATAATAAGCTTACAATAATTTGCAGTTTGTTTTTGAAATGTTGATAAATATAATATGATTATGTTTTAACACATGTTTGTTTTTTTGACACACATTCCTTGCTAGATGTTGATTAGCATTAATTTATACTTTTATTATTGTACGTTAGGGGAATAGTTTAGTTTTTCAGGTCATGCCGTATTTTTACTTTTGAACCTATCTGAGATGTGCTCACGATGGTGAGCTATTAATAAAAGTGGGTCATACAACATAATGTCTGTACGCATTTAGTTCAAATAGCATCTCCTCTGGTTCGAGCCACGCTCAGGCCGTGTCTCATTTATATGAAAAAGTTGGCAGTTTCTTACGGAGGTTGGTGCACCCAAGTACTTGTTAACCGATGGAGCCTGCCCAGGAAAGGTGTTGTTAGGTAAACTGCCCGCCGGCGATATAGCCCGAAATGGTACTGATGCAGGCGTAAAACCCGAAATAGAACATATAAGCATCTCCTCTGGACTGGTAATCGCAGGTTCGATCCCCCTGTCTGACCCTAATAGTCTTTCAGATGGGACGTTAAACCAAGGTCTCGTGTCGGTGCTTTACACCGTGCACGTAAAAGAACCAGAGTAGACTCTGTAATGGGTCTCTGTCTGTATCATTGCCCTAGCCTCCAAAATCTAAAATGACTAATCTCTTCAGGAGGCGTCGCTCATATGGGCAACCAGTAGCGACGATAAATAAGCGTAAAAAAACAAAACTGCATGTACCTAGAATGTAATAAGAAGAATCGTGTCATTGACCTTTGCTAAATTTCTTGAAAGTAGGTCAAACCTTTAAAAACAATGTCAACTCTGAAAAATGGTGAGACTATAGTTAAACTTGATCTGAATTTTAGTTTGTTTATACAAATTTATTTAAACTTATATTAATCACTCTCGAGACCTCATTCCTAATGGAATCCATCGCCATGAAGGAGAGAGAAGAGGCAATGTGGAATTTAAATGCCTTGCCTAAGGGCACCTCTCGAGACCTCATTCCTGATGGAATCCATCGCCATGAAGGAGAGAGAAGAGGCAATGTGGAATTTAAATGCCTTGCCTAAGGGCACAATCGTAACGGCTCCAGCGGGGCTCGAATTCCGGGCATTTTGTTTGGCGATCACTGTCTTCTGCTGCCACGTGAAAGAAATGAAAATTACCCATGTTAATATTTGTTTGTTTTGAAATAATTTCCTGAGAAACTATTCTATTTCCAACCTTTGTTTTCAGTGTTCGATATTAAACTCAATTTTAAGGGCACTTGAACATTTCGAGCAGTGAGAGACATTGATGAGTTACTACCCCTGAATACTCTCTAAAAGTAGATAGGTCCTTTTAAGTGTTTTCCTCTGTTTTTATCGTTGTTTCTTTTGCACATGTTTTTATTGTTGTTTCCTTTGCACAACATGCTAGCAATGTTATCCCACTATCGCTTCATATGATTATTAAATTACTATATCTCAAGGTCCGCCTCTGTGGTCGAGTGGTTAAGGTCACTGATGGTCACGGGTTTGAGCCCCGCTCAGACCGTGTTTCATTTATATGAAAAAGTTGGCAGTTCCTTATGGAGGTTGGTGCACCCAAGTACTGGTTAACTGCTGGAGCCTGCCCAGGAAAGGTGTTGTTAGGTAAACTGCCCGCCGGCGATATAGCCCAAAAATGGTGCTGATGCAGGCGTAAAACCTGAAATATAACATAATAACTATATCTCAACAGATCTCCTACAATATATAGGGGTTCGTTCTGATATGGCCGGTTGGTGAGCCGCCAGCTAGTTAAATAATGGTTGCCGATTGCCTACCAGCCTGGCGCCTGGCATACAAGCATAGGATTCGGGAAGTACTGATGTTCATAAAAAGAGGTGTCTCATAAGTCAGAAATGACTGGCCCTTTAAATAGGGGTGACACTATAATAAACAAACACTTTTTTATATACAATGGGTACTTATTTGTAAAGTAAAGTAGATACATGTAGGTCCTATTAAGTGTTTTCCTCTGTTTTTATCGTTGTTTCCATTGTGCAACATGCTAGCAATTTTATTCCACTATCGCTTCTTATGAGTGTTAAATTACTATATCTTGACAGATTGCATATTATGCAATGTGTAATTTGCAAAAGAATGTTATCAGTTAATTAACACGTTTTTGATAAAATCACATTTATCATACCACAACATCTGGTTAGGGCACAACAGTAAAAACAAAGGATTCTAACTAAGGATGACAACGAATAGCGATTATACTATTCGAATATTCGGTTGGGAAGATATTCAAATATTCGATAGAATTCTATCAAAAATTCAAAATCACTCAAACTCTTATAAAAATTGCCAAACTAACATAATTTCTGTTTTGCGCGTAAACGTCATCTTCTTCAAGCATTTCCAAACGTGTGACTGAGCTGGTGGCATTTTTGAGGACAATATAATATATTTTTTCCGAATATTCGGACGTTCATGCGAATATTTGAATATTCGTTGCCATCCCTAATTCTATCTAAAAGGACCTATTCACATTTTGGAATTAATCAGACTTTATCTGCCAAGGGAGTTAATAGAAAACTACGGATGTCTCTCATTGCTTTAATATTTTCTGACTTGCAATGCGGTTATTTTCAGTGTCCAATGGCACACACAAATCTAAAAATACGACACAAGAACCTCCAAAGTCTGGCTCATGTCAGCTCTTATGACAAGGTATATTTTGGGGGTTACTTTGTAGAGGTGTGGCTTTCCATACATATTTATTGAACACATCTAGGGTGGTCATTTAGCTGTTCACAGGATCTAAACCAGCTCTTATGACAAGGTATATTTTGGGGGTTACTTTGTAGAGGTGTGGCTTTCCATACACATTTATTGAACACATCTAGGGTGGTCATTTAGCTGCTCACAGGATCTAAACCAGCTCTTCTGACAAGGTATATTTTGGGGGTTACTTTGTAGAGGTGTGGCTTTCCATACATATTTATTGAACACATCTAGGGTGGTCATTTAGCTGTTCACAGGATCTAAACAGTGTGTTTACATTATCACATTCATTTTATTATGCTGTAACATTAGCAATTGTCTAGGGCGGTCAATCACGATAGTCCCCGTATGGACATGGTCGCAATGTTTAAGCATTTCCCCCTTGTTTGGCAGCAAAAATACTTATGTCTTCTTGGAATTCATCACATGTGTCAGATAGTCACTTGATAACAACAGTTTTGAGTTCCCCAGATAGATGGGTGCCGACCCGACACCGTTGCGATAGCTGTATTGAGCAGCAAGGTCACGTGATGAAGCTAAAACTGTCAACAAGAGTTTTGTTTAAAGTTGTTTTCACGACTTAAGAAAATAATAATATACGGCAATTTAAAATTAACATTTTATATTGGTCATTAGGTGGGATTTACGCCGAGCATGGGTTCCACCACTCTACTCTCGCACACCTGCAGGATGAATTTGATTGCTTATGTCTATAATATTATAAATTTATTAGCGCAGTGGTTAACGCGCTCGCTTCTCACCAATGCAACCTGGGTTCGATCCTCGGACCGGGAAGTATGTGAGATGGTATGGTGGTCGCCTGATCAGACAGGTGGGTTTTCTCCGGGCACTCCGGTTTCCTCCCATACGAATGACCACATATAATCTTTCATCCGCGCCAACGAGAGTGATTAATATAAGTTGTTAAAACTTGCTTCACAATTGTTGTAAAATAAATATAGTTTAAACTAAAAAAAAAAATTTTTATTAATTTATCATCCTATTAGAAGCTGCTGACACAATTTCAAATGATTCGCATAAATGTTTGTTGTGTCAAGTTTAGTGACCATTTACACCAACTTTGCTTAGAACTTCTGATCCATATGAGTCTTTCCTGTTCAAGTTTTACTCTAGAATGCCTTGAACTCTTGGGCTTGAAGAATAAGGGAGAGTGAGCTCTTGCTAGTGTACCACCAGATGTAACAATTAACCTTTATTGTAAGCATACATAACCACCAGATGTAACAATTCACCTTTATAGTAAGCATTCATAACCACCAGATGTAACAATTCACCTTTATTGTAAGCATACATAACCACCAGATGTAACAATTCACCTTTATTGTAAGCATACATAACCACCAGATGTAACAATTCACCTTTATTGTAAGCATACATAACCACCAGATGTAACAATTCACCTTTATAGTAAGCATTCATAACCACCAGATGTAACAATTCACCTTTATTGTAAGCATACATAACCACCAGATGTAACAATTCACCTTTATTGTAAGCATTCATAACCACCAGATGTAACAATTCACCTTTATTGTAAGCATTCATGACCACCAGGTGTAACAATTCACCTTTATTGTAAGCATTCATAACCACAATTTTGTTCTCCATATATACTTTAATGCTACTAACCCGGTCATAAGATTTTATTATGGAAAGTTTTGGTCTTTTAAGGAAGGATGGTGTTAATGATTGTTAAAATGTTAGTACCAGTCTGCATTGTGTTGTTCATCCAATCAACAAGCTTGTTGCTTCATCCAATTAGCAAGCTTGTTGCATCATCCAATCAGCAAGCTTGTT
This sequence comes from Archivesica marissinica, assembly GCA_014843695.1. Taxonomy (NCBI): domain Eukaryota; kingdom Metazoa; phylum Mollusca; class Bivalvia; order Venerida; family Vesicomyidae; genus Archivesica; species Archivesica marissinica. The sequence goes on from CM026396.1 coordinate 36,377,843, forward strand.
GCTTCATCGGACACTTTCTATGCTTACAATGGCAGGATTTGATGAGGCATCAATGCTTGAATGAGAGACATCTCTAATTTTCTATTACCTCCATTGGCAGATAAAGTCTGATTTATTCCAAAATGTGAATAGGTCCTTTTATTTAGAATCCTTTTAGTTAGAATCCTTTGTTTTTAGAATCCTTTGTTTTTATTGTTGTATTCTAACCAGATGTTGCGATAAAATGTAATTTTATCAAAATCGTGTTAATTAACTGACACCATTATTTTATAAGTACCCATTGCATATACTGTATGCGATCTAGTCAAGATATAGTAATTTAACACTCGCAAGAAGCGATAGTGGAATAAAATTGCTAGCATGTTGTGCAAAGGAAACAATGATAAAAACAGAGGAAAACACTGAGTATTCAGGGGCAGTAACTGACCGATGTCTCTCATTCTAGTTTGTTTAGGGTCGAGTTGTTGGTATATGTGTGTTGTCTGGCGTCTGTCATCTGTTATGTGTCCACAATTGCTTCATGCAACATCTCATTTGAAACCGTTGAGTCAATTTTGATGAAACTTGTCATGTAGGTTCAGAGTCACCAGTTGACTTGGCAGCTTAGAACTTGAATACCGGTATCACTTTCCCACTTCTCCAAGTGGAAGTCGTGATAGCGCAGTGGATGCGCGTTCGCTTCAGGTGCGAAAGGTCCGGAGTTCGAGCCCCGATGGAGCCGTTACGATTGTGCCCTTAGGCAAGGCATTTAAATTCCACGTTGCCTCTTCTCTCTCCCTCGTGGCGATGGATTCCATCAGGAATGAGGTCTCGAGAGTGATTAATATATGTTGAAATAACTTGTTTCGCAATCGAGCTAAAATAAATGTGTAGAAACTTGTCCAAGAGTAATTGGTCAATTTTGATGAAACTTGTGTATATAACACATCACAGTGACTTATGTGATCAAAAATAGGTCAAATTGTTCTGATCTGAAATTCATCATCATTGGCTCAACGCCTTATGTTCGCAATAACTTTTTGTAACTCATTGGTGTGGTTTTATATGTGTGTAGCTAAGCAACAGTTAAGCCTGATAAAGGAGCAGGGATCATTCTAGAGGGCGATGTGGTCGAAATTGTCGCCCTAGGGACCCTGACTTTGGCCCCACTTCTCCCTAAAAAAAACCAATTGTTTGTTTTTTACGATTTTCAAACAAAATGTTGTCTAGTAAGATACACTGGCCCATTATAAAGCACTCCTTCTATTCAAATGTTGTATTTAATGGTTGTACTGTGCATTTTAACCCTATTTTGCAGAAGTATATTAAAGAACACCATTTAAGGAAGCGATCACGTGCTTTCTCACTTCTCCCCTAATATCTGACCTAGAATGAACCCTGAAGGAGTAGTCATTACTTCTTGGAACAGTGCAAATGCATTTGTCAGTCCAAACGGTATCATATTGAACTCTGTATCAAATACAATATACAGTCAAACCTGTGTTAGTGGTCACCTCCATTAAGCAGCCAACCTGTATTAAGTAGCCAGTTTCCAGATTCCCAATCTATTGTTTTATTATACAATGTGACCCAGGGTTCCCTCTGTCTGAATGTTTGTTGTCTGCGCCACTTCTGTTGCCAATTGAAAAACACTGGAGCCAATTTATAAACTTGGAGCCAACTAAGAGCCATAAATAAATCTTTAAAGCAATGTATTTGACAAAACATGTTCTCCCAAAAAAACCGGTTGCGCCAAATATTTTCGCCAATTCACAAATTTAGCGCCAATATTTATTTATTGGCGACCGACAGCGGGAACCCTGATGTCACTCTATTAAGCAGCCACCTGTGCTAAGCAGCCACTTTCTGTGATTCCCTTGGCTGACTGCTTAAGACAGGTTTGTCTGTACAGTAAAATCCTGGGATAAATTAGATATCAGCATTTCACCTTGATAAAGGTTGGTTACCCCGCTCAACCAATAGAGGTGCTATTAGACTGTTGGCATCCAAACCATTTCATTGGCTGCTGAGCATGGTAATCAAGATTTCAGTTTAGTGAGTGGAATATATTTAGCTTTATCCAAGAATTGGCAAGAACATCATCATCTACCATGGGTAGAGCTTTCATTTGAGAGAGCGAAATATTTATTTTCTGTCAATACATGATTATTTTTACAACAACTGATATAAGGAATTGGACAGAAAGCTGTATAACTTATGATTGTCCTCTCCTTTCTAAATAATATACACAAACATTTCATGGCATAATAGTTTACAATTTCATAAATCAATGATTTTTCTTTAGGGAAAATGTAATGTTTTAGAATGATAACATATATGTACTTACATATAACATTACTAAACTTAATTCATAATATTTATGTAAATATGTAATACTTAAGAGTACAGAACATGAAAGATTTTGAAAATTAAATGAAAGAGAAACAGCAATTAGAAGATGAGAAACAAAAAGTAAATGAACATAGAGAAGGAGAAAAGAGATATACAGAATGAATGAACAACACTCTGTCATGATTCTTGGAAGCGACAGGGCGAGAATTTCGACACGAAATTGCACTACATTGTCAGTGTTGGAAAGGAGAGACAGAGCTTTCATTTGAGAGAGTGAAATATTTAGACCGATGCATAAAGCTTCAAGAATATCTTTAGCCACGAGTAGGTTATGAATTTGGTTATGTCATTTTATTCAATTTTGTCGCTTCCTGGGACCGGGAAGTATGTTACGGTGGTCGCAGAGCTAGGGAGAGAGGCTACAGAGAGAGAGAGAGCTAGGGAGAGAGGCTACAGAGCTAGGGAGAGAGGCTACAGAGCTAGGGAGAGAGGCTACAGAGATACAAAGCTAGGGAGAGAGGAAACATAGCTAGGGAGAGAGGCTACAGAGAAACAATGCTAGGGAGAGAGGCTACAGTGAAACAGAGCTAGGGAGAGAGGCTACAGAGCTAGGGAGAGAGGCAACAGAGTTAGGGAGAGAGGCTACAGAGAAACAGAGCTAGGGAGAGAGGCTACAGAGCTAGGGAGAGAGGATACAGAGAAACAATGTTAGGGAGAGAGGAAACAGAGCTAGGGAGAGAGGCTACAGAGCTAGGGAGAGAGGCTATAGAGCTAGGGAGAGAGACTACAGAGTTAGGGAGAGAGGATACAGAGAAACAATGTTAGGGAGAGAGGAAACGGCTATGGAGAGAGGCTACAGAGAAAGAGCTAGGGAGAGAGGCTACAGAGCTAGGGAGAGAGACTACAGAGCTAGGGAGAGAGGCTACAGAGCTAGGGAGAGAGAATACAGAGCTAGGGAGAGAGGATACATGGAAACAGAGCTAGGGAGAGAGGAAACAGAGCTAGGGAGAGAGGCTACAGGGAAACAATGCTAGGGAGAGAGGAAACAGAGCTAGGGAGAGAGGATACAGAGAAACAATGCTAGGGAGAGAGGAAACAGAGCTAGGGAGAGAGGCTACAGAGAAACAATGCTGGGAGAGAGGCTACAGAGAAACAATGCTAGGGAGAGAGGCTACAGAGCTAGGGAGAGGATACAGAGAAACAATACTAGGGAGATAGGAAACAGCTAGGGAGAGAGGCTACAGAGCTAGGGAGAGAGGCTACAGAGAAACAGAGCTAGGGAGAGAGGCTACATAGTTAGTGAGAGAGGCTACAGAGCTAGGGAGAGAGGATACAGAGAAACAATGTTAGGGAGAGGAACAGAGGAGAGAGGCTACAGAGCTAGGGAGAGAGGCTACAGAGCTAGGGAGAGAGACTACAGAGAAACAGAGCTAGGGAGAGAGGCTACAGAGTTAGGGAGAGAGGCTACAGAGCTAGGGAGAGAGGATACAGAGAAACAGAGCTAGGGAGAGAGGAAACAGAGTTAGGGAGAGAGGCTACAGAGAAACAGAGCTAGGGAGAGAGGCTACAGAGCTAGGGAGAGAGGCTATAGAGCTAGGGAGAGAGACTACAGAGAAACAGAGCTAGGGAGAGAGGCTACAGAGTTAGGGAGAGAGGCTACAGAGCTAGGGAGAGAGGATACAGAGAAACAGAGCTAGGGAGAGAGGAAACAGGGTTAGTGAGAGAGGCTACAGAGAAACAGAGCTAGGGAGAGAGGCTACAGAGTTAGGGAGAGAGGATACAGGGAAACAGAGCTAGGGAGAGAGGAAACAACTATGGAGAGAGGCTACAGAGAAACAATGCTAGGGAGAGAGGCTACAGAGCTAGGGAGAGAGGAAACAGAGCTAGGGAGAGAGGATACAGAGAAACAATGCTAGGGAGAGAGGAAAAAGAGCTAGGGAGAGAGGCTACAGGGAAACAATGCTAGGGAGAGAGGAAACAGAGCTAGGGAGAGAGGATACAGAGAAACAATGCTAGGAGAGAGGCTACAGAGCTAGGGAGAGAGGCTACATGGAAACAGAGCTAGGGAGAGAGGCTACAGAGAAACAGAGCTAGGGAGAGAGGAAACAGAGCTAGGGAGAGAGGCTACAGGGAAACAATGCTAGGGAGAGAGGTAACAGAGCTAGGGAGAGAGGATACAGAGAAACAATGCTAGGGAGAGAGGAAACAGAGCTAGAGAGAGAGAGGCTACAGAGAAACAACGCTGGGAGAGAGGCTACAGAGAAACAATGCTAGGGAGAGAGAGGCTACAGAGCTAGGAAGAGAGGTTACAGAGAAACAATGCTAGGGAGAGAGGCTACAGAGAAACAGAGCTAGGGAGAGAGGCTACAGAGCTAGGGAGATAGGTTACAGATTTAGGGAGAGAGGATACAGAGCTAGGGAGAGAGGATACAGAGAAACAATGCTAGGGAGAGAGGAAACAGAGCTAGAGAGAGGCAACAGAGTTAGGGAGAGAGGAAACAGAGCTAGGGAGAGAGGCTACAGAGAAACAAAGCTAGGGAGAGAGGTAACAGAGCTAGAGAGAGAGGAAACAGAGCTAGGGAGAGAGGAAACAGAGCTATGGAGAGAGGCTACAGAGAAACAATGCTAGGGAGAGAGGCTACAGGGAAACAGAGCTAGGGAGAGAGGAAACATAGCTAGGGAGAGAGGAAACTGAGCTAGGGAGAGAGGCTACAGGGAAACAGAGCTAGGGAGAGAGGCTACAGAGAAACAGAACTAGGGAGAGAGGAAACAGAGCTAGGGAGAGAGGCTACAGGGAAACAGCTAGGGAGAGAGGAAACAGAGATAGGGAGAGAGGCTACAGGGAAACAGAGCTAGGGAGATAGGCTACAGAGAAACAGAGCTAGGGAGAGAGGATACAGAGAAACAAAGCTAGGGAGAGAGGAAACAGAGCTAGCGAGAGAGGCTACAGAGAAACAATGCTAGGGGGAGAGAGGAAGCAGAGCTAGGGGGAGAGAGGCTACAGAGAAACAAAGCTAGGGAGAGAGGAAGCAGAGATAGCGAGAGAGGAAACAAACAAATCACTATTCAAAAAAGATTTCTTTCTTTGCAAATTTCGGGTAATATTTGTTTATGTACAATTTATGTATAACAGTGATTTTGAACAGGAATGTGATTGAGTACATACTAAGACTCGAGTGGGAGTGTTTTGTGATACAATGTAGAATGGCATAAAGAGAATGGTGTTCACTAGCGTAAATGCAACCTGTCCATTTGCTGTTTCAGACACAGACAGGACACCAGGTGGTTACAGTCCTGCTTCCCAGGGATCAGGGTCTACTTTAGGTCGGGCTACAGCTCCAGGCAGTGTGACAAGGGGCCGGGCACCCCTAGCCTCTCAAGGAAATTATGCCGTAAGTATGACTGTTATGATTTTAGAACTAAATAATTTGATTAAATTATCTGCTACTGGAATTTTGGCGAGGGTTGTTGAATTTATGTCATCCCTCGGTACATCGATCCAGCTCCTCTTCTCATTAACCCTTTCAACACCACAGACCTCTAAATTGGCTTACAAAAAAGTGTAGATCCAGATGAGCCGGCTCGTGATGAGCCGTCTCATCAGGATCTGCACTTTTTTCAAGTAATATAACTATTTTTAGAAAACAAATTACCCATTTTGATAAATGAACTGATCCAAATGTAATTTTGTTATTAATTTATTGGTCTAAAAATATCATGGACCAGTCCATGTGAGTTACTTGGTGTGAATGGGTTAACCAATGGGTTGAATTTAATTAAATTTTTTTTTTTTTTTTTTGGTGAAGCCATACAGCTTCGTTTATTTTCATTTCATACAATATTTACATAATGATCGACATTCTACAATTGACAAAATGTGATATATCTTGGTAACAAAGTAGTTTTAGTTTTTGATAATTTGAAAAACATCCTAATTACAGCAATATTATTATATGATAAGGTCAAACATGAGCAGATATGTGCTCTACTTGCGACATAAATCGTTTCATAAATGCAGATACAGTATTGCAACTGCGTAGGTATGTATGTAAATAATATCTTTAGTTCATTATTAAAAGGTAATGAGATTAGGGATCATTTTAGAGGGCGATGTGGGTGAAATTGTCGCCCTAGGAACCCTGACTTCGTCCTCTGGGGGCCCACTTCTCCCTAAAAAAAAAAATTGTTTGGTTTTTACGATTTTCAAACAAAATTGTGTCTAGTAAGATACACTGGCCCATTATAAAGCACTTCTTCTATTCAAATGTTGTATTTAATGGTTGTGCTGTGCATTTTAACCCTATTTTGCAGAAGTATATTAAAGAACATTTAAGGAAGCGATCACGCGCTTTCTCACTTCTCCCAAAAATTCTGACCTAGAATGAACCCTGTGAGATAAGATAAGAGATAGTTACCGGTATCTTGTTACTCCAAATTTATGATTTATAGATTTTATAAACTTAAAATAAATATGTATCACCATAGTGTAGTGAGGCGAGTTCATCGACCCTGTAACACGAAAGTGTTTGCCATTTTTATTTGAAATGTGTACGGCAGCGTCCGAGCCAGTTATGCGCTAGATATCAATTTAAAGAATTTGCTTGTTTCTTGTAGTGTCATGTTTGGTTATCTTGTCTATCTTTATCTTGTTTACAGGCCATATTTCAAAATGGCTGTTCCCCATTGTTGTCAAATTTCAATTTGCTTTAACTTCTTAAAAAACAAACTTTCTTTTTTATTTTAAGTTTATTTAACATCGCTACCGGTTTCCCATTTGAGCGACGGGCAGTTTACTTAACAACACCTTTCCTGTGCAGGCTCCAGCGGTTAACCAGTACTTGGTGCACCAACCTCCGTAAGAAACTGCCAACTTTTTCATATAAATGAGACACGGTCTGAGCGGGGCTCGAACCCGTGACTATCAGTGATGATAGGTTACAGTGGTATACAAGTCAGCGACCTTAACCACTCGTCCACGGAGGCGGTTAACTAACTTATGTCTTTCACAATCGTAATTGTATTAAAGCGACATTACATCACAAAAAGGAAATAAAATGTATTTTTTCACGTATAAATGTATTGCTACTACAAATTCTTCTGAATACATAGCATTGAATCAATAAACATTGTTTTTGTGGTATACAAACTTTCAAAAGTGAAAGTAGGATTTCATATAACGGCCAGTCACACTCCTGAATTGACATCCACGCTCCTGAATTGATGTTTGTTTGTCATTGGAGTCAATACTAAACACCCGATACTTTCGTTTACAGATAATTTAACTAAGATTAGTCTGCAAATAATTGCTTAGTCTACAAATAAATATGAATAGTCACAAATGTGAGATATAACGGTAAATATGTACCATATCTCGTGTTATTCGGGATAAGCGCATTGTATTACTAATGAATGTCGACCCTATTTACATTATTTTATGTCAACCATTTACATATATGATGTTTGTTTATTTGTTGATCATCAGTTTTGCAATGTGTCCGCCTCCGTGGTCGAGTGGTTAAGGTCCGCCTCCGTGGTCGAGTGGTTACGGTCGCTGACTTGTATACCACTGTGTCCGCCTCCGTGGTCGAGTGGTTAAGGTCCGCCTCCGTGGTCGAGTGGTTACGGTCGCTGACTTGTATACCACTGTGTCCGCCTCCGTGGTCGAGTGGTTACGGTCCGCCTCCGTGGTCGAGTGGTTAAGGTCCGCCTCCGTGGTCGAGTGGTTAAGGTCGCTGACTTGTATACCACTGTAACCTATCATCACTGATGGTCACGGGTTCGAGCCCCGCTCAGACCGTGTCTCATTTATATGAAAAAGTTGGCAGTTTCTTACGGAGGTTGGTGCACCCAAGTACTGGTTAACCGTTGGAGCCTGCCCAGGAAAGGTGTTGTTAGGTAAACTGCCCGCCGGCGATATAGCCCAAAATGGTGCTGATGCGGCATAAATACCTGAAATATAAAAATATATATAAAGTTTTGCAATGTGGATATAAATGTCTTGCCTAAGGAACACGGTTGGGCGGGTTTCGAACTGACTGCCGCTCGATTACCAAACTCAGCAGCCAAAGAAATGGTTCGGATGCCAACAATGTAATAAGACTTCTAATGGTTTCAGTGGGGTGACCCCTCCCCCACCATTATTGAGGTGCATTCATTACGTGATGGTTGCTCCACAAAGCTTCATATATTCACCATTTTCATTTGTTTTGTTCTGTCCTGTTTACAATTCCAATAAATTGGCTGATATCACCCCAGGCTAACACAAACTCCCGCCTCAACTCGCCACAAAGTGACCCACTAAGATTACTTTCCGGGCGATCACAAAAACCAGGACAACAAAAGGAAAAGCCCAGGGTCGGGTACAGAGACATCGAAACTAACCAGAGAAATGTAGCATCATCCAATAGGTACCCTGTTTCCTGATTGCATTAACATGGTCCAGAGAGAACATGTATCCTGTTTCCTGCATGCATTAACATGACCCAGAGAGAAGTTATGTAACACTGTCCAACATGTACACTGTTTCCTGCATGCATTAACATGACCCAGAGAGAAGTTATGTAACACTGTCCAACATGTATCATGCTTCCTGCTTGCATTAACATGACCCAGAGAGAAGTTATGTAACACTGTCCAACATGTACACTGTTTCCTGCATGCATTAACGTGACCCAGAGAGAAGTTATGTAACACTGTCCAACATGTATCCTGTTTCCTGCATGCATTAACATGATCCAGCGAGAAGTTATGTAACACTGTCCAACATGTTTCCTGCTTGCATTAACATGACCCAGAGAGAAGTTATGTAACACTGTACATCATGTATCCTGTTTCCTGCTTGCATTAACATGACCCAGAGAGAAGTTATGTAACACTGTCCAACATGTATCATGTTTCCTGCATGCATTAACATGACCCAGAGAGAAGTTATGTAACACTGTCCAACATGTTTCCTGTTTCCTGCTTGCATTAACATGACCCAGAGAGAAGTTATGTAACACTGTCCAACATGTATCATGTTTCCTGCTTGCATTAACATGACCCAGAGAGAAGTTATGTAACACTGTCCAACATGTATCATGTTTCCTGCTTGCATTAACATGACCCAGAGAGAAGTTATGTAACACTGTACATCATGTATCCTGTTTCCTGCATGCATTAACATGATCCAGCGAGAAGTTATGTAACACTGTCCAACATGTTTCCTGCTTGCATTAACATGACCCAGAGAGAAGTTATGTAACACTGTACATCATGTATCCTGTTTCCTGCTTGCATTAACATGACCCAGAGAGAAGTTATGTAACACTGTCCAACATGTATCATGTTTCCTGCATGCATTAACATGACCCAGAGAGAAGTTATGTAACACTGTCCAACATGTTTCCTGTTTCCTGCTTGCATTAACATGACCCAGAGAGAAGTTATGTAACACTGTCCAACATGTATCATGTTTCCTGCTTGCATTAACATGACCCAGAGAGAAGTTATGTAACACTGTCCAACATGTTTCCTGCTTGCATTAACATGACCCAGAGAGAAGTTATGTAACACTGTACATCATGTATCCTGTTTCCTGCTTGCATTAACATGACCCAGAGAGAAGTTATGTAACACTGTCCAACATGTATCATGTTTCCTGCATGCATTAACATGACCCAGAGAGAAGTTATGTAACACTGTCCAACATGTTTCCTGTTTCCTGCTTGCATTAACATGACCCAGAGAGAAGTTATGTAACACTGTCCAACATGTATCATGTTTCCTGCTTGCATTAACATGACCCAGAGAGAAGTTATGTAACACTGTCCAACATGTATCATGTTTCCTACTTGCATTAACATGACCCAGAGAGAAGTTATGTAACACTGTACATCATGTATCCTGTTTCCTGCTTGCATTAACATGATCCAGCGAGAAGTTATGTAACACTGTCCAACATGTTTCCTGCTTGCATTAACATGACCCAGAGAGAAGTTATGTAACACTGTCCAACATGTTTCCTGCTTGCATTAACATGACCCAGAGAGAAGTTATGTAACACTGTACAACATGTATCATGTTTCCTGCTTGCATTAACATGATCCAGCGAGAAGTTATGTAACACTGTACAACATGTATCATGTTTCCTGCTTGCATTAACATGATCCAGCGAGAAGTTATGTAACACTGTACAACATGTATCATGTTTCCTGCTTGCATTAACATGATCCAGCGAGAAGTTATGTAACATTGTTCATCATGTATCATTCTTATGAAATTGCATGATATATTTTCACCACATATCGTCTCATTATTAACCCTTTCCTTCTTAGAAGCACCTCTTGACGCCTATTATCAATACAACATACATTGACAATGTAGTAGCCAAACCAATGTTCATAATAAAGGCCAGAGTCCCAGTAATATCTATGGCGGTGAGATAGATATGGCGACTACTTATCCACTGCATGATAGCTAAATTGCTGTCATTTGTATGGAGATACAATAGTATATTAACCTAAATCTCTTTGAAGTCCCAGTAATATCTATGGAGGTGGGATAGATATGGCGATTACTTATCCACTACATGCTAGCTAAATTGCTGTCATTTGTATGGAGATAATAGCATATTAATCTAAATCTCTATGACGGAAAGGGTTAATATAATGTAACCAATCACAACTCTTAATCTGCATGCATTTTCCACTTAAAGACATTTAGTCATGCATAAGATATGGGGCAATCTCCCGACAACAGTCACCTCCATATAGCAACCATCTCCCGACAACAGTCACCTCCATATAGCAACCATCTCCCGACAACAGTCACCTCCATATAGCAACCATCTCCTGACAACAGTCACCTCCATATAGCAACCATCTCCCGACAACAGTCACCTCCATATAGCAACCATCGCCCGACAACAGTCATCTCCATATAGCAATCATCTCCCAACAACAGTCACCTCCATATAGCAAGCATCTCCTGACAACAGTCACCTCCATATAGCAACCATCTCCTGACAACAGTCACCTCCATATAGCAAGCATCTCCCGACAACAGTCACCTCCATATATCAACCATCTCCCGACAACAGTCACCTCCATATAGCAACCATCTCCCGACAACAGTCACCTCCATATAGCAACCATCTCCCGACAACAGTCACCTCCATATAGCAAGCATCTCCCGACAACAGTCACCTCCATATATCACCATCTCCCGACAACAGTCACCTCCATATAGCAACCATCTCCCGACAACAGTCACCTCCATATAGCAAGCATCTCCCAACAACAGTCACCTCCATATAGCAAGCATCTCCTGACAACAGTCACCTCCATATATCAACCATCTCCTGACAACAGTCACCTCCATATAGCAAGCATCTCCTGACAACAGTCACCTCCATATCGCAAGCATCTCCCAACAACAGTCACCTCCATATAGCAAGCATCTCCCGACAACAGTCGCCTCCATATAGCAAGCATCTCCCGACAACAGTCACCTCCATATAGCAAGCATCTCCCAACAACAGTCAACTCCATATAGCAACCATCTCCCGACAACAGTCACCTCCATATAGCAACCATCTCCTGACAACAGTCACCTCCATATAGCAAGCATCTCCCAACAACAGTCACCTCCATATAGCAACCATCTCCTGACAACAGTCACCTCCATATAGCAAGCATCTCCTGACAACAGTCACCTCCATATAGCAAGCATCTCCCAACAACAGTCACCTCCCTATAGCAAGCATCTCCTGACAACAGTCACCTCCATATAGCAAGCATCTCCCGACAACAGTCACCTCCATATAGCAAGCATCTCCCAACAACAGTCACCTCCATATATCAAGCATCTCCCGACAACAGTCACCTCCATATAGCAAGCATCTCCCGACAACAGTCACCTCCATATAGCAAGCATCTCCTGACAACAGTCACCTCCATATAGCAACCATCTCCTGACAACAGTCACCTCCATATAACAGCCACTCCCTATAGCAACCATCTCCCGACAACAGCCACTCCCTATAGCAACCATCTCCCGACAACAGCCACTCCCTATAGCAACCATCTCCCGACAACAGCCACTCCCTATAGCAACCATCTCCTGACAAGTCACCTCCATATAACAGCCACTCCCTATAGTAACCATCTCCAGACAACAGCCACCTCCATATAACAGCCACTCCCTATAGCAACCATCTCCTGACAACAGTCACCTCCATATAACAGCCACTCCCTATAGTAACCATCTCCAGACAACAGCCACCTCCATATAACAGCCACTCCCTATAGCAACCATCTCCTGACAACAGTCACCTCCATATAACATCCACTCCCTATAGCAACCATCTCCTGACAACAGTCACCTCCATATAACAGCCACTCCCTATAACAACCATCTCCCCGACAACAGCCACCTCCATATAACAGCCACTCCCTATAGCAACCATCTCCCGACAACAGCCACTCCCTATAGCAACCATCTCCTGACAACAGTCACCTCCATATAACAGCCACTCCCTATAGTAACCATCTCCAGACAACAGCCACCTCCATATAACAGCCACTCCCTATAGCAACCATCTCCTGACAACAGTCACCTCCATATAACATCCACTCCCTATAGCAACCATCTCCTGACAACAGTCGCCTCCATATAACAGCCACTCCCTATAACAACCATCTCCCCGACAACAGCCACCTCCATATAACAGCCACTCCCTATAGCAACCATCTCCCGACAACAGCCACTCCCTATAGCAACCATCTCCCGACAACAGCCACTCCCTATAGCAACCATCTCCCGACAACAGCCACTCCCTATAGCAACCATCTCCTAACAACAGTCACCTCCATATAACAGCCACTCCCTATAGCAGCCATCTCCCGACAACAGTCACCTCCATGTAACAGCCACTCCCTATAGCAACCATCTCCCCGACAACAGCCACCTCCATATAACAGCCACTCCCTATAGCAACCATATCCCGACAACAGTCACCCCCTATAGCAACCATCTCCCGACAACAGCCACTCCCTATAGCAACCATCTCCCGACAACAGCCACTCCCTATAGCAACCATCTCCCGACAACAGCCACTCCCTATAGCAACCATCTCCCGCCAACAGCCACTCCCTATAGCAACCATCTCCTGACAACAGTCACCTCCATATAACAGCCACTCCCTATAGCAACCATCTCCCAACAACAGTCACCTCCATATAACAGCCACTCCCTATAGCAACCATCTCCCCGACAACAGCCACTCCATATAACAGCCACTCCCTATAGCAACCATCTCCCAACAACAGTCACCCCCTATAGCAACCATCTCCCGACAACAGCCACTCCCTATAGCAACCATCTCCCGACAACAGCCACTCCCTATAGCAACCATCTCCCGACAACAGCCACTCCCTATAGCAACCATCTCCCGCCAACAGCCACTCCCTATAGCAACCATCTCCTGACAACAGTCACCTCCATATAACAGCCACTCCCTATAGCAACCATCTCCCGACAACAGTCACCTCCATATAACAGCCACTCCCTATAGCAACCATCTCCCCGACAACAGCCACTCCATATAACAGCCACTCCCTATAGCAACCATCTCCCAACAACAGTCACCCCCTATAGCAACCATCTCCTGACAACAGCCACTCCCTATAGCAACCATCTCCCGACAACAGCCACTCCCTATAGCAACCATCTCCCGACAACAGCCACTCCCTATAGCAACCATCTCCCGACAACAGTCACCTTTCACAAGCTACATTTATGGGTCTCCATGGCCGAGTGGATAATGTCGTACATGTATGTGCGAATCCCAATTGGCATTTCAAATGAGTAAGCTACCCAGCTGGCTTGTGGTATGTCTGTGGTTTTACCCATGTGCCCATCGGAGCAAGCAATACAGGTGGGAAGGGCACCGGAGGTCTTCCGCCACCAATAATAACTGCAGATTTGCCGTATGACTTAAGCGGTTGGTACAACTCTAACCCCCAAAACAAAAACAAACTATATGTATCTCCCATTCGAATCATAATGATGACTTTCTAAAGATTTAATCGTACGTGTCACTTGCAGAATCTTGTGTTTCCCCACCCCCCAGTATGGCATTCTATTGTGTTTTGATTGCAGTTTCTTTGTATTGATATTTCTATTACTGATGACGTTGGTTTGTGATTGTGTTGTTTGACATGCTCATATTGTACTTGTCTGACAAACCAAGCCCTGAAAGTACCTCTTACTTGTCTGACAAACCAAGCCCTGAAAGCACCTCGTACTTGTCTGACAAACCAAGCCCTGAAAGCACCTCGTACTTGTCTGACAAACCAAGCCCTGAAAGCACCTCGTGCTTGTCTGACAAACCAAGCCCTGAAAGCACCTCGTACTTGTCTGACAAACCAAGCCCTGAAAGCACCTCGTACTTGTCTGACAAACCAAGCCTTGAAAGCACCTCGTACTTGTCTGACAAACCAAGCCCTGCAAGCACCTCATACTTGTCTGACAAACCAAGCCCTGAAAGCACCTCGTACTTGTCTGACAAACCAAGCCCTGAAAGCACCTCGTACTTGTCTGACAAACCAAGCCCTGAAAGCACCTCGTACTTGTCTGACAAACCAAGCCCTGAAAGCACCGTGTACTTGTCTGACAAACCAAGCCCTGAAGGACCTTGTTGTACATGTATGTTTGATATACTCTGACAAACCAAGCCCCGAAAGGACCTTGTTGTGCATCATAAATATCCACCCCGATATACCCACGCTGTGCATCATAAATAACCACCCCGATATACCCACGCTGTACATCATAAATAACCACCCCGATATACCCACCCCGATATACCCACGCTGTGCATCATAAATATCCACCCCGATATACCCACGCTGTGCATCATAAATAACCACCCCGATATACCCACGCTGTGCATCATAAATATCCAACCCGATATACCCACGCTGTGCATCATAAATAACCACCCCGATATACCCACGCTGTACATCATAAATACCACCCCGATAATAACCACCCCGATATACCCACGCTGTACATCATAAATAACCACCCGATATACCCACGCTGTACATCATAAATAACCACCCCGATATACCCACGCTGTACATCATAAATAACCACCCCGATATACCCACGCTGTACATCATAAATAACCACCCCGATATACCCACGCTGTGCATCATAAATAACCACCCCGATATACCCATGCAGTACATCATAAATAACCACCCCGATATACCCACGCAGTACATCGTAAATAACCACCCCGATATACCCACCCCGATATACCCACGCTGTACATCATAAATAACCACCCCGATATACCCACGCTGTGCATCATAAATAACCACCCCGATATACCCACGCTGTACATCATAAATAACCACCCCGATATACCCACGCTGTACATCATAAATAACCACCCCGATATACCCACGCTGTACATCATAATTAACCACCCGATATACCCACGCTGTACATCATAAATATCCACCCCGATATATACCCATGCTGTGCATCATAAATAACCACCCCGATATACCCACCCCGATATACCCACGCTGTGCATCATAAATAACCACCCCGATATACCCACGCTGTGCATCATAAATAACCACCCCGATATACCCACGCTGTACATCATAAATATCCACCCCGATATATACCCATGCTGTGCATCATAATAACCACCCCGATATACCCACGCTGTGCATCATAAATAACCACCCCGATATACCCACGCTGTGCATCATAAATAACCACCCCGGTATACCCTGCATCATAAATAACCACCCCGGTATACCCTGCATCATAAATAACCACCCCGGTATACCCACGCTGTGCATCATAAATAACCACCCTGATATACCCACGCTGTGCATCATAAATAACCACTCCGATATACCCACCCTGTACATCATAAATACCCACCCCGATATACCCACGCTGTACATCATAAATAACCACCCGATATACCCACCCCGATATACCCACGCTGTGCATCATAAATAACCACCCCGATATACCCACGCTGTGCATCATAAATAACCACCCCGATATACCCACGCTGTGCATCATAAATACCCACCCCGATATACCCACGCTGTGCATCATAAATAACCACCCAGATATACCCACCCCGATATACCCACGCTGTACATCATAAATAACCACCCCGATATACCCACCCTGATATACCCACACTGTGCATCATAAATAACCACCCCGATATACCCACCCCGATATACCCACGCTGTACATCATAAATAACCACCCCGATATACCCACGCTGTGCATCATAAATACCCACCCCGATATACCCACGCTGTACATCATAAATAACCACCCCGATATACCCACGCTGTGCATCATAAATAACCACCCCGATATACCCACGCTGTACATCATAAATAACCACCCCGATATACCCACGCTGTGCATCATAAATAACCACCCCGATATACCCACGCTGTGCATCATAAATAACCACCCCGATATACCCACGCTGTGCATCATAAATAACCACCCCGATATACCCACCCCGATATACCCACGCTGTGCATCATAAATAACCACCCCGATATACCCATGCAGTACATCATAAATAACCACCCCGATATACCCACGCTGTACATCATAAATAATCACCCTGATATACCCACGCTGTACATCATAAATAACCACCCCATATACCCACACTGTGCATCATAAATACCCACCCCGATATACCCACGCTGTGCATCATAAATAACCACCCCGATATACCCACGCTGTACATCATAAATAACCACCCCGATATACCCACCCCGATATACCCACGCTGTGCATCATAAATAACCACCCCGATATACCCACGCTGTGCATCATAAATAACCACCCCGATATACCCACGCTGTACATCATAAATAACCACCCCGATATACCCACGCTGTGCATCATAAATAACCACCCCGATATACCCACCCCGATATACCCACGCTGTGCATCATAAATACCACCCCCGATATACCCACGCTGTGCATCATAAATAACCACCCCGATATACCCACGCTGTGCATCATAAATAACCACCCCGATATACCCACGCTGTACATCATAAATAACCACCCCGATATACCCACGCTGTACATCATAAATAACCACCCCGATATACCCACGCTGTACATCATAAATAACCACCCCGATATACCCACGCTGTACATCATAAATAACCACCCCGATATACCCACGCTGTGCATCATAAATAACCACCCCGATATACCCATGCAGTACATCATAATAACCACCCCGATATACCCACGCAGTACATCGTAAATAACCACCCCGATATACCCCCCCGATATACCCACGCTGTACATCATAAATAACCACCCCGATATACCCACGCTGTGCATCATAAATAACCACCCCGATATACCCACGCTGTACATCATAAATACCCCCCCGATATACCCACGCTGTACATCATAAATAACCACCCCGATATACCCACGCTGTACATCATAATTAACCACCCGATATACCCACGCTGTACATCATAAATATCCACCCCGATATATACCCATGCTGTGCATCATAAATAACCACCCCGATATACCCACCCCGATATACCCACGCTGTGCATCATAAATAACCACCCCGATATACCCACGCTGTGCATCATAAATAACCACCCCGATATACCCACGCTGTACATCATAAATATCCACCCCGATATATACCCATGCTGTGCATCATAATAACCACCCCGATATACCCACGCTGTGCATCATAAATAACCACCCACCGATATACCCACGCTGTGCATCATAAATAACCACCCCGGTATACCCTGCATCATAAATAACCACCCCGGTAACCCTGCATCATAATAACCAACCCGGTATACCCACGCTGTGCATCATAAATAACCACCCTGATATACCCACGCTGTGCATCATAAATAACCACTCCGATTACCCACCCTGTACATCATAAATACCCCCCCGATATACCCACGCTGTACATCATAATAACCACCCGATATACCCACCCCGATATACCCACGCTGTGCATCATAAATAACCACCCCGATATACCCACGCTGTGCATCATAAATAACCACCCCGATATACCCACGCTGTGCATCATAAATACCACACCCCGATATACCCACGCTGTGCATCATAAATAACCACCCAGATATACCCACCCCGATATACCCACGCTGTACATCATAAATAACCACCCCCTATACCCCACCCTGATATACCCACACTGTGCATCATAAATAACCACCCCCGATATACCCACCCCGATATACCCACGCTGTACATCATAAATAACCACCCCGATATACCCACGCTGTGCATCATAAATACCCACCCCGATATACCCACGCTGTACATCATAAATAACCCCCCGATATACCCACGCTGTGCATCATAAATAACCACCCCGATATACCCACGCTGTACATCATAAATAACCACCCCGATATACCCACGCTGTGCATCATAAATAACCACCCCGATATACCCACGCTGTGCATCATAAATAACCACCCCGATATACCCACGCTGTGCATCATAAATAACCACCCCGATATACCCCCCGATATACCCACGCTGTGCATCATAAATAACCACCCCCGATATACCCATGCAGTACATCATAAATAACCACCCCGATATACCCACGCTGTACATCATAAATAACCACCCCGATATACCCACGCTGTACATCATAAATAACCCCCCGATATACCCACACTGTGCATCATAATACCACCCCGATATACCCACGCTGTACATCATAAATAACCACCCCGATATACCCACGCTGTACATCATAAATAACCACCCCGATATACCCACCCGATATACCCACGCTGTGCATCATAAATAACCACCCCGATATACCCACGCTGTGCATCATAAATAACCACCCCGATATACCCACGCTGTACATCATAAATAACCACCCCGATATACCCACGCTGTGCATCATAAATAACCACCCCGATATACCCACCCCGATATACCCACGCTGTGCATCATAAATAACCACCCCGATATACCCACGCTGTGCATCATAAATAACCACCCCGATATACCCACGCTGTGCATCATAAATAACCACCCCGATATACCCACGCTGTACATCATAAATAACCACCCCGATATACCCACGCTGTACATCATAAATAACCACCCCGATATACCCACGCTGTACATCATAAATAACCACCCCGATATACCCACCTGATATACCCACACTGTGCATCATAATAACCACCCCGATATCCCACCCTGATATACCCACGCTGTGCATCATAAATAACCACCCCGATATACCCACGCTGTACATCATAAATAACCACCCCGTTATACCCACCCCGATATACCCACACTGTACATCATAAATAACCCACCGATATACCCACGCTGTGCATCATAAATAACCACCCCGATATACCCACCCCGATATACCCACGCTGTGCATCATAAATAACCACCCCGATATCCCCCCCGATATACCCACACTGTCCATCATAAATAACCACCCCGATATACCCACGCTGTGCATCATAAATAACCACCCCGATATACCCACGCAGTACATCATAAATAACCACCCCGATATACCCACCCTGTACATCATAAATAACCACCCCGATACCCACGCAGTACATCATAAATAACCACCCCGATATACCCACCCTGTACATCATAAATAACCACCCCGATATACCCATGCAGTACATCGTAAATAACCACCCCGATATACCCACGCAGTACATCGTAAATAACCCCCCGATATACCCACCCTGTACATCATAAATAACCACCCCGATATACCCACCCTGTACATCATAAATAACCACCCCGATATACCCACCCTGTACATCATAAATAACCACCCCGATATACCCACCCTGTACATCATAAATAACCACCCGATATACCCACGCTGTACATCATAATTAACCACCCGATATACCCCGCTGTACATCATAAATACCACCCCGAATATACCCATGCTGTGCATCATAAATAACCACCCCGATATACCCACCCCGATATACCCACGCTGTGCATCATAAATAACCACCCCGATATACCCACGCTGTGCATCATAAATAACCACCCCGATATACCCACGCTGTACATCATAAATATCCACCCCGATATATACCCATGCTGTGCATCATAATAACCACCCCGATATACCCACGCTGTGCATCATAAATAACCACCCGATATACCCACGCTGTGCATCATAAATAACCACCCCGGTATACCCTGCATCATAAATAACCACCCCGGTATACCCTGCATCATAAATAACCACCCGGTATACCCACGCTGTGCATCATAAATAACCACCCCGATATACCCACGCTGTGCATCATAAATAACCACCCCGATATACCCACGCTGTGCATCATAAATAACCACCCCGATATACCCACGCTGTGCATCATAAATAACCACCCCGATATACCCACGCTGTGCATCATAAATACCCACCCCGATATACCCACGCTGTGCATCATAAATAACCACCCAGATATACCCACCCCGATATACCCACGCTGTACATCATAAATAACCACCCCGATATACCCACCCTGATATACCCACACTGTGCATCATAAATAACCACCCCGATATACCCACCCCGATATACCCACGCTGTACATCATAAATAACCACCCCGATATACCCACGCTGTGCATCATAAATACCCACCCCGATATACCCACGCTGTACATCATAAATAACCACCCCGATATACCCACGCTGTGCATCATAAATAACCACCCCGATATACCCACGCTGTGCATCATAAATAACCACCCCGATATACCCACGCTGTGCATCATAGATAACCACCCCGATATACCCACCCCGATATACCCACGCTGTGCATCATAAATAACCACCCCGATATACCCACGCTGTACATCATAAATAACCACCCCGATATACCCACGCTGTACATCATAAATAATCACCCTGATATACCCACGCTGTACATCATAAATAACCACCCGATATACCCACCCTGATATACCCACGCTGTACATCATAAATAACCACCCCGATATACCCACGCTGTTCATCATAAATAACCACCCCGATATACCCACGCTGTGCATCATAAATAACCACCCGATATACCCACCCCTATATACCCACGCTGTACATCATAAATAACCACCCCGATATACCCACCCCGATATACCCACACTGTGCATCATAAATAACCACCCCAATATACCCACGCTGTACATCATAAATAACCACCCCGATATATCCACGCAGTACATCATAAATAACCACACCGATATACCCACGCTGTGCATCATAAATAACCACCCGATATACCCACGCAGTACATCATAAATAACCACCCCGATATACCCACGCAGTACATCATATATAACCACCCCGATATACCCACCCTGATATACCCACGCTGTACATCATAAATAACCACCCCGATATACCCACGCTGTACATCATAAATAATCACCCTGATATACCCACGCTGTACATCATAAATAACCACCCGATATACCCACCCTGATATACCCACGCTGTACATCATAAATAACCACCCCGATATACCCACGCTGTTCATCATAAATAACCACCCCGATATACCCACGCTGTGCATCATAAATAACCACCCGATATACCCACCCCTATATACCCACGCTGTACATCATAAATAACCACCCCGATATACCCACGCTGTGCATCATAAATACCCACCCGATATAACCACCCCGATATACCCACGCTGTACATCATAAATAACCACCCCCGATATACCCACCCCGATATACCCACACTGTGCATCATAAATAACCACCCCGATATACCCACGCTGTGGGCAAATCACACTTCCAGTACTCTATTTTTCCTGACAACTTCCAAAATGCCAGCAACGGTCGTGATTTTAAGGGTTAAAAAATACTATTGTAATAAATGTTTCTAGAAGATGAAGACCCGGCATGTTCCTGTATATTCATGTTGTAGTACTTTGACAACATTTGATACAAGAATAATTATGTTTCTGAAAAGCTTATACAGTATAACCTCCTATAATGGTCAACTCTGTTCAACCGCCACCTCCAGTTAATATCCTCCCCATGGAAAATGGCCGTTTCTCGGAGGTCATTGACCGTCATGGCCGTTTTTAAACCGACCATTGACCGGGTCAGAGGTGACCGTCAAATAGAGGTCAAATATATAGGAAGATCTCTCGGGAGGAAATTAACTGGCTCGTTCATTGGAGGTGGCCGTTATAGGAGGTTGTATATATATCCAAGTTTTTCTGGTGTCTTCCTACTTTCTTTTGCTAACCTTATTTCTTTTTCTCTTTTATTCAAAATTCCTGAAACTTTCCTTTTAGTATACATAATATATTATGATTGTGTAATAATGAAAATATCAAGTATGGCTTGTGTTGATACTGTTGGTAGTTAGTTCTTGCCATTTCAAATGGATATGGCTTTCTTTCCAATATATGTACATGTTTTGAGTATGTGTAACTAGTATGTATATTGATCAGGGAATAAATATTGAAAAAAAAAAAATTCTGGTGTCAAAATTGATGTTCCAAACTGGCATATTTTTTATAATATAATGTTCCTTGACAGAGATCTTTATTATAGAAATCTTGTTTTCATCTGTTTTCGTTCACAGGGTGGCAAGCAGAGGTTGCTTAGGTATTCGAATAAAGATTGTTTTTGTCTTCTTTCTGAAGATGTCGTTTTCTTTATCGATATTTCTTTTTGAATTTGGTTAATGTTCATTTACACAAATTGTGTTACTGTTCACGTTACTATAGATAGATAAATAGTTAATTAGTTTAAACATATTTTATTTTATCAATATTTACATCATGTTGTAATTAGCTCACCTAAGCATAGCTCGCTCGCTTCTCGCCAATGCAACTGACGACGGACAGACAACTTGTGGAAACAATTGCTAGTAAATGTGCTCATTATTGTGGGAGGAAACCGGAGTACCCGGAGAAAACCCACCTGTCCGATCTGGCGACCATCGTACCATCTCACATACTTCCCGGTCTGAGGATCGAACCCGGGTTGCATTGGTGAGAGGTGAGTGCGCTAATCGGCTAGTGCTACTCGTGATAATAGCGCTTTCAGTGTTCAATCAGTGAAATATAATACGGTCATTTACTGAAACAAACAGATGTTATTTTAGCTCGATTGCGAAACAAAGTTCTTTCAACTTATATTAATCACTCTTGAGACCTCATTCCTGATGGAATCCATCGCCACGAGGGAGAGAGAAGAGGCAACATGGAATTTAAATGCCTTACCTAAGGGAACAATCATAACGGCTCCAGCGGGGTTCGAACTCTGGACCTTTCGCACCTGAAGCGAACACGCATCCACTGCGCTATCACGACTTCTTTGTAGAATGACACAGAAAGCTATAACAGCGATAACACTCCTGTCGCGTTCACAGATTTTAATTTATAATTTATTTGCACGCGTGTTGTGATCTCATCGATGATTTGTTTATGTTTTAGGGACGCTACGGGCGGTAGTCCCTCGATGTCTTGCAAATCTTTATCGTCGTCCAGCCACAAAATCCGCGCAACCGATTCTGGTTACCATAGCAGCAATTCTGAAGGTGACGCCGTTCCAAGACTACTGAAGCCAGAGAATCCAATGAGTCCTGTTGCAAAGTTTTGTTATGAGTGCGGAATGAAATATCCATCTACAAAGGTTAAATTCTGTACCGAATGCGGTCTAAAAAGAATGGAAGTTAGATAAGAAAGACAACTCTGATAGTCTAGAAAGACAACTCTGATAGTCTTATTTTAATAATTTTTCTGTGCTGAATGCAGTCTAAAAAGAATGGAAGTTAGATAAGAAAGACAACTCTGATAGTCTTATTTTAATAATTCATCATTCTTAATGTGGATTAGCTCCCTTCTAACACTGACACATAATTGGAACCTTGTCATATTGTATATAATTGTATGTTTGTATTCAAGAAATACAGTCAAACCTGTCTACGGCAGCCAGCCAAGGGAGTCAGAGAAAGTGGCTGCTTAGCACAGGTGGCTGCTTAATAGAGGTCAAATATATAATAAAACAACCGATTGGGAATCTGGAAACTGGCTGCTTAATACAGGTTGGCTGCTTAATTGAGGTGACCACTAACACAGGTTTGACTGTACTCTTTAAAGGTGTTACCGAAATTTTCAAATTTAACAGGTGCTTATTTTGTTCAGCTACTGTAACATCTATGCATATATCTACTATTTTACACGGTGCCTCATTGACTTAAACTCACTTGTCCATCACCGCTATAGGTTCAAATTCCACTGGGTCAACAAATCTGGCTTGTGGATTGTACCTGAAATCATTCTCAGAGCGGAGAACAGCTGGAGAGTCTCCATTTGATCTAAGCTGTCATTGAGGGTATTAACTAGCCTGGGAACAGGCGTCGATATATTTTGCCTGGTCAGTCAAATAAATATATTTTAACACCGAGACTATTAATTGAGCCGTATTGAGTTTCTGATAATATCAACGCCTGTGGAAACTCGGCGGGTTTTCCGTGTAATTATTGATTATCATTAATCCTATTAATAGGCCTATTAGCACGCGACTTAAATAATGACGTACTTGAATCGAAATCGAGGCACTGCAATGTTGATAAAACTTTATAATTGGCCGCCATTGTTTACAGGTGAACGAAACAATAAATAGTTTTAAAAAGTACAATGTGCATCTGATTTGACATATTGACTCAAGATTTAAGTCGTCCTTACTTCAATTACGCCGAATCGACCCATTTCCACTTAATAGTTAAAATCTGCCATCTTGTCGATATAACACAGAAACGGGAAATTTTGTGATGTAAATGAGGCTACGGGAACATTCGTGTATATTCGGATATGATCGTGTATAATCGTGCCTGTTCGGCGATTTCCGATAGAATTCCGTTTCTATGTTTAGCGATAGTATCTTGTAGAGAAGAGTTGTCGTTCTTCAAATCTACACCCTTAATAATGAGGGTGTAAGTAGATGGCGCTATGATCGGAAATCCAGTTTCCCCAGGCTGTCATTTTGTCAGAATTTAAGAAGTGAAAAATCGACAGACTGGAACCCAGGCTAGGTATAAACCTCAAACAAAACCACATATTTCATACTTTGATGTATGTGCAATTGTATATTCCTACATTTGGACGAGTAACTTCTATCTAATGCTAGTCTTGCCATCCGAGATTTCCAAAAGTTATATATACCGATAATCTCAATAAGCTTTAAGCTTTCGATTAAATCCATTTTCATTCTGTATACAACTGAACATTATGAATGAATAAATATGCTTATACCAAATGTTAACACATTGCTGCTGGGACAAATGAAAAGTTATAAATAGTTCAAATAATTGTATCAGCCAGCAATTCATTAATTTATTTGTTTTTTATATTTGTAACTGAACACTCTTGAAATATGTCATGGAATTTCGCTAGAATTTACTACACAATTCTAATGAAAATCCATGACATATTTGAGTGGTGTATTCACTGCCAGCAACATTTTTGTTTTGCTAAATTCAGTATACTATATTCACTTACCCCGATTTTGAGGGGGGACATACCCCTGGACCCCCATAGATTGCCTAGGTTGAAATTTGCCTCTGGCTACGTACTGACTTGTGTAAGTAGACTGTCACCGTTTCTTGTGTCAACTTATCACAGTACACAAGTTGTATCCCAATGAGAGACATCGGTCAGTTACTGCCCCTGAATACTCCCTAAAAGTAGATAGGTCCTATCAAGTGTTTTCCTCTGTTTTTATCGTTGTTTCCTTTGCACAACATGCTAGCAATTTTTATTCCACTATCGCTTCTAATGAGTATTATAATACTATATCTTGACAGATCTCATACAGTATATGCAATGTGTACTTATTTGTAAAAGAATGTTATCTGTTAATTAACACGATTTTGATAAATCACAATTATCATACCGCAACATCTGGTTAGGGAACAACAGTAAAAACAAAGGATTCTAACTAAAAGGACCTATTCACATTTTCTTTTTCTGCCAACGGAGGTAATTTTTTGGAATAAATCGGACTTTATCTGCCAAGGGAGGTAATTGACAATTACAGATGTCTCTCATTACCATGTCAAGCTTTGCAACATAATTTGTTTATGAAATGTCACAAGGTGTGTGAGACATTACTGGTTTTCTATTACCTCCCTTGATGGATAAAGTCAGATTTATCCCGAAATGTATATTGGTCCGTTTAGTTGGACTCCTTTGTTTTTATTGTTGTCGTCTAACCAGATGTGTTAGGATAAATGTAATTTTATCCAAATCATGTCAATTAATTGAACCAATTTTTACAATAAGGTGGATATGCTAAAGGATATATGTCGAGATTTAATAATTTCATAATTATAAGACGCGAATACGGATGCGAATGGAAAACATGTGGTGCAAAGGAAACAATGATAAAAACAGAGGAAACCAATTAAGAGGACCAATATACTATGAGGAGTATTCAGGGGCAGTAACTGACCAATGTTTCACATTGCATAGTAACCGATTACATATATACATGTATGTATAACTTGACAAGGTATGTCGCACACATTGCTTAGTACTGGTTAACCGATTAGGTCGGCTATTTCATATACATGTATGTATAACTTGACAAGGTATGTCGCACACATTGCTTAGTACTGGTTAACCGATTAGCTCGGCTATTTCATATACATATATACATGTATGTATAACTTGACAAGGTATGTCGCACACATTGCTTAGTACTGGTTAACCGATTAGGTCGGCTATTTCATATACATATATACATGTATGTATAACTTGACAAGGTATGTCGCACACATTGCTTAGTACTGGTTAACCGATTAGCTCGGCTATTTCATATACATATATACATGTATGTATAACTTGACAAGGTATGTCGCACACATTGCTTAGTACTGGTTAACCGATTAGCTCGGCTATTTCATATACATATATACATGTATGTATAACTTGACAAGGTATGTCGTACACATTGCTTAGTACTGGTTAACCGATTAGCTCGGCTATTTCATATACATGTATGTATAACTTGACAAGGTATGTCACACACATTGTTTAGTACTGGTTAACCGATTAGCTCGGCTATTTCATATACATGTATGTATAACTTGACAAGGTATGTCACACACATTGCTTAGTACTGGTTAACCGATTAGCTCGGCTATTTCATATACATATATACATGTATGTATAACTTGACAAGGTATGTCACACACATTGCTTAGTACTGGTTAACCGATTAGCTCGGCTATTTCATATACATGTATGTATAACTTGACAAGGTATGTCGCACACATTGCTTAGTACTGGTTCACCGATTAGGTCAGCTATTTCATATACATGTATGTATAACTTGACACGGTATGTCGCACACATTGCTTAGTACTGGTTAACCGATTAGCTCGGCTATTTCATATACATATATACATGTATGTATAACTTGACAAGGTATGTCGCACACATTGCTTAGTACTGGTTCACCGATTAGGTCGGCTATTTCATATACATGTATGTATAACTTGACAAGGTATGTCGCACACATTGCTTAGTACTGGTTAACCGATTAGGTCGGCTATTTCATATACATTAATGTATAACTTGACAAGGTATGTCGCACACATTGCTTAGTACTGGTTAACCGATTAGGTCGGCTATTTCATATACATTAATGTATAACTTGACAATGTATGTCGCACACATTGCTTAATACTGGTTAACCGATTAGCTCGGCTATTTCATATACATATATACATGTATGTATAACTTGACAAGGTATGTCGCACACATTGCTTAATACTGGTTAACCGATTAGCTCGGCTATTTCATATACATGTATGTATAACTTGACAAGGTATGTCGAACACATTGCTTAGTACTGGTTAACCGATTAGGTTGGCTATTTCATATACATATATACATGTATATATAACTTGACAAGGTATGTCGCACACATTGCTTAGTACTGGTTAACCGATTAGCTCGGCTATTTCATATACATATATACATGTATGTATAACTTGACAAGGTATGTCGCACACATTGCTTAGTACTGGTTAACAGATTAGCTCGGCTATTTCATATACATGTATGTATATAACTTGACAAGGTATGTCGCACACATTGCTTAGTACTGGTTAACAGATTAGCTCGGCTATTTCATATACATATATATATATATGATACTATGATTAGGAAATAACTGCGGTCTTGATATTCAGATTTATTGCTGCATGGGAACCTTGATCATCCGAATACATTCATATGATTATTAATGTATTCTATTAGACGTTTTAATTAGTTAGACTTTTCAATTACACAAATTGTTATCTCGCCTAAGCTCTGTATAGAATAAGTATAGGCCGCCTAGCCAGCGTCTTGTCGTCCGTCCATCTGTCCACCCACATGTGCTTCAAATGACATCTCCCATCAAAGTGGTGTGTCAATTTGTAAGAAAACCACACATGTGTTATCCTTGTGGTGGCCCGCACCTTGTTTAGCTTTCTCAGGTGAGCGACACAGGCTTACATGGCCGGCCCTCTTGTAATTAGCATATGTTTATATTTATTTGTATTCAGTTTTACGTTGGATATTTTCAGATCTTCATGGTTACCAATTTCCTGTTTATTATGTGCAGTCATGTTGACCATTAATTATGGAGTTGTTGATTTCGTGAATTTTATGGATATATAGAAGTTTGGCCTTGGAGCAAGTGATTTTTTGTTTTAACTTTATTTATTTTACAACGATTGCAAAGCAAGTTTTAACAACTTATATAAATCACTCTCGTTGGCACGGATGAAAGCATATATGTGGTCATTCGTGTGGGAGGAGACCGGAGTACCCGGAGAAAACCCACCTTTCCGATCTGGCGACCACCGTACCATCTCACATACTTCCCGGTCTGAGGATCGAACCCGGGTTGCATTGGTGAGAAGCGAGCGTGCTAACCACTGTGCTAATCGGAGAATGATTTGATAGTTGGAGAAATCAGTTTAGACCTGTGGTCGGGGTGGTCAGAGAAGTGTCCGCTCCCGTTCATCTCTATAGTAAATTTATGGCTCTCGGGGACACATTGGTAAAATTAGATCTATTTGAAAATATTCTGTGTGACATAACTCTCCCAAATCACCCTCTATATCCAGCCCTGTAGGGAGAAGTGAGGTAGCCTAGAGACTATGACTAATATCGAACCCGAATAGGATATACGGTTTGTTCATTTAATTTTGCAAATTGGTAACCCTAGTGCGCCTACGTGGTCGAGTGGTTACGGTCGCTGACTTGTATACCACTGTAACCTATCATCACTGATGGTCACGGGTTCGAGCCCCGCTCAGGCCGTGTCTCATTTATATGAAAAAGTTGGCTGTTTCTTACGGAGGTTGGTGCACCCAAGTACTGGTTAACCGCTGGAGCCTGCCCAGGAAAGGTGTTGTTAGGTAAACTGCCCGCCAGCGATATAGCCCAAAATGGTGCTGATGCAGGCGTAAAACCCGAAATATAATAATAATAAATTGGTAACCATGGAGAATATACATTGTGTAGTTTGCTTCTATTTAAATGCGGTACACTTCTTGTTACGTCTGTGTCATATATATTTATAGTGTCATATAATGATGGTGTTTTACTGCACATTTTGTTTCTATCTTGTACTTAATTTTTTTTTTTTTTTTTTTTTTTTTTTTTTTTTTTGGAGCCACGTTTAAGGTCCGTTTATTTGCCTCGTCGTAGGTAGCAAGCGGGTCGAGGCCATCCCACTTGTACCTTACAAAGAACATAGTAATGAAATTTGTACAAAACAGTTACATTTACATATGTATACAATACATTACATAATTCAATATATAAGAATGTTATGTTTAGACAAAGCATGTGAAAAAGAAGAGAAAAATTAACACAAAAAATAGAAAAATAATAGTCTTGTCTAAATATCGCAAGAGAGAAAAAAAAAGAGAGATCTACTTCGGCTTGTTATATATATTGAATAAAATTACTTATTGTTGTTATTTAAATCCTAAATATTAGTATGTTATATGGTCATAGTGTTAATGTATGTTGACTATAATAACTCTTTCAGCGCCGAATAAATTCAGAGCATGTGCAAACAACATAGATCCAGATCAGCCGCGGCGTAACGCCGCGTCTGATCAGGATCTATGTTGTTTGCTATTCGAACAAGTGCTTCAGCTCCACTGTCAGCATATAGCCTGGTCAGACGGCATGTTCTATTCTGTCCGATCGGGTTCTCTACTTTTTTACAAAGTCGCTTTTATGCGACATTGGTGGTGAAAGAGTTAAGAATGTGCTGATAGCTATTTGCATCTGTGTCTTATCCTGCATGTCTCGCCTAGGCGTCGGCATTGTGCATCGCACCCTGTATGTCTCACCTAGGCGTCGGCATTGTGCACGCACCCTGTATGTCTCGCCTAGGCATCTACATTGCGCATCGCACCCTGTATGTCTCACCTAGGCATCTACATTGTGCATCGCACCCTGTATGTCTCACCTAGGCATCTACGTTGTGCATCGCACCCTGTTTGTCTCACCTAGGCATCTACATTGTGCATCGCACCCTGTATGTCTCACCTAGGCATCTACATTGCGCATCGCACCCTGTATGTCTCACCTAGGCATCTACATTGTGCATCGCACCCTGCATGTCTCACCTAGGCATCTACATTGCGCATCGCACCCTGTATGTCTCACCTAGGCATCTACATTGTGCATCGCACCTTGCATGTCTCACCTAGGCATCTACATTGTGCATCGCACCTTGCATGTCTCACCTAGGCATCTACATTGTGCATCGCACCCTGCATGTCTCACCTAGGCATCTACATTATGCACCACACCTTGCATGTCTCACCTAGGCATCTACATTGTGCATCGCACCCTGTATGTCTCACCTAGGCATCTACATTGTGCATCGCACCTTGCATGTCTCACCTAGGCATCTACATTGTGCATCGCACCTTGCATGTCTCACCTAGGCATCTACATTGTGCATCACACCTTGCATGTCTCACCTAGGCATCTACATTGTGCATCGCACCTTGCATGTCTCACCTAGGCATCTACATTGTGCATTGCACCTTGCATGTCTCACCTAGGCATCTACATTGTGCATCGCACCTTGCATGTCTCACCTAGGCATCTACATTGTGCATCACACCTTGCATGTCTCACCTAGGCATCTACATTGTGCATCGCACCTTGCATGTCTCACCTAGGCATCTACATTGTGCATCGCACCTTGCATGTCTCACCTAGGCATTACCACCTACATCACACCCAGATGTCGGCATTACCACCTACATCACACCCAGATATCGGCATTACCACCTACATCACATCCTGATGTCGACATTACCACATACATCACACCCATATGTCGACATTACCACCTACATCACACCCATATGTCGACATTACCACCTACATCACACCCATATGTCGACATTACCACCTACATCACACCCAGATATCGGCATTACCACCTACATCACACCCATATGTCGACATTACCACCTACATCACACCCAGATGTCGACATTACCACCTACATCACACCCAGATGTTGGCATTACCACCTACATCACACCCATATGTCGACATTACCACCTACATCACACCCAGATGTCGACATTACCACCTACATCACACCCAGATATCGGCATTACCACCTACGTCACACCCAGATGTCGGCATTACCACCTACATCACACCCAGATGTCGACATTACCACCTACATCACACCCAGATGTCGACATTACCGCCTACATCACACCCATATGTCGACATTACCGCCTACATCACACCCAGATGTCGACATTACCGCCTACATCACACCCATATGTCGACATTACCGCCTACATCACACCCAGATGTCGACATTACCGCCTACATCACGCCCTGTATCTACATCACACCCTGTATTGTCTCACTACCAATCAGATTTGGTTGAGAGTTGACTTTCTTTAAACTTTATTTATTTTAGAACAATTGCAAAGCAAGTGCTAACAACTTATATTAATCACTCTTGTTGGCGCGAATGAAAGCGTAAATGTGGTCATTCATGTGGGAGGAAACCGGAGAACCCGGAGAAAACCCACCTGTCCGACCTGGCGACCACCGTACCGTCTCACATTGGTTCCATCACTTATACAGTTCATACATTATCCATATTATCCACATCTCGCCTCCAATTTCTCCTCCAGTCTCATAAGAACAATCTCAATCTTCAATCTCAACTTATACCTAAAATGTTATTGCTGGATAGTCAGTCCCGTAGCCACACTGAGGCACACCGAGGCAGCTGCCTCGGTTGAAATTCCCAAAGCCCCCCAAAAGAATAATGAAAAATTTAATAAATAAAATGCAAAAGATATCCCTTTGCTGTATAAAATGTTGAGAGCTAAACGGTCAGTACATAATTATATGGTCCGCCTCCGTGGTCGAGTGGTTAAGGTTGCTGACTTGTATACCACTGTAACCTATCATCATTGATGGTCATGCGTTCGAGCCCCGCTCAGGCCGTGTCTCATTTATATGAAAAAGTTGGCAGTTTCTTACAGAGATTGGTGCACCCAAGTACTGGTTAACCGCTGAAGCCTGCCCAGGAAAGGTGTTGTTAGGTAAACTGCCCGCCGGCGATATAGCCCAAAAATGGTGCTGATGCAGGCGTAAAACCCGAAATATAACATAACATAATTATACGTCTAAACTCATTAAATCAGAAAGCGCAGGAAATGGATTCTATACCCCAACAATTTTATGGGGGGTGGACATACCCCTAGTGGGGGGGGACATACCCCTAGTGGGTGGGGGCATACCCCTTGTGGGAGGGACATACCCCTAGATTGCCTCGGTTGAATTTTGCCTCTAGCTAGCTTACTGATAGTGATTATTTTGTGATATACGTGTGCCTCCGTCCATGACTCTTTACTTGTCTAAGTTTGCATGTTTTTAAGAAGTTTTGTATATCTAATATACCTGGATTTATAAACATCAAAGCTTATTTATTATTGTGAAATATTTACCTGGATAATGCTGTGTTTTTGTTGCCGCATCCGGTTGTATAATCGTGATCTAAGACTAATACAGTTTATATACAAATTTATTTTAGCTCGATTGCGAAACAATTTCTTTCAACTTATATTGATCACTCTCGAGACCTCATTCCTGATGGAATCCATCTCCACGAGGGAGAGAGAAGAGGCAACGTGGAAATTAAATGCCTTGCCTAAGGGCACAATCGTAACGGCTCCAGCGGGGCTCGAACTCCGGATCTTTCGCACCTGAAGTGAATGCGCATCCACTGCGTTATCACGACTAGAGAACATTGCATATCTTAGAGAACATTGCATATCTTAGAGAACATTGCATATTTGAGAAACGTTCCAAATCTTAGAAAACATTGCATATCTTAGAGAACATTGCATAGCTTAGAGAACATTGCATATCTTGGAGAACATTGCATATCTTAGAGAACATTGCATATCTTAGAAAACATTGCATATTTGAGATAACATTCCGTATCTTAGAGAACATTCCCTACCTATCTAGATATAGAGAATTTCAGCCATTTTCTGTGATGAACTGCATGTAGCCACATGTTATTTTTGTCTGCAATAAAGTATATAGAGCTGAGAATGGTTGTATATCTCTTATTCCAGTGACCATACGTTCATGTAAGTAAACCACATGTGTACATGGTATTCCATAGACCGGATGTAAGTAATCCACGTGTGTACATGGTATTCCATAGACTGGATGTAAGTAATCCATGTGTACATGGTATTCCATAGACTGGATGTAAGTAATCCACGTGTGTACATGGTATTCCATAGACCGGATGTAAGTAATCCACGTGTGTACATGGTATTCCATAGACCGGATGTAAGTAATCCACGTGTGTACATGGTATTCCATAGACCGGATGTAAGTAATCCACGTGTGTACATGGTATTCCATAGACCGGATGTAAGTAATCCACGTGTGTACATGGTATTCCATAGACCGGATGTATGTAAGTAATCCACGTGTGTACATGGTATTCCATAGACCGGATGTAAGTAATCCACGTGTGTACATGGTATTCCATAGACCGGATGTAAGTAATCCACGTGTGTACATGGTATTCCATGGACCGGATGTACATGTAAGTAATCCACATGTGTACATGGTATTCCATAGACCGGATGTAAGTAATCCACGTGTGTACATGGTATTCCATAGACCGGATGTAAGTAATCCACGTGTGTACATGGTATTCCATAGACTGGATGTAAGTAATCCACATGTGTACATGGTATTCCATAGACCGGATGTAAGTAATCCACGTGTGTACATGGTATTCCATAGACCGGATGTAAGTAAACCACATGTGTACATGGTATTCCATAGACCGGATGTCCATGTAAGTAAACCACATGTGTACATGGTATTCCATAGACCGGATGTAAGTAAACCACATGTGTACATGGTATTCCATAGACCGGATGTAAGTAATCCACGTGTGTACATGGTATTCCATAGACCGGATGTCCATGTAAGTAATCCACATGTGTACATGGTATTCCATAGACCGGATGTAAGTAAACCACATGTGTACATGGTATTCCATAGACCGGATGTAAGTAAACCACATGTGTACATGGTATTCCATAGACCGGATGTCCATGTAAGTAATCCACGTGTGTACATGGTATTCCATAGACCGGATGTAAGTAAACCACATGTGTACATGGTATTCCATAGACCGGATGTACATGTAAGTAATCCACGTGTGTACATGGTATTCCATAGACCGGATGTAAGTAAACCACATGTGTACATGGTATTCCATAGACCGGATGTACATGTAAGTAATCCACATGTGTACATGGTATTCCATAGACCGGATGTAAGTAAACCACATGTGTACATGGTATTCCATAGACCGGATGTAAGTAAACCACATGTGTACATGGTATTCCATAGACCGGATGTACATGTAAGTAATCCACGTGTGTACATGGTATTCCATAGACCGGATGTAAGTAATTCACGTGTGTACATGGTATTCCATAGACCGGATGTCCATGTAAGTAATCCACGTGTGTACATGGTATTCCATAGACCGGATGTACATGTAAGTAATCCACGTGTGTACATGGTATTCCATAGACCGGATGTACATGTAAGTAATCCACATGTGTACATGGTATTCCATTGACCGGATGTACATGTAAGTAATCCACATGTGTACATGGTATTCCATAGACCGGATGTAAGTAATCCACGTGTGTACATGGTATTCCATAGACCGGATGTAAGTAATCCACGTGTGTACATGGTATTCCATGGACTGGATGTACATGTAAGTAATCCACATGGTATTCCATGGACCGGATGTACATGTAAGTAATCCACGTGTGTACATGGTATTCCATAGACCGGATGTAAGTAATCCACATGTGTACATGGTATTCCATAGACCAGATGTACATGTAAGTAATCCACGTGTGTACATGGTATTCCATGGACCGGATGTACATGTAAGTAATCCACATGGTATTCCATGGACCGGATGTACATGTAAGTAATCCACGTGTGTACATGGTATTCCATAGACCGGATGTAAGTAATCCACATGTGTACATGGTATTCCATAGACCGGATGTACATGTAAGTAATCCACGTGTGTACATGGTATTCCATTGACCGGATGTACATGTAAGTAATCCACATGTGTACATAGTATTCCATAGACCGGATGTAAGTAATCCACGTGTGTACATGGTATTCCATAGACCGGATGTAAGTAATCCATGTGTGTACATGGTATTCCATAGACCGGATGTCCATGTAAGTAATCCACGTGTGTACATGGTATTTCATAGACCGGATGTAAGTAATCCACGTGTGTACATGGTATTCCATAGACCGGATGTAAGTAATCCACGTGTGTACATGGTATTCCATAGACCGGATGTCCATGTAAGTAATCCACGTGTGTACATGGTATTCCATAGACCGGATGTAAGTAATCCACGTGTGTACATGGTATTCCATAGACCGGATGTAAGTAATCCATGTGTGTACATGGTATTCCATAGACCGGATGTCCATGTAAGTAATCCACGTGTGTACATGGTATTCCGTAGACCGGATGTAAGTAATCCACATGTGTACATGGTATTCCATTGACCGGATGTACATGTAAGTAATCCACATGTGTACATGGTATTCCATTGACCGGATGTACATGTAAGTAATCCACGTGTGTACATGGTATTCCATTGACCGGATGTACATGTAAGTAATCCACATGTGTACATGGTATTCCATAGACCGGATGTAAATAATCCACATGTGTACATGGTATTCCATAGACCGGATGTAAATAATCCACATGTGTACATGGTATTCCATAGACCGGATGTCCAGGTAAGTAATCCACGTGTGTACATGGTATTCCATTGAACGTATATCCATTGCATTGACCAGATGTCTATGTATGTAATCCACATGCTATCACTACACTACCACTGCTATCACTACGCTACCATTGCTATCACTACACTACCATTGCTATCACTACACTACCACTGCCCTACCATTGCTATCACTACACTACCATTGCTATCACTACGCTACCATTGCTACCACTACACTACCATTGCTATCACTACGCTACCATTGCTACCACTACACTACCATTGCTACCACTACACTACCATTGCTATCACTACGCTACCATTGCTACCACTACACTACCATTGCTATCACTACGCTATCATTGCTATCACTACGCTACCACTACACTACCATTGCTATCACTAAGCTACCATTGATATCACTACGCTACCATTGCTATCACTACGCTACCATTGCTACCACTACGCTACCATTGCTATCACTACGCTACCATTGCTATCACTACGCTACCATTGCTATCACTACGCTACCATTGCTACCACTACGCTACCATTGCTATCACTACGCTACCATTGCTATCACTACGCTACCATTGCTACCACTACACTACCATTGCTATCACTACGCTACCATTGCTACCACTACACTACCATTGCTATCACTACGCTACCATTGCTATCACTACGCTACCATTGCTATCACTACGCTACCACTACACTACCATTGCTATCACTACGCTACCATTGATATCACTACGCTACCATTGCTATCACTACGCTACCATTGCTACCACTACGCTACCATTGCTATCACTACGCTACCATTGCTATCACTACGCTACTATTGCTATCACTACGCTACCATTGCTAACACTACACTACCATTGTTATCACTACGCTACCATTGCTATCACTACACTACCATTGCTATCACTACGCTACCATTTCTATCACTACGCTACCATTGCTATCACTACGCTACCATTGCTATCACTACGCTACCATTGCTATCACTACGCTACCACTGCTATCACTACACTACCACTGCTATCACTACGCTACCACTGCTATCACTACACTACCACTGCTATCACTACGCTACCACTGTTATCACTACGCTACCATTGCTATCACTACACTACCACTGCTATCACTACACTACCACTGCTATCACTACGCTACCACTGTTATCACTACGCTACCATTGCTATCACTACGCTACCATTGCTACCACTACGCTACCATTGCTATCACTACGCTACCATTGCTATCACTACGCTACTATTGCTATCACTACGCTACCATTGCTACCACTACACTACCATTGTTATCACTACGCTACCATTGCTATCACTACACTACCATTGCTATCACTACGCTACCATTGCTATCACTACGCTACCATTGCTATCACTACGCTACCATTGCTATCACTACGCTACCATTGCTATCACTACGCTACCACTGCTATCACTACACTACCACTGCTATCACTACGCTACCACTGCTATCACTACACTACCACTGCTATCACTACGCTACCACTGTTATCACTACGCTACCATTGCTATCACTACACTACCACTGCTATCACTACACTACCACTGCTATCACTACGCTACCACTGTTATCACTACGCTACCATTGCTATCACTACGCCACCATTGCTATCACTACGCTACCATTGCTATCACTACACTACCATTGCTATCACTACACTACAATTGCTATCACTACGCTAACATTGCTATCACTACGCTATCACTACGCTACCACTGCTCTCACTACACTACCACTGCTATCACTACGCTACCACTGCTATCACTACGCTACCATTGCTATCACTGCCCTACCACTGCTATCACTACACTACCATTGCTATCACTACGCTACCATTGCTATCACTACGCTACCATTGCTATCACTACGCTACCATTGCTATCACTACTCTACCATGGCTATCACTACACTACCATTGCTATCACTACGCTACCATTGCTATCACTACGCTACCACTGCTATCACTACGCTACCACTGCTATCACTACGCTACCATTGCTATCACTACGCTACCACTGCTATCACTACGCTACCATTGCTATCACTACGCTACCACTGCTATCACTACGCTACCATTGCTATCACTACGCTACCACTGCTATCACTACGCCACCATTGCTATCACTACGCTACCATTGCTATCACTACACTACCATTGCTATCACTACGCTACCATTGCTATCACTACGCTACCACTGCTATCACTACGCTACCACTGCTATCACTACGCCACCATTGCTATCACTGCTATCACTACACTACCATTGCTATCACTACGCTACCATTGCTATCACTACGCTACCATTGCTATCACTACGCTACCATTGCTATCACTACTCTACCATGGCTATCACTACTCTAACATTGCTATCACTACGCTACCATTGCTATCACTACGCTACCACTGCTATCACTACGCTACCACTGCTATCACTACGCTACCATTGATATCACTGCCCTACCACTGCTATCACTACACTACCATTGCTATCACTACGCTACCATTGCTATCACTACACTACCATTGATATCATTACGCTACCATTGCTATCACTACGCTACCACTGCTATCACTACGCTACCATTGATATCACTGCCCTACCACTGCTATCACTACACTACCATTGCTATCACTACGCTACCATTGCTATCACTACGCTACCATTGCTATCACTACGCTACCATTGCTATCACTACTCTACCATGGCTATCACTACACTACCATTGCTATCACTACGCTACCATTGCTATCGCTACGCTACCACTGCTATCACTACGCTACCACTGCTATCACTACGCCACCATTGCTATCACTACACTACCATTGCTATCACTACACTACCATTGTTATCACTACGCTACCATTGTTATCACAACGCTACCACTGCTATCACTACGCTACCACTGATATCACTACACTACCACTGCTATCACTACGCTACCATTGCTATCACTACGCTACCATTGATATCACTATGCTACCATTGATATCACTACGCTACCACTGATATCACTACACTACCACTGCTATCACTACACTACCATTGCTATCACTACGCTACCATTGCTATCACTATGCTACCACTGCTATCACTACGCCACCATTGCTATCACTACGCTACCATTGCTATCACTACACTACCATTGCTATCACTACACTACCATTGCTATCACTACGCTACCATTGCTATCACTACGCTACCACTGCTATCACTACGCTACCACTGCTATCACTACACTACCACTGCTATCACTACGCTACCACTGTTATCACTACGCTACCATTGCTATCACTACACTACCATTGCTATCACTACACTACCACTGCTATCACTACGCTACCACTGCTATCACTACGCTACCATTGCTATCACTACGCTACCATTGCTATCACTACGCTACCATTGCTATCATTACTCTGCCACTGCTATCACTACACTACCATTGCTATCACTACGCTACCATTGCTATCACTACGCTACCATTGCTATCTCTACGCTACCACTGCTATCACTACGCTACCATTGCTATCACTACACTACCATTGCTATCACTACACTACCACTGCTATCACTACGCTACCACTGCTATCACTACGCTACCATTGCTATCACTACGCTACTACTGCTATCACTAGGCTACTAAGCTGCACCAACAACTTAGATCATACGACGACTCCAGCAATTATTGGCGGAGTAAGACCCCACCTCAGCAGTATTTCAGGCACGGACGGGCACCCTGGTAGAACCACCGACCTACCGTAAGATTCGACAACCCCATTGGGATTCGAATCTACAGCTGTGCGGGGCAAGTGGTTGTTATTTATATGAAGTAATACGGAAATATCAATAAAATAATGCACACTTGGGACATAACGTTATTTTATGAAACACAAATTATATACAGCACACATTGATTAGGTCGTGATGTTATTTCTATGGAAATTAACTAACATCTACTCACATTTTGATGATGGGCAATGTGTAGGTTTACAACACCAGTAAATCTAGAACAACATGATTGATCTACCAGGACAACACGTGGCAACACGTTCTTATTGTTGCCATGGGTATTTAATAATGTGCTTATATTGTTGTGTCATGATTTCGTAAATCCCAATGGAAATTATGTAGATGAGTGCACCTCCGATTGATGAGTGTCGTCTGATCTGGCTCTACGCTGTTTGCAAAAGTGACTTCAGTTGTGATTGACAGGTTTGGATTAAGTACTACAAATAGAGTAACAACGTTAAGAACATATAACACATTACAGACGGATATGTAGTCCAGTGGTAACACGCTGGACTGGATATGTAGTCCAGTGGTAACACGCTGGACTGGATATGTAGTCCAGTGGTAACACGCTGGACTGGTAATCCAGGGATCGCAGGTTCAACACCACTGACGTTCCTGGTCAAAGTAATTAATTATTTCTGGACACAAGCACAAGCATCAATGTGTGTGTGTTTTACGTTTATTTATCGTCGCTACCGGTTGCCCATATGAGCGACGCCTCCTGAAGAGATTAGTCATTTTAGATATTTGGAGGATAGTTCCATAGTCTCCTCCGGTTCTTTTACGTGCACGGTGTACAGCACCGACACGAGACCTCGATTTAACGTCCCATCTGAAAGACTGTTAATTTTATTAGGGTCAGACGGGGGATCGAACCTGCGATCCCTGGATTACCAACAAAAACTGTCCGTTCTGTGCTCAGATCTACTCAATATGTAAACACACATAACTTGCATTTGCCACGTATCTCTATTTCCCACAGCTCGTAATTATCGGAAGTGATTATCTACTCACCTGCTAACACTAGTCACGAAAACTGGCGAGAAACCGTATTTTATGTTGTTTCAGCGATATCATTTTATTTCAGCCTGAGCTTTATAACGTTTTTAGTTTTGTATATCTTTGGAACAGACGGATCTGTTGTCCAGTGGTAACACGCTGGACTTGTAATCTAGGAATCGCAGGTTCGATCCCTCGTCTGACAGATGGATCTGTAGTCCAGTGGTAACACGCTGGACTGGTAATCCAGGGATAGCAGGTTCGATCCCCCGTCTGACCCTAATAACATTAACAGTCTTTCAGATGGGAGTTTAAAACCGAGGTCTCGTGTCGGTGCTTTACACCGTGCACGTAAAAGAACCAGAGGAGACTCTGGAATGGGTCTCTGTCTGTATCATTGCACTATCCTCCAACATTCTAAAATGACTAATCTCTTCAGGAGGCGTCGCTCATATGGGTTACCGGTAGCGACGATAAATAAACGTAAAACACACAATAGCTTGTACACCGGTGAGCATACATTCTATTCTATCATTAATCAAAACAGGCATCAGCTGGCAGGCTCATAGCTATACGAAAATTACGCAATTGCCTATACATTGTAGTCACGAATTAATGAATTCATTAGTCCGAAAAATGCACAAAACATAATGTAGACTGTCTCAACTATACCATTAGACATGATCTAGACAAACGTTTAAGACAGACAAGTTCTAAACAGTATCAGTTTTTCACAGACTAAGTCAATTTATATGTTTGCGGGAAATGGCTCCAGATTATATCACAGGCGTTCTAGGGATCCCCCCTGGGACTCCCTAGACTCTTTGCGTATTCATTAGATTGGACCTAGCTACGCCCCTGGCTGGAATATTAATAACCTATTTATCTCCCACGATCAACGTTTCTCTGTTTATTTAATCTAGATATGCACATTCATGATTGGGCACGCTGCTGTTTATTGCAGTGTGTCAGAAATGTATGTATGCATACCGTTGATCGGTACTGACTGATAAGTCGGCAGCTATTTTGTAGTAATGAACCATGTTTTACTGACATCTGGTAATTTACCAATACACAAGCTATCCCGCTGTATAATATATACGTTTGATGTTCTACTTGAATGTACTGTGTGCTGTTGCCTACTGTTTATCTATTACACATATGCAGTGTTCTCGAAGAATTGGCAAAGATTAATCACCAGAGCTTGTGCCAGGTAACTCCGAAAGGTGTATCTTGGTCCCAAGATCGTTTACAAAATGTGCTCTACGTCAGAGATTTGTTCTTAATATGGTACAAGGAAATACAAAAGTGATTACGTAGAACGCAGGAATTACCAGAAATGTCTACCAAAACTTGAAGAAAGTTGTTAGTTGTTAATTTTTCATGGATTTTCATGGGAATTATTGAAGTGAATGACTTCCGCGGTTATATTAGTGTTGGACTAAATTAGTCACACGATTAGGTGTATATATTTCATTATTTGTGTATTATACTTGACAATTCTGTAACGCTGACAATGAGTGAAGAAGAAGGACCGAAGACTGCTGTGTGTTTCAATTTTGAGCCACAAGCATGGAGGAAGACTGTTTGTAAAAATTGCTTTAAACCGC
Organism: Archivesica marissinica; assembly: GCA_014843695.1. Taxonomy (NCBI): domain Eukaryota; kingdom Metazoa; phylum Mollusca; class Bivalvia; order Venerida; family Vesicomyidae; genus Archivesica; species Archivesica marissinica. The sequence continues at coordinate 36,421,175 of CM026396.1, forward strand.
CCAACCTACATACAGCTGAATGTTTTCAAAATGGTGTTGACACAGACAAGACGGAGAGGAGTGGGTCGGATGATAAATCAGATAAGTCGGCTGCTTCATCATTAAAAAACAAATTTGAGCAATTGGAACTGGATAAATACAAACCCTCGTCTTCAAATACCTTACCAAGAACGAAGAAATCTAGTGGTTTGTCTCTGATTACAGGGAAGTACGACGAATTGGACAGAAAAGCAGGGAAATTAGACAGTCCGACGAAAAGCATTCCGCCCCCTACAGCACCCAAAACTTACAAACAGTCCAAAGGAAGTGCTGGTTTAATGAAATCTAAATTCGGATCAGTTGAAAATGTATCTATGGCGATTGATACAGGTGATAATAAACTTGGTTCTAGTTTTAAATTTGGCTCTATGGAGAATATAAATATAGGTCATGACAAAAAGAAAGATCACGTGCTTTTACCCTCTCAAAAGTTAAAACTCAATGAATCCACTAAGCATATATCAGGTTCAGACAAAACACCAATTGCAGATAGCCAGTCTAAACATAAAACAAACGATCTTCTAAATAAACTTGATATGTTTCAAAATGAAATAAAAACGGGTGTTACTTCAAAATCAGGACAAACCGTTATACATAAACATAATGATGGGAATATAGATATAATTAGTCTTCCAAACAAAAAGAACGAGAGTGTAGATAAAGATAAAAAGTATACTGACCAAAAGAAACACACAGTTGGTCAGGTTGCTGATAAAGCTGAAGCAAAATCAAAATTCCAAAAGCCGGAATTGAAATCTGCACAAATAGATTCTAAGGATACGCAGTCTGGTAGTTCAAAGTTGGGTCTCAAGTCCAAATTTGAATTGAGCTCACATGCAGACATGGGGAAACTACAGGATTTCAAACAAGGAAAGGATTCGCTCATATCATCAAAAGTAAACACAAACTCTTTACAAAAGAAAATTGAACCTGAAACAAAATCTGACGACAAGCCTGCAAAAACAGATTTAAGTAAAAGTGGCTTAAAGTCTGTACAAAAGGACCCTGAACAAAATAAATTACCATTTTTAAAGAATAGACTCAACAAAGTAGAAGAAAAACCAAATTCAAAATTTGAAAATGACAATAAACTAAAACCATTGAATGATAAGAATAAAGGTGTGTCTAGAACATTTGAACTAAATCTTCAGGATAAATCGCAATCTGAAAATATCAAGAAACCGAAACAGAACTTCAAGGACCAGTTGAAATCTCCGGATCCCGAAAACAGTCCATTTTCTGCATTTAAAGATAAGCTAAAATCTTCAACGGCAGAACCTACTAATAAGCTTTCACCGTCATGGAAAGATAAATTAAAATCACCCACAACAGAAACAGAAAAGAAACTTGACTTAAAATTGAAAACACAGTTGAAACCAATGACACACGGTGGAGATAAAGATCAAGAAGTCAAAATGAATGCCTTAAAATCACCGATCCCAGAGGAAAACAAAAAGCCGGAATTTAAGTTGAGAGATCAGTTAAAATCACCGACACCAGAGGAAAACAAAAAGCCGGAACACAAGTTGAGAGATCAGTTAAAATCGCCAACACCTGAAGAGAAGAAAAAACCGGAGAATAAACTGAGTAATCAGTTATTGTCACCAACAGCAGATGAAAATAAAAACATGGAACATAAGTTAAGAGATCAGTTAAAATCTCCGACACCTGAGGATAATAAAACACCGGAACATAACCTAAGAGATCAGTTAAAATCTCCGACACCTGAAGATAATAAAAAGCCGGACATTACATTGAGTGATCAGTTAAAGCCATCAACAGCAGATGAAAATAAAAAGATGGAACAAAAGTTAAGAGATCAGTTAAAATCGCCAACACCAGATGAGAATAAAAAGACAGAACATCAGCTAAGAGATCAGCTAAAGTCACCAACACCTGAGAATAAAAAGACAGAAATTCAATTGATCGATCAGTTAAAATCGCCGCCACCTGAGGAGAATAACATCGCGGAACTTAAGCCAAAAGAACAATTGAAATTACAGACCGCAGATGAGCCTAAAAAGCCGGATTATAATTTGAAAGATCAATTAAAATCACCATCACCAGAAAATGACAAAGAAGAATTGAAACTGAAAACCCAACAACTGAACTCACCACCGTCGTCTGACACGGATAGAGAGAATGGTGTCAAAGTGAAAGCTCAAATTAATTCACCAGCACCTGATGAAAGTAAAAAGTCGGAAAGTAAGTTGAAAGACCAATTAAAATCACAGAAAACACCCACGTGTCAGACAAAAGATGGCATTCAGTCGGCATCTCCGGAGAAGAATGTGTCTATTGATCTCAATTCAAAGTTCGAGAAGTCTGGATTACAAGTCTCAAAAACCGAAGACACAGATAGTTCAAAACATAAAAACAAACACCTTGATTTTAGGAGTGGCTTAAAGAAGTCCAACGATACTTCAATCAAAGACAAAGAACCGGTATCGAAATTGGACACAAAGAACAAGTATGAATTGCCGTCATTGAAGTCAAATAAACTAACTTCAGTCAATGAAAAGAACAAGGACAATAAGGCAAAATTAGGCGCTAATGATACAAGAGGATCTGAAAGGACTACAAACAAAGTTGAACCAAAATTTAAATTGAATAAAACTGATTCCAAAAGCAAAGACGAAAAGGACAAACCTTTATCAAAGACAAAGTTTGATCTTCCAAAACTGAAGTCATCCAAACAAGACAAATCAGACGATTCGAAATCAACTATTAAATCGAAATATGAACAAGCGTCACAATTAAGTGAATCAAAAAATGAATCAAAAAATAAATTCCAAGTTCCAAATTTAAAGAAAATCAAATCATCAGAACTGGAAAAATTAGATGTCCAAGTAGATGAGAAATCCATTGGGAAAGACATTAAACCAATTACTGATAAAACTAAATCTGTTTCAGATCAAATATCCCGACCAGTCGACGAAATCGATAACAAAAAGAAGAATTCAGACATTGAATTAGAAGACAATTCTCAGAAAGATAAGGAAGAAAGTTACAAATTGGAAACTGCGGAGGCAAATAATTCGAAGAATAATATTCCAAATGCCTCGGATATCAGTAAAACACATTTCGACAATATTTCGCCTGATATTGTTTCGGTAGACACATGCGCAGTCGAGAGCATGCGCGATAAGCAACCTCTACATGTGGATACACAGGTATTCACTAGCAGTCGCAATAAAACCGCGGGAGTCTGTTGTCTCGACGATAATCACCTTGACAGTGCAGACAATGCGTCCGGATTTTCGAGACTAGAATTTAGAAAAGGTTCTGTGAAAGACGAACGTTTAGATAAAGACACTATTATAAATGGCGACATTGCGTTGGACGTGGATGAAAACACCACTCAGAAAGAGGCATTGGATAATGGTACTCCAGTTAATGTTAACTATACCGAAAGTGCATTTGAACAGTTAAAGGCAGAATTGTTAAATATGACAGAGAGATGTGAAAATCTGGAGAAGGAAAATGAGATGCTCATGGGGGACATAAGTAAGAAAGGGGTTGTGGAGAATTCCCTTATACAGCAAAGAGAAGATGTAGAACATGCGATTGTAGCACTAAGAGATCAATTAAATTCAATGGAAGATAAATGTACATATCTTGAATCTGAAAATATTAACTTAATGAATGACTTAAAAGCGAAACATGATATCAATCAAACACAAGCACATACTAAAGAAGCAGACGAAATAGATGAACGTTTAATTTCGAAGGAAAAACTCCTGGAAGACATAATGGATGAAAATGAACAATTAAAACAAGACATTAATGAGCTTAAAGTTGAAATGGAAGAAATGTATGATAGTTTCAGAGACCAAGAAGCTGAAGAATTCAGAGAGATCCAAAAGGAGCTAGAATACACTGCCAAAAACTGCAGAATTCTACAGTTTAAGCTACGCAAAATGGAACGAAGAAATGATCAAAACGAACAAGACAAGAATCAGTTTGAGGATCGTCTCAGGAAGCTGCAGAATTCATTCCAAGACAGAGATGCCGTGTCTCATATACACTCGCTAGAGGACGAACTTAGGGTAAGCATATTTATACATATACATATATACATACTATTATTACAATGAGTGAGTGTTTTGGATGACTTGTATGTATGCATTATCATTATAGATGGTCACGGGAATGTCTGTCCATGGACAATATAATAATAACGGGCAATATAATAATAACTGTGTTTTATATGACCAAGGATGCGTCTGTCCATGGACAATATAATAATGACTGTGTGTTTTATATGACCAAGGATGCGTCTGTCCATGACAATATAATAATGACTGTGTGTTTTATATGACCAAGGATGCGTCTGTCCATGACAATATAATAATGACTGTGTGTTTTATATGACCAAGGATGCGTCTGTCCATGACAATATAATAATGACTGTGTGTTTTATATGACCAAGGATGCGTCTGTCCATGACAATATAATAATGACTGTGTGTTTTATATGACCAAACCCCAAGGATGCGTCTGTCCATGACAATATAATAATGACTGTGTGTTTTATATGACCAAGGATGCGTCTGTCCATGACAATATAATAATGACTGTGTGTTTTATATGACCAAGGATGCGTCTGTCCATGGACAATATAATAATGACTGTGTGTTTTATATGACCAAGGATGCGTCTGTCCATGACAATATAATAATGACTGTGTGTTTTATATGACCAAGGATGCGTCTGTCCATGACAATATAATAATGACTGTGTGTTTTATATGACCAAGGATGCGTCTGTCCATGACAATATAATAATGACTGTGTGTTTTATATGACCAAGGATGCGTCTGTCCATGACAATATAATAATGACTGTGTGTTTTATATGACCAAGGATGCGTCTGTCTATGGGCAATATAATAATGACTGTGTGTTTTATATGACCAAGGATGCGTCTGTCTATGACAATATAATAATGACTGTGTGTTTTATATGACCAAGGATGCGTCTGTCCATGACAATATAATAATGACTGTGTGTTTTATATGACCAAGGATGCGTCTGTCCATGGCAATATAATAATGACTGTGTGTTTTATATGACCAAGGATGCGTCTGTCTATGGACAATATAATAATGACTGTGTGTTTTATATGACCAAGGATGCGTCTGTCTATGACAATATAATAATGACTGTGTGTTTTATATGACCAAGGATGCGTCTGTCCATGGCAATATAATAATGACTGTGTGTTTTATATGACCAAGGATGCGTCTGTCCATGGCAATATAATAATGACTGTGTGTTTTATATGACCAAGGATGCGTCTGTCTATGGACAATATAATAATGACTGTGTGTTTTATATGACCAAGGATGCGTCTGTCCATGGACAATATAATAATGACTGTGTGTTTTATATGACCAAGGATGCGTCTGTCCATGGACAATATAATAATGACTGTGTGTTTTATATGACCAAGGATGCATCTGTCTATGACAATATAATAATGACTGTGTGTTTTATATGACCAAGGATGCATCTGTTCATGACAATATAATAATGAATGTGTGTTTTATATGACCAAGGATGCGTCTGTCTATGACAATATAATAATGACTGTGTGTTTTATATGACCAAGGATGCGTCTGTCCATGACAATATAATAATGACTGTGTGTTTTATATGACCAAGGATGCGTCTGTCCATGGACTATATAATAATGACTGTGTGTTTTATATGACCAAGGATGCGTCTGTCTATGGGCAATGTAATAATGACTGTGTGTTTTATATGACCAAGGATGCGTCTGTCTATGGACAATACAATAATGACTGTGTGTTTTATATGACCAAGGATGCGTCTGTCTATGGGCAATATAATAATGACTGTGTGTTTTATATGACCAAGGATGCGTCTGTCCATGGACAATATAATAATGACTGTGTGTTTTATATGACCAAGGATGCGTCTGTCTATGGCAATATAATAATGACTGTGTGTTTTATATGACCAAGGATGCGTCTGTCCATGGCAATATAATAATGACTGTGTGTTTTATATGACCAAGGATGCGTCTGTCTATGGCAATATAATAATGACTGTGTGTTTTATATGACCAAGGATGCGTCTGTCCATGGCAATATAATAATGACTGTGTGTTTTATATGACCAAGGATGCGTCTGTCTATGGCAATATAATAATGACTGTGTGTTTTATATGACCAAGGATGCGTCTGTCCATGACAATATAATAATGACTGTGTGTTTTATATGACCAAGGATGCGTCTGTCCATGACAATATAATAATGACTGTGTGTTTTATATGACCAAGGATGCGTCTGTCCATGACAATATAATAATGACTGTGTGTTTTATATGACCAAGGATGCGTCTGTCCATGACAATATAATAATGACTGTGTGTTTTATATGACCAAGGATGCGTCTGTCCATGACAATATAATAATGACTGTGTGTTTTATATGACCAAGGATGCGTCTGTCCATGACAATATAATAATGACTGTGTGTTTTATATGACCAAGGATGCGTCTGTCCATGACAATATAATAATGACTGTGTGTTTTATATGACCAAGGATGCGTCTGTCCATGACAATATAATAATGACTGTGTGTTTTATATGACCAAGGATGCGTCTGTCCATGACAATATAATAATGACTGTGTGTTTTATATGACCAAGGATGCGTCTGTCCATGACAATATAATAATGACTGTGTGTTTTATATGACCAAGGATGCGTCTGTCTATGGACAATATAATAATGACTGTGTGTTTTATATGACCAAGGATGCGTCTGTCCATGGCAATATAATAATGACTGTGTGTTTTATATGACCAAGGATGCGTCTGTCTATGACAATATAATAATGACTGTGTGTTTTATATGACCAAGGATGCGTCTGTCCATGACAATATAATAATGACTGTGTGTTTTATATGACCAAGGATGCGTCTGTCCATGGCAATATAATAATGACTGTGTGTTTTATATGACCAAGGATGCGTCTGTCTATGGACAATATAATAATGACTGTGTGTTTTATATGACCAAGGATGCGTCTGTCCATGGCAATATAATAATGACTGTGTGTTTTATATGACCAAGGATGCGTCTGTCCATGGACAATATAATAATGACTGTGTGTTTTATATGACCAAGGATGCGTCTGTCCATGGCAATATAATAATGACTGTGTGTTTTATATGACCAAGGATGCGTCTGTCCATGGCAATATAATAATGACTGTGTGTTTTATATGACCAAGGATGCGTCTGTCCATGGCAATATAATAATGACTGTGTGTTTTATATGACCAAGGATGCGTCTGTCCATGGACAATATAATAATGACTGTGTGTTTTATATGACCAAGGATGCGTCTGTCCATGGCAATATAATAATGACTGTGTGTTTTATATGACCAAGGATGCGTCTGTCCATGGACAATATAATAATGACTGTGTGTTTTATATGACCAAGGATGCGTCTGTCTATGGACAATATAATAATGACTGTGTGTTTTATATGACCAAGGATGCGTCTGTCCTGGACAATATAATAATTACTGTATGTTTTATATGACCAAGGATGCGTCTGTCTATGGACAATATAATAATGACTGTGTGTTTTATATGACCAAGGATGCGTCTGTCTATGACAATGTAATAATGACTGTGTGTTTTATATGACCAAGGATGCGTCTGTCTATGGACAATACAATAATGACTCTGTGTTTTATATGACCAAGGATGCGTCTGTCTATGGGCAATATAATATTGACTGTGTGTTTTATATGACCAAAGATGCCTCTGTCTATTGCAATACAATAATTACTGTGTGTTTTATATGACCAAGTATGCGTCTGTCTATGGCAATATAATAATGACTGTGTGTTTTATATGACCAAGGATGCGTCTGTCTATGGGCAATATAATAATCACTGTGTGTTTTATATGACCAAGGATGCGTCTGTCTATGTACAATATAATAATTACTGTGTGTTTTATATGACCAAGAATGCATCTATCTATGGACAATATAATAATGACTGTGTGTTTTATATGACCAAGGATGCGTCTGTTCATGGGCAATATAATAATTACGTTTATATGTTTTAGATGGCCAAAGATGTGTCTGTCCGTCTGCACGATGAACTTGACCTCATGGAGGATCGACGTGGCAAGGTAGAGGATGAGAACCGTCATATTACTGAGCTTCTGGAACAGGCCGACCGGAAGCAGTTTAGACTCGAACTTGAGGTAGACAAGCTGAGAGATAAGGTCAGTGTATACTTAACCATTTACTCTGTGTAGACGTTATACAACACCATTATCGTTTCCCGCATATACCCTCGCCACTCTACACCGTTATTTATTCCCCATAGATATACAATATTGATTATTTAGTATGTAGTACAGTATGCCTATTGCTTATCAGCAACATGTATATATAATGTTTAATCAGCCTCTCCTACTTTGGAGTAAAGGGTTACAATCTATGTTTTATGAAACAAGAATACGCGAGTTCTAACCAGATTATGGACGTGTATATATCTCGATACTATTCTAGAGGACATAGAAAACGCACACGTCGGATTAAGTGTGTTTTTACATGAAAAACAATAACTATATAAATACATATACTGAACGGCAAAAGAAAGTTTACATATGTATTACGGGTGTATTTCTCAATAAAATACAAAAATATATACATGTGACTTGTTTTCTACATACCTGCATTGCACTTAACAAAATGCATGTGCACAATTTTAAAAGCGATTAACCGTTAAGTCAATAGGCCCACATTAGCTGTTTTGCACGAAATGCACGTGCGCTTGTAATCAAAGATTTTTTTATTAAAATGTTCTTCTCATTTGAAGCACTGACGATAAACGCACTAGAAAAACAGTTTAAGAATTTGAAAATAGTGTCAGTTTGATGGCACGACTAAATCAAATCCAGCGCGAACGCGTAGTTGGCATATTTGGTTGCTGCCGATTTAGCAGTTTAAATATCAATAGATTAATCAATGTATAACATTATTGTTGTCTAGTGTTTCGAACAAAACCTGTTATTTACCTGAAAACGTCTTCTCAACTTATTGATGGTAACTCGGCTGCAACCAAATATTCTTGATATAGCCTCAACGCTTCTGTTGCATTGCAACATGCCAACTGCGCGTTCGCGCTGGATTTGATTTAGTCGTGCCATCAAAATGACACTATTTTCTAATTCTTAAACTGTTTTTCTAGTGCGTTTATCGTCAGTGCTTCAAATGAGAAGAACATTCTAATAAAAACATCTTTGATTACAAGCGCACGTGCATTTCGTGCAAAACAGCTAATGTGGGCCTATTGACTTAACGGTTAATCGCTTTTAAAATTGTGCATGTGCATTTTGTTAAAGGCCTGCAGGTTGACCTATATTTGACCTTAAACACACGAGGAATAGCGGTACAAATCTGACGGTCGACGCACTAAACACACGAGGAATAGCGGTACAAATGTGACGGTCGACGCACATCGTATTTGCCACATGCGAGGCCCTGCATGGTATACATCTAATACATGAGCACCACTTATATCTATTATGACCCACGTACATATCAGAGGTTATAAATTGCTGAAATTGAAGTTCTGTATTTTTATAGTACTTACAACTGGTATAAACAATTCAACTCCACTTATGGCCCAAATAAGGCTGGTTGCGCGGGTTAGGCAGCCAGTTCCTGCATTGCTGTACCACACATTCAGGCATCAGTTCCCTCTTATGCCAAGTACAGTCTCCTCTTCTAGCCGCTACTTTTCTCTCTATATATCTGACATCTTTCCATGCGCCACAATTATATAGCATTGCCCAAAACCTCCTGTATAGAAGCTTTCTCTCGTGTGAATTTAGATTATGCGGTGGACGATTATTAGCAGGCCACCAAAGTTGTTTGTTCTGTTCATTTATTATGCACGGGGAACACAAGCACAGTGGACACTCAGCAACACCTTCAGCATGCTGAGGCATAGGGGGAGGTACGTAAGCAGCCTCTGCAACGGGCATGGCGGTGGCTGTTTCTTCTATTTCCATCTCTACGTCCCAATTCTTATTTTGCAAGAAAGTCAGCAATTCTTTTCTCTGCTCACCAGTTACATACATTGTTATTTTACTCAATGGCATCTTGTAGAAATCGGCAGAATATGTGTAATACTCGTATGTTCAAGAGATTATAATTATAATATTATACATGTACTCATAGCATTCACTGTGATTATTATGTAGCATCAATATCGGTAAACACACACTGACACAGAGAAATATTTAAAATATAACAGAAAACTTGCGAATAATACTGTAGATATATAATTAAATGAAGTATGAAGGTTACCATATAACGAACACATATAGTTTATTCATATAAATACATACATATTATATACATACATATTTGATTAGGTCAACACATGAACTGAATTTTGAATTAGATTGCACAGATCACAACCATAGCGCACATTATACATGCATACAAATTATCAGTCTCAGTGATTACGCTACAGCTGATGAGGCACCTACATAACATGTAATCTATGTCCCTGGGCTGATCTGGATTATGTAGTTTGAATACTCATAACTATCAATTTTCTTTACAATCAATAATATACGTTTACTTAAATTGTCAGGGCCTCATTTTGACTAATTCTCAGCTCACAGAGTGATCGTGCATATTAACCGTTAGAAAATACCTACATACGCCAAATTATACTGAATGTACTGCTACATTGTTGATACAAGCCACTAATCACATGGAACAGGTAGTAAAGTATAAATTTTTACAATTGGACGGGGTCAAACTGCAGGCCTTTAAGTGCAATGCAGGTATGTAGAAAACAAGTCACATGTATATATTTTTGTATTTTATTGAGAAATACACTCGTAATACATATGTAAACTTTCTTTTGCCGTTCAGTATAGTTTTATGCATTGTTTCCCAACATGTTGTTTTATTATACATTTGACCTCTATTAAGCAGCCACCTGTGCTAAGTAGTCACTTCCTGTGATTCCCTTGGCTCGCCTCTTAAGACAGGGTTGACTGTATAAGTCAAACCTGTGTTAAGCAGCCAGCCAAGGAATTACAGAACGTGGCTGCTTAGCACAGGTGGCTGCTTAATAGAGGTCACATCTATGGTAAAACACTATTTTGGGATTATAAAAACTGGCTGATTAATGCTCGCCCATATGGTTTACCGGTGGCGAGGGTAAATAAACGGAATCATCATCATCATCAGGTTGGCTGTTTAATAGAGGTGACCACTAACACAGGTTTGACTCTACATGCATGTTCACCTACATGTATATAACAGACTTGAGCATGTATACGGCATGCAGTATAATAACAATAACGCTTCTCTGGGTCTGTTCCAAAACACTTTATGTATACTAGTGGACATAGCAAACGCACACTTCGGATAAGAGTGTACCCTTAGGCAAGGCTTTTATATTCCACATGCCCCTTTTCTCTCTCTCGTGGCGATGGATTCCATCAGGAATGATGTCTCGAGAGTTATTAATATAAGTTGTAAGAAATTGTTTCACATTAGAGCATAACATATGTAACATAAATGTGTATAAACTAACTTAGAATGAAACAATAGCATGACACATATATACTAGAGGACATAGAAAACGCACACTTCGGATAAGTGTGTTTTACATGAAAAACAAAACTATATAAATACACAGTTTTAAACATTTTGGAATATTTGCAGTTGTTCAGTTTGTGTTTTGTAATAAAGATGTGATATATCTTTGATGGAATCATTCGTATTTCGTTAACATGTAATAATAACGTTTTAATGTATTAATGTACGTTTTCAATGTCCGTATGGACATTGAATTCAACGCTGTTTTTGCATTTAGCTAATTAGCTCGCCAATTAACAACTAGGTGCTTCACTTACAACGTACGTAGTGTGTTCACCAGGATACTATTAAATCGCCGTATCTATTTCTATGTGTTGCACCTCAACATATATCTATAGCTGTTATGTGTGTTCTATATATAACTTGGGAAGCGCTGTCTCTAATGTTATGTGTGTTCTATATATAACTTGGGAAGCGCTGTCTCTAATGTTATGTGTGTTCTATATATAACTTGGGAAGCGCTGTCTCTAATGTTATGTGTGTTCTATATATAACTTGGGAAGCGCTGTCTCTAATGTTATGTGTGTTCTATATATAACTTGGGAAGCGCTGTCTCTAATGTTATGTGTGTTCTATATATAACTTGGGAAGCGCTGTCTCTAATGTTATGTGTGTTCTATATATAACTTGGGAAGCGCTGTCTCTAATGTTATGTGTGTTCTATATATAACTTGGGAAGCGCTGTCTCTAATGTTATGTGTGTTCTATATATAACTTGGGAAGCGCTGTCTCTAATGTTATGTGTGTTCTATATATAACTTGGGAAGCGCTGTCTCTAATGTTATGTGTGTTCTATATATAACTTGGGAAGCGCTGTCTCTAATGTTATGTGTGTTCTATATATAACTTGGGAAGCGCTGTCTCTAATGTTATGTGTGTTCTATATATAACTTGGGAAGCGCTGTCTCTAATGTTATGTGTGTTCTATATATAACTTGGGAAGCGCTGTCTCTAATGGTATGTGTGTTCTATATATAACTTGGGAAGCGCTGTCTCTAATGTTATGTGTGTTCTATATATAACTTGGGAAGCGCTGTCTCTAATGTTATGTGTGTTCTATATATAACTTGGGAAGCGCTGTCTCTAATGTTATGTGTGTTCTATATATAACTTGGGAAGCGCTGTCTCTAATGTTATGTGTGTTCTATATATAACTTGGGAAGCGCTGTCTCTGATGGTATGTGTGTTCTATATATAACTTGGGAAGCGCTGTCTCTAATGTTATGTGTGTTCTATATAATAATAATAATAATAATAATAATAATAAAGACTTTATTTAACGAGAGTACTCATTTAACAAAAGTTAATCTACCATGAGGCCCTCAACATATATACAATCAATGCAATCAAAAGATAGCACTATAAGTGAGAACTGCACATTGGAATAATATAGTAATGTAAAAGCTGAAAAATAGAGAAACTATATTTAATATGTAATGGAATATGATGATATATGGAATTGGCTAGCAGAGTAGAAAATAGGAATGAGACAATTAATGATACTAGATCTATCTAACAATATGCAGATTTGACTTGTAGTGGTATCTTCAAAATATGTATGAAATCAACTTAAAGACAGCAGCAATATTTACGATTCTAATAAATATAGCAATCGCAATACACATTTATAATAACAGTAGAAGTGCGCGATTAGTTTGAATTGTTATAGTTCCACCTTAAGTAGAGAATTTTGAACTGTTGGATGGTTGGAGCATTTTGAACTGAGTGAGGCAATGAATTCCAAATAGATGATCCTGAAAATTCAAATGTATTACGAAATAATTCACAATTTGGTCTTGGTGTGTATAATTGATATTCTGAGGTTGATCTAAGAATTCTAGGATGTATATCAGAAGTAAAAGTGAAGGATGATTTTAAATAGTCTGGAGCAGCTCCATGTAATGTTTTATACATTTGTATAGCCTTCTGATATATGACTCGTTCTGGAAAGGTCATCCATTTTAGTTGGGAGAATAATAATTGCGATGGAGTGTCAAAGTCCTGATCTAGAATTAGTCTAGCTGCTCTCTTTTGTAACCGAACTATTTTATCTTCTAAAGATGAGTTGCAGTTACCCCAAATCACACAACAAAAGTCTAAGTGAGGCAATATGTAAGCATTGTAGAAGAGGTTGCGATTGGGAATAGAGAGATACCTTTTTATACGAGACAATAAATATAAATAAGAGTTACATTTTTTGAGAACATTGTCAGTATGCTTATCCCAGGATAGTGTGTTGTCAATCATAACTCCGAGTAGTCGTTCAGCAGAACTCGGATGTATGACGGTATATATATAACTTGGGAAGCGCTGTCTCTAATGTTATGTGTGTTCTATATATAACTTGGGAAGCGCTGTCTCTGATGGTATGTGTGTTCTATATATAACTTGGGAAGCGCTGTCTCTAATGTTATGTGTGTTCTATATATAACTTGGGAAGCGCTGTCTCTAATGTTATGTGTATTCTATATATAACTTGGGAAGCGCTGTCTCTGATGTTGTGTGCACATGAGTGTGTTTTACGTTTATTTATCGTCGCTACCGGTTGCCCATATGAGCAGCTTAGTTTTTTTAGATTTGTGGAGGATAGTGCAATGATACAGACAGGGACCCATTCCAGAATCTCCTCTGGTTCTTTTACGTGCACGGTGTACAGCACCGACACGAGACCTCGGTTTAAAGTCCCCTCTGAAAGACTGTTAATTGTATTAGGGCCAGACGGGGGGTCGAACCTGCGATCTCTGGATCACCAGTCCGGACGAAAGCGTTTATGTTGTCATTCGTGTAGCAGGAAACCGGAGTACCCGGAGAAAACCCACCTGTCCAATATAGCAACCACCGTACCATCTCACATACTTCCCGGACTGAGGATCGAACCCGGGTTGCATAAGACCTTTACTCGAGTTTATGGAAGTTTCAACAAAAGGTTGTACACTCTCTATTTTTTTCATTTTTGGCAAATAAATGCTGGCGAGCCGAAAACAAATTAGACATAACCAGAAACATACACGTGATTGCTTTGTCCTTATCAATGTTCTAAGAACGTTTTCCACCAGAAGGCATTCCTCTAATTATGTCGCGGTAATAAGACTGTTTGTATCTTTCTTCCATACAGCATGTATCCAAACTATTAGGGCTGTTTGGGGTTATTACTGCACTGGTATACTAATAATTGATTTCTGGGCTGGTGCTATATGTACGTTGTCATTGAAGTAAACTCTGTACACATGTATGTACCACAGTTCTACTATACCTGTGCGATGTGTGTGTTTCATTAGGAGAGTTTATGTACTTGTTAAGGGCTTGTGCGATTTGTACGTTGTCAGTGAAGTGTGTGTGTTTTACGTTTTGTTATCGTCGCTACCGGTTACCCATGTGAGCGACGCCTCTTGTAGAGATTAGTCATTTTAGAAGTTTGGAGGATAGTGCAATGATACAGACAGAGACCCATTCCAGAGTCTCCTCTGGTTCTTTTACGTGCACTGTGTACAGACCGACACGAGTCCTATCTGAAAGACTGTTAATTTTATTAGGGTCAGACGGGGGATCGAACCTGTTTATGTATGTACCGCAGTTCTATATCTGTGCGATTTGTGTGTTTCATTAGGAGAGTAGATGTTTATTTTCAGGATGTACTTGTTAAGGGCTTGTGCGATTTGTACGGTATCAGTGAAGTGTGTGTTTTACGTTTATTTATCGTCGCTACCGGTTGCCCATATGAGCGACGCCTCTTGTAGAGATTAGTCATTTTAGATGTGTGTAGGATAGTGCAATGATACAGACAGAGACCCATTCCAGAGTCTCCTCTGGTTCTATTACGTGCACGGTGTAAAGCACCGACACGAGACCTCGGTTTAAAGTCCCATCTGAAAGACTGTTAATTTTATTAGGGTCATACGGGGGGTCGAACCTGCGACCCAATCCAGCGTGTTACCACTGGACTACAGATCCGTCTGTAATATATATATATGCCTGATAAAATGATAGTACGAATTCAGCCACATGAATAGGTGGCAAAACTTTCATTTTAGACAAAAGTATGGCGGTTTATTTCCTCCGCCAGTAGCCAGTTTGTGGAGTATGCATATTTTGAATGGAGTAAATCGTACCTTTAAAGCGACATTACATCGCAAAAAAGGCAATAAATGCATGTTTTACGTGTAGATAGTATTGCCACTACAAATTCTTCCTATATGATTCGACAACTAAATTTAGTCAATAACCAGTGAGTTTGAGGTCTACAAATTCTCAAAAGTGAAAGCATGATTTCATATAGCCGTCAGCCACACCCCTGAATTTACGTTTGTTTATTACTGGAGTCTATACTAAACGAGTGATACTTGCGTATTAATTGAAATGCTCAGATTCTGCAGCAGATAGTTGGATCAAAATTATACAACGTGATAGATAATGACATTATGTAGAATTATGCATTTTCACCGATGTATTGTCGCTTTAATCAAATATCTTCTAAAGAGTGAGTTTTACGTTTATTTATCGTCGCTACCGGTTGCCCATATGAGAGACGCCTCCTGAAGAGATTAGTCATTTTAGATTGTTGGAGGATAGTGCAATGATACAGACAGAGACCCATTCCAGAGTCTCATCTGGTTCTTTTACGTGTACGGTGTAAAGCACCGACACGAGACATCGGTTTAACGTCCCATCTGAAAGACTTAATTTTGTTAGGGTCAGACGGGGGATCGAACACTTCTCCCAAACCACACATATATTAGATATTAACACATATCTTCCCTACTAGGCAGAATCAAATCGAACAGTCTAGGAAACCGAGGAAATATCATTGATTAAATTTTCCATGACTGATTTATAACCCACCTGGAAAAGATTATCCGGGGGGGGGGGGTGCGGACGGCAACATCAAACCTGTCCGTCTTTGTGGGAAGATGAAAGAGTTGGCAGCCTGCTCTGCAATTGCCATGGTTTATGCAACTGCTGTTTGTATTCAGAATTTCACATAACTCGATTGCGAAACAAGTTCTTTCAACTTATATTAATCATTCTCGAGATCTCATTCCTGATGGAATCCATCGCCATGAAGGAGAGAGAAGAGGCAATGTGAAATTTGAATGCCTTGCTTAAAGGCACAATCGTAACGGCTCCAGCGGGACTCGAACTCCGGACCTTTCGCACCTGAAGCGAACGTGCATTCACTGCACTATCACGACTTCCACATAACTTGTTAACTCGCCATTCTTAAAGCCTCAATTTGTCTTATCATTGAATGTTCTCCACTTTGAGATGTGCTAAATGATTAGAAAGCGTGACTACTGTTTTTCTTACATTTATTTTTCGATATTACTGTATTCGGATAATGACCACATGCACGCCTTCATCCGCGCCAACGACAGTGACTAACACAAGTTGTTAAAGCTTGTTTCGCATTCGTTGTACAATAAAAGAAGTAATGCAAGGTAAAACTGTTTAATATCTCTGAAAATATTTGTATGATTTTGACCAAACTTTGTCAAAGACTCCCTGCCAGTGACCTCTGCTATACCAAGTTTGTTCTAGCTACGTCATTCGCAAAACACACCTTATGATTTTTACATGTGATTGTACGGTTGTGTATGTGGGCATTCTTGTTTAAAGTTTAAACTTTATTTATTTTACAACGATTGTGAAGCAAGTTCTAACAACTTATATTAATCACTGATGAAAGCGTATATGTGGTCATTCGTGTGCGAGGAAACCGCAGTACCCGGAGAAAACCCACCTGTCCGATCTGGCGACCACCGTACCATCTCACATGCTTCCCGGTCCGAGGATCGAACCTGGGTTGTCATTCTTGTGTGTGCGTGGGGAGGGGGAGTGGACCCGGAGGAAACAGGAGTACCCGGAGAAAACCCACCTGTCCGATATGGCGGCCACGGCGGAACTTAACTACCTTGCATAAGGGCACAATCGTAACGGCTACAACTGGGTGCGAACTCCGGGCTTTTCACGCCTGAAGCGAACGCACTACCACTGCGCTACCACGACGTCCATTGCCTCCTATGTAAGAGCTATGTAAATGTAATATTGTAGTAGCAAAATAACGCCAAACGTAATAGCAATGTAATAGTTCCCAAAGTATAGATAATAGAACTATATAAGTTTTCTTTCGTTCTAAACCCTTTCAGTCTACTGCTGTTAAATTATATGTAAAATGTTCATTTCTTGATTACATGTACAAATACTGAAATAAATAATGTTTAAACTAAAGTGTTACGTTTAAGTTGATGCGCGTTCGCTTCAGTTGCGAACGGTCCGGAGTTCGAGCCCTGCTGGAGCCGTTACGAGTATGCCCTTAGGCAAGGCATTTAAATTCCACATTGCCTCTTCTCTCCTTCATGGCGATGGATTCCATCAGGAATGAGGTCTCGAGAGTGATTAATATAAGTTGAAAGAACTTGTTTCGCAATCGAGCTAAAATAAATTTGTATAAACTAAGTTCGATTCCTAAAATGGATAATTGGTCTAGGCATATTTTTAATACCGAGACAAAAAATATCGTCGGCTGTATTCTATCTCTTCAGATGCACACTAAAGTAGGCGATAAGGAAAATGTTCCTGTAGATAACAAGCTGTGTATTCCAGCATTCTGAGAATCCACATGTTAGGTTGAGACGAGATAAGATCTCACATTCTGTGTTTAGGCTTTCGCAATGTCTCTGATGTAGGCCTGTTGCTCCCGTGGGTAATACATACAGCTTGCCTGTTCTATTCTGAAAAGCTCCAACTTGTTCAGTTCATAATGAGAGACTTTACTGTGTTTTCGATTACCTCCCTTGACAGATAAAGTCCGATTTATCCCGAAATATGTATTGATCCTTTTTTAGTTGAAAACCTTTGTTTTTATTGGTGTTCCCTAACCATATGTTGCGGTATGATAAATGTGATGTTTATCAAAAGCATGTTAATTAATTTATAATGAATTTCTACAGTAAAGTATCCATTGGATATGCTGTAGGATATCTGTCGAGATTTAGTAATTTAATAATTATAAGATAAGAAAACAGATATGCTGTGCAAAGAAAACAACGATAAAAACAGAGGAAGCTACTTTAATGAGTATTCAGGGGAAGTAACTGATTAATGTCTCTCATTATTTCAGATCAAATGGTATCACCCCGGGCACCCCGCTACACGAAATAGGTGTTAGTTAATAACAGTTTCAGTTTCAGAGTTTATTGGCATTAAACACAATTGTTCGTCGCCTATACAACATGTACGATGGACAGTACATAATATACAATTACAATATAATACATGAGAAAAGCATGAAAACAAAATTAAAATTAATGGGTATCGTAGTTTGAAAATATATAATGAATATACATACGTAAATGTGTTCATTGACAACTACCCTCTAATAACAGATGCTTGGTAAATATATTTTGATAATTTTTTAATAATACTACTTTGTGAACATTGTAACAATGACCTAAACTTATTCATGTTAGGCCAATGACAATAATAATGTGGTAAACAGTTGTTTCTTACTTCTCTATAGAATGGACATACTAATAAAAAGTGATATTCAGTTTCAATACAATTCATATTGCATTTCGTACAAATTCTCTGGTTTCTATCAATATTTCTATGACGACCTTCTTCTATGAGTAAATTATGAGCAGAACATCGAAATCTAGACAAGTTAATTCTATAACTAACATTTTTAACACAGGATAAATACTTTTCTGGTTGGAAATATGTTTTAAACATGCAATAGGTTTCAAGTTTAGGTAGATTTCTAAGGTCTGAGAACTACTGCTGTAGATATTGATCATGTATACACTTTATTACACTCTGTATGTGTACATTTGTTACAACTGCACTATTCCATAAATAGGAAAACCCTAGGTTGTCTAAGAGTGTTTTAACATCGTTTGACCATTTATTTATATAATTACCATTCATATCACGCATATTATACAATTTATACACAAGACAATTTGGACATTTAGATATTTTATACCAATATCTAACTATTCTAACCTTACGAATTACAGATAATGGAACACGTCCAAACTCGCCATATACTGTTGCATTTGTTGTCTGCTGTCGCACTTGTAATATTTGTTTAAGAAATTTTAAATGCAAACGTTCGATGTCAGGAGCGTTATGGAAACCCCATACTTCACATCCATAGTTTAGAATTGAGGCGATCATGGAGTCAAATAACTTAACTTTTCCCGACAATTCAAAAGATAAAACATCAAACAAGGAATTAAGAGAAAACAAAGCTCTCATTGCTTGCTGTGAAAGCGCTTTTTGTGTTTGGTAAAAACTACCATTAGCAGATAATGTTACACCTAGGTATGTGAATTTTGTAACAATATTTAACTTGTAATTATTATATGACACTACAATATGTTCAGGTCTGTTGCCCTTTTTAAACACCATAACAACAGTTTTATCAATATTTACACTAATGCCCCAATTGTTGCAATACATATGTAGATTATTTAACAAACGTTGTAAACCTTCTTTAGAATAAGACATTAGAACAGTATCATCAGCAAATAATAATAACAACATACGAAGTTCGTCAATACTAACGGTGTCTATTGTATTATCGTAAATTGACTGGTACATATCGTTGATAAAGAATAGAAATAGCAACGGTGATAATGGTTCGCCTTGCTTTACACCTTTGACACAGTCAAAAGTGTCAGTGTAAGTTCCATTAATACGTACACATGATTGTACACTCTCGTATATTTTTTGCAACATATTAACTAATTTAGTTGAAGCTCCATACTGTAATAGCTTAAACCAAATACCGTTTCTGTACACTACATCGAAAGCTTTACGAAAATCAACGAAAGCACAATAACGTTTCTTCTTTTCTAGACAAATAACTTTGTCTATAATCGAGGTTAAAACCAAAATACAATCTACAGTGCTTTTCTCTTTACGAAAACCAAACTGAAAATCTGATAAGAGTTCATTTGCCTCAGCCCATTTTCGAAGACGTGTATCCAGCACAATTGAAAATATTTTCGAAAAAATACTAGTAAGCGTAATACCCCTATAATTATTTACATTATTTAGATCTCCTTTCTTAGGAACAGGAACAATAACACCCCTGGTCCAACTAACTGGATACATACAATTTATATACATGTGGTTAAACAGCTTACATACTAATGGCGCCAGTGTATCTTTGCATTCAATAAACATTTCAGGAGTTAAGCAATCAATACCTCCACTTTTACCTTGATTTAGTGCAGATATTGCTTTATAAATTTCATCAACGGTAAACAAATTATCAAGTTGATCGACGGTAATTAAATTATTATTTAACAAATTATTGTCAACATCATTATTAGAGAAATCAGTATTAAGAAAGTGTTTAAGAAAGTTATCTGAACTTATAGTGCTTCCTTTTTTCTTATTTGATTTTAATTTTCTTATTTCTTTCCAAAATTGCTGTGGTTGTGACGAAGCTAAGCTATGCATATTATTTCTTTTCTTGGCCTTAAACATACCACGGGCTTTTCGCTTAGCACAACGGTACATGCAGCGTTTGTCGACTAATAGATCACCGTTATGACTGGATTTGTTTTTCCTATAAATTGCCTTCGCTGAGCGAAATTCACGTCTAGCCGTTTCACATTCCTGTGTATACCACGGACGTTTAAATTTACGCTTACTGTTAGGCTTCGTTAAATGCATAGACCTACCAAAAACAGTATAAGCATTTGTATATAGGATATTGGCAAAACTATCTACACCCGTATCAATATCAGTATTAGATAAAATAATGTTATCAACAATAGATTCTAGGTTAATTATTTCAGAATCAATCATCATCTTATAATCCGGGCTTTTTTCTTTGTCCCAGAATATTTTGTCAATACATTTATCATTTGTATCTAACTCTATTGGCATTTTATTAATACACAAATCAATCTGTATAGGTACATGATGAGAACATGTATATAAATC
Organism: Archivesica marissinica; assembly: GCA_014843695.1. NCBI lineage: Eukaryota > Metazoa > Mollusca > Bivalvia > Venerida > Vesicomyidae > Archivesica > Archivesica marissinica. The sequence continues at coordinate 36,442,856 of CM026396.1, forward strand.
ATGAATAACAAAATCATAAATATATTGAAAAAAATCATATGACATAATTACATAATCAATCAAACTATAAGCCAAGAGATGACACGTATGTAAAACTACCAATCCCACTGTCGTCCCCAATGCGACCATTAACAATCTTCAAATCGCTACTTAAACAAATATCTAACAGCTTATTTCCAGAAGAATTAACAGTTTTATCCATAGAAAATCTAACTGGAAGGTCACCCGGATAACACATTTGATCATGTTCATCTTTATCTAATGTATGTATATATTTATCATTATCATGAGTATTTGATAAAATATCAGACCGTTCACCACATCTAGCATTTAGATCATCAATAACCGATACTTTACCATATTCTTGATATTTGCGAATATTATTTTCTAACATCTCAACGAAACCAATATTATGTGATAAATAATAGATAGAGTTACTCGGTGGTATATATACAAAACAAACATACAGATCATCATCAAAACCAAAGAATGTTTTGCATAATTTTACCTAAATGAAACCAGTGCTATCAGTTTCAATAATAGATATACCTTTTCTATGAATATCTTTATAAAACATACAAACTCCACCATGACCTCTTCTGGACACAAGAGAACACGAACGTATATTGAAACAATTGAGAAACACCTAAATCAGTTATTACCCCTGTGGAAAGAATATTGATTTGGCATGTTCCATCCTTCCAGGACCATTATTTAAATAACGAATAGGCAGATTTTCACTACATTTGTCACACGTAGCCCTATACTACATTGTGCACCAGCTAATCAAGTTCTTATCCGCTTGGCGGCGCTAGATTCAATTTTCGCCAGAGTTATTGCCCTTGTATTACTGAAAAATATCCTGACAGGCCAATACCTTCGAATCGGTTTGATGGATTTTAATGAGAGATGCTACTATCTTTTCTATTACCTGCTTTGATAAAGTCCGATTTATCCCGAGATATACATTGATCCTTCCAGTTGGAATCCTTTGCTTTTACTGTTGTTTTCTAAGCAGATGTTGCGGTAGGATAACTGTAATTTGATTATTATTATTTGATAACCAGTTTTTGTAGTAACGTATCCATTAGATGTGCTGTAGGATATATGTCGAGATTTTATAATTTAATAATAATAAGATGAGAAGACGGATGAAGATAGATAGCATGTGGTGCGAATGAGACAAGGGAAGGGATTCATATAAGCTTTAAGCTTCTTTCTCGACCCATATCGGTTCGAATGTATAAAACATTGTGTTTATATATGTATATATGTATTTGATCCGAATGAAATATATTTAAACTAAATGAGACAACGATAAAAACAGAGGAAACCAATTAAGATGATCAATCTAGTTTTAAGAGTACATTGTATTCAGGGGCAGTAACTCACTAATGTTTCTCATTCATAGTTACTACAATTATGTACCCGCGTACTGGCTTTCGCTTGACCAACACATTTTCTTGATCACCTGAGTAGTAACTGTATGAGTTTTAGCCATGCGTTGTTGAATAAGTTTGTGTGTTCGTCAGTAATTTTGAAACGGATGAGTGTGTGGAACTTGATTACAACTGATACACGTAACCTTATGACATCATGAGCACACCCAGTTCTAATCCACTTCGTGGCTCTGGGGTTGTGCCCGGTGGTATTGTCCTTAAATTGGTAATATTTTTTGTAATATTTTATTTATTTTCCCCGTCATAGGTACCAAGGGGGTCGGGGAGCCATCCCCCATTGTACCTTACAATATAACGCATATTGTAAATAACACAACATATTACAGTGTTGTTAGTGCGCATGTTACAGGTTATATAACCACACAGATGGTATCGGTAGTATATAGTCCCCAAAATGTAAGATATAATATCCAGCTTCCTAGTTAATAAAGCTTCATGGTTATTTAAACCGTTTACAGTGTATGCGTAATTCCCTGTATATTGATATGAATATTATAATATGATTCAATTGGTAATATAATGTAAATAGTTTTACTAATAACGTAGTAAAAGCTGTCTGAAAGTCAATACTATTTATAGAATATGTCGTATCTCTCTTCCTGCAAATTCACTACCGATCATACTATGCCTCTTCCCTCCGGCTAGAGGGTGTTATCTTGTTATATATATATATATTCAACGATTTATATACATACGGATCTGTAGTCCAGTGGTAACACGCTGGACTGGTAATCCAGGGATCGCAGGTTCGATCCCCCGTCTGACCATAATACAATTAACAGTCTTTCAGATGGGACGTTAAACCGAGGTCGTGCACGTAAAAGAACCAGAGGAGACTCTGGAATGGGTAATGCACTATCCTCCAACAATCTAAGATGACTAATCTCTTCAGGAGGAGTCTCTCATATCGGCAACCGGTAGCGACGATAAATAAACGTAGACCACTCACACGATTTACATACAATAGTGGTATATGTGCAGTGTCCCTTCTGTCCCTTATATGAGTGGAGTCAAGAAAATCAGCGATTCTATCAAAAGTGTTATCTGGATCGATTAGGCCTTACGGAACAACTGCCAATTGCTACTCCATGATTGAACATATTGAACAACGCTTGTTATTCTACTCTAGTATTGAACATATTGAACATCCCTTGTTACTCTACTCTAGTATTGAACATATTGAACAACCCTTGTTACCCTACTCTAGCACCATATTGAACATATTGAACAACCCTTGTTACTCTACTCTAGTATTGAACATATTGAACAACCCTTGTTACTCTACTCTAGTATTGAACATATTGAACAACCCTTGTTACCCTACTCTAGTATTGAACATATTGAACAACCCTTGTTACTCTACTCTAGTAGTGAACATATTGAACAACCCTTGTTACTCTACTCTAGTATTGAACATATTGAACAACCTTGTACTCTACTCTAGTATTGAACATATGAACAACCCTTGTTACCTACTCTAGTATTGAAATATGAAAACCCTTGTTACCTACTCTAGTAGAAATATTGAACAACCCTTGTTACTCTACTCTAGTATTGAACATATTGAACAACCCTTGTTACTCTACTCTAGTATTGAACATATTGAACAACCCTTGTTACTCTACTCTAGTATTGAACATATTGAACAACCCTTGTTACCCTACTCTAGTATTGAACATATTGAACAACCTTGTTACTCTACTCTAGTATTGAACATATTGAACAACCCTTGTTACTCTACTCTAGTATTGAACATATTGAACAACCTTGTTACTCTACTCTAGTATTGAACATATTGAACAACCCTTGTTACTCTACTCTAGTATTGAACATATTGAACAACCCTGTTACCCTACTCTAGTATTGAACATATTGAACAACCCTTGTTACTCTACTCTAGTATTGAACATATTGAACAACCCTTGTTACTCTACTCTAGTATTGAACATATTGAACAACCCTTGTTACCCTACTCTAGTATTGAACATATTGAACAACCCTTGTTACTCTACTCTAGTATTGAACATATTGAACAACCCTTGTTACTCTACTCTAGTATTGAACATATTGAACAACCCTTGTTACCCTACTCTAGTATTGAACATATTGAACAACCCTTGTTACCCTACTCTAGTATTGAACATATTGAACAACCCTTGTTACCCTACTCTAGTATTGAACATATTGAACAACCCTTGTTACCCTACTCTAGTATTGAACATATTGAACAACCCGTGTTACTCTACTCTAGTATTGAACATATTGAACACCCCTTGTTACCCTACTCTAGTATTGAACATATTGAACAGCCCTTGTTACCCTACTCTAGTATTGAACATATTGAACAACCCTTGTTACTCTACTCTAGTATTGAACATATTGAACAACACGTGTTACTCTACTCTAGTATTGATCATATTGAACAACCCTTGTTACCCTACTCTAGTATTGAACATATTGAACAACCCTTGTTACCCTACTCTAGTATTGAACATATTGAACAACCCTTGTTACTCTACTCTAGTATTGAACATATTGAACAACCCTTGTTACTCTACTCTAGTATTGAACATATTGAACAACCCTTGTTACCCTACTCTAGTATTGAACATATTGAACATCCCTTGTTACCCTACTCTAGTATTGAACATATTGAACACCCCTTGTTACCCTACTCTAGTATTGAACATATTGAACAACCCTTGTTACCCTACTCTAGTATTGAACATATTGAACACCCCTTGTTACTCTACTCTAGTAATGAACATATTGAACAACCCTTGTTACCCTACTCTAGTATTGAACATATTGAACAACCCTTGTTACTCTACTCTAGTATTGAACATATTGAACAACCCTTGTTACCCTACTCTAGTATTGAACATATTGAACAACCCTTGCTATTGTATCTTCAGGTTGTAGAGCTACGACAGGAGTTACGTGCGCGCGAGGGAGGCCCGGAAGGAGAGGAACCTAGAAAGGTAAATGTCTCCACTATAGGTCAATAGTGATACTATTGCATAGCATCAACATCACTTCGTGGTACGGTAAATAGTCAATAATGATAACTTATAGAACACAACCAAGATTCTACGTTACGGTAAATAGTCATTAATGATAATTTATAGAACACAATATAGATTCTACCTTACGGTAAATAGACAATACTGATAACTTATAGAACACAATCAAGATTCTACGTTACGGTAAATAGTCATTAATGATAACTTATAGAACACAATCTAGATTCTACCTTACTGTAAATAGTCAATACTGATAACTTATAGAACACAATCAAGATTCTACGTTACGGTAAATAGTCAATACTGATAACTTATAGAACATAACCAAGATTCTACGTTACGGTAAATAGTCAATACTGATAACTTATAGAACACAATCTAGATTCTACCTTACTGTAAATAGTCAATACTGATAACTTATAGAACATAACCAAGATTCTACGTTACGGTAAATAGTCATTAATGATAACTTATAGAACACAATATAGATTCTACCTTACGGTAAATAGTCAATACTGATAACTTATAGAACACAATCTAGATTCTACCTTACTGTAAATAGTCCATACTGATAACTTATAGAACACAATCAAGCTCTCAGCGTCAAGATAAATGTTCCCATTCTTTTTAAGTCATTGATTTTTGTGACATATGTTATTGCATATGTCTTTATGCACGGTCAACGTTTGAAACGTACCCACACCATTTGATGACCAGATTATATTGTACGTGAAATTATCCCATATTCACAAACATTTCACTCGCACAACTTGGAGCCATCCGTGGCCAACACCTGGAGCCATCCGTGGCCAAATGCTTACTGTCGTTCACTTCTCAATCACTTGACCGTCACCGCTGTAGGTTCGAATCCCGCTGTGTGCGAATGTCGAAGTTTTTATTTCGAGGAAGCTATCCAGCTGCCTTGCGGAAGGTCGATGGTTCTACCCTGGTACCCGTCCATGCCTGGACTACTTTCCTGAAGGACACCCCGTGTGTTCATCCGCCATTTACCCGCCAGCTGGAGAGCCCCAGTATTACTGTCGCCACAAGATGTCATAAAAACACAAACACACATAAATACCATTTCTTCAAACACATAATGTATACAGGGCCACGTGGTCCTTTTGTTTATATATTTAGTAAAACACAAAGACTTACAAATGTACACAATTGACTACCAGACTTACACATGTACACAATTGACTACTATCACTAGACTACCAGACTTACACGTGTACACAATTGTCTACTAGACTTACACATGTACACAATTGACTACTATCACCAGACTTACACATGTACACAATTGACTACTAGACTTACACATGTACACAATTGACTACTAGACTTATACATGTACACAATTGACTACTAGACTTACACATGTACACAATTTACTACTAGACTTACACATGTACACAATTGACTACTAGACTTATACATGTACACAGTTGACTACTAGACTTACACATGTACACAATTGACTACTAGACTTACACATGTACACAATTGACTACTAGACATATACATGTACACAATTGACTACTAGACTTACACATGTACACAATTGACTACTAGACTTACACATGTACACAATTGACTACCAGACTTACACATGTACACAATTGACTACTAGACTTACACATGTACACAATTGACTATTAGACTTACACATGTACACAATTGACTACTAGACTTACACATGTACACAATTGACTACTATACTTACACATGTACACAATTGACTACTATCACTAGACTACCAGACTTACACGTGTACACAATTGTCTACTAGACTTACACATGTACACAATTGACTACTAGACTTACACATGTACACAATTGACTACTATACTTACACATGTACACAATTGACTACTATCACCAGACTTACACATGTACACAATTGACTACTAGACTTACACATGTACACACTTGACTACTAGACTTACACATGTACACAATTGACTACTATACTTACACATGTACACAATTGACTACTAGACATACACGTATACACAATTGACTACTAGACTTACACATGTACACAATTGACTACTAGACTTACACGTATACACAATTGACTACTATTACTAGACTTACACATGTACACAATTGACTACTATACTTACACATGTACACAATTGACTACTAGACTTACGCATGTACACAATTGACTACTAGACGTACACATGTACACAATTGACTACTAGACTTACACGTATACACAATTGACTACTATTACTAGACTTACACATGTACACAATTGACTACTAGACTTACACATGTACACAATTGACTACTAGACTTACACATGTACACAATTGACTACTAGACTTACACATGTACACAATTGACTACTAGACTTACACATGTACACAATTGACTACTATCACTAGACTTACACATGTACACAATTGACTACTAGACTTACACATGTACACAATTGACTACTAGACTTACACATGTACACAATTGACTACTAGACTTACACATGTACATAATTGACTACTAGACTTACACATGTACACAATTGACTACTATACTTACACATGTACAAACTTGACTACTAGACTTACACATGTACACACTTGACTACTAGACATACACGTGTACACAATTGACTACTAGACTTACACATGTACACAATTGACTACTAGACTTACAAATGTACACAATTGACTACTATCACTAGACTTACACATGTACACAATTGACTACTAGACTTACACATGTACACAATTGACTACTAGACTTACACATGTACATAATTGACTACTAGACTTACACATGTACACAATTGACTACTATACTTACACATGTACACACTTGACTACTAGACTTACACATGTACACAATTGACTACTAGACTTACACATGTACACAATTGACTACCAGACTTACACATGTACACACTTGACTACTAGACTTACACATGTACACAATTGACTACTATTACTAGACTTACACATGTACACAATTGACTACTAGATTTACACATGTACACAATTGACTACTATTACTAGACTTACACATGTACACAATTGACTACCAGACTTACACATGTACACAATTGACTACCAGACTTACACATGCACACAATTGACTACTATTACTAGACTTACACATGTACACAATTGACTACTAGACTTACACATGTACACAATTGACTACTAGACTTACACATATACACACTTGACTACTATACTTACACATGTACACAATTGACTACCAGACTTACACATGTACACAATTGACTACTATTACTAGACTTACACATGTACACAATTGACTACTAGACTTACACATGTACACAATTGACTACTAGACTTACACATGTACACAATTGACTACCAGACTTACACATGTACACAATTGACTACCAGACTTACACATGTACACAATTGACTACCAGACTTACACATGTACACAATTGACTACTATACTTACACATGTACACAATTGACTACTAGACTTACACATGTACACAATTGACTACTAGACTTACACGTATACACAATTGACTACTATTACTAGACTTACACATGTACACAATTGACTACTATACTTACACATGTACACAATTGACTACTAGACTTACACGTGTACACAATTGACTACTAGACTTACACATGTACACAATTGACTACTAGACTTACACGTATACACAATTGACTACTAGACTTACGCATGTACACAATTGACTACTATACTTACACATGTACACAATTGACTACTAGACTTACGCATGTACACAATTGACTACTAGACGTACACATGTACACAATTGACTACTAGACTTACACGTATACACAATTGACTACTATTACTAGACTTACACATGTACACAATTGATTACTAGACTTACACATGTACACAATTGACTACTAGACTTACACATGTACACAATTGACTACTAGACTTACACATGTACACAATTGACTACTAGACTTACACATGTACACAATTGACTACTATCACTAGACTTACACATGTACACAATTGACTACTAGACTTACACATGTACACAATTGACTACTAGACTTACACATGTACACAATTGACTACTAGACTTACACATGTACATAATTGACTACTAGACTTACACATGTACACAATTGACTACTATACTTACACATGTACAAACTTGACTACTAGACTTACACATGTACACACTTGACTACTAGACATACACGTGTACACAATTGACTACTAGACTTACACATGTACACAATTGACTACTAGACTTACAAATGTACACAATTGACTACTATCACTAGACTTACACATGTACACAATTGACTACCAGACTTACACATGTACACAATTAACTACTAGACTTACACATGTACACAATTGACTACTAGACTTACACATGTACATAATTGACTACTAGACTTACACATGTACACAATTGACTACTATACTTACACATGTACACACTTGACTACTAGACTTACACATGTACACAATTGACTACTAGACTTACACATGTACACAATTGACTACTAGACTTACACATGTACACAATTGACTACCAGACTTACACATGTACACACTTGACTACTAGACTTACACATGTACACAATTGACTACTATTACTAGACTTACACATGTACACAATTGACTACTAGATTTACACATGTACACAATTGACTACTATTACTAGACTTACACATGTACACAATTGACTACCAGACTTACACATGTACACAATTGACTACTAGACTTACACATGTACACAATTGACTACTATTACTAGACTTACACATGTACACAATTGACTACTAGACTTACACATGTACACAATTGACTACTAGACTTACACATATACACAATTGACTACTAGACTTACACATGTACACAATTGACTACTAGACTTACACATGTACACAATTGACTACTATACTTACACATGTACACAATTGACTACTAGACTTACACATGTACACAATTGACTACTAGACTTACACATGTACACAATTGACTACCAGACTTACACATGTACACACTTGACTACTAGACTTACACATGTACACAATTGACTACTATTACTAGACTTACACATGTACACAATTGACTACTAGACTTACACATGTACACAATTGACACATACTAGACTTACACATGTACACAATTGACTACCAGACTTACACATGTACACAATTGACTACCAGACTTACACATGTACACAATTGACTACTATTACTAGACTTACACATGTACACAATTGACTACTAGACTTACACATGTACACAATTGACTACTAGACTTACACATATACACACTTGACTACTAGACTTACACATGTACACAATTGACTACCAGACTTACACATGTACACAATTGACTACTATTACTAGACTTACACATGTACACAATTGACTACTAGACTTACACATGTACACAATTGACTACTAGACTTACACATGTACACAATTGACTACTAGACTTACACATGTACACAATTGACTACCAGACTTACACATGTACACAATTGACTACCAGACTTACACATGTACACAATTGACTACTATACTTACACATGTACACAATTGACTACTAGACTTACACATGTACACAATTGACTACTAGACTTACACATATACACAATTGACTACTATTACTAGACTTACACATGTACACAATTGACTACTATACTTACACATGTACACAATTGACTACTAGACTTACACATGTACACAATTGACTACTAGACTTACACATGTACACAATTGACTACTAGACTTACACATATACACAATTGACTACTAGACTTACACATGTACACAATTGACTACTATACTTACACATGTACACAATTGACTACTAGACTTACGCATGTACACAATTGACTACTAGACGTACACATGTACACAATTGACTACTAGACTTACACATATACACAATTGACTACTATTACTAGACTTACACATGTACACAATTGATTACTAGACTTACACATGTACACAATTGACTACTAGACTTACACATGTACACAATTGACTACTAGACTTACACATGTACACAATTGACTACTAGACTTACACATGTACACAATTGACTACTAGACTTACACATGTACACAATTGACTAACTAGACTTACACATGTACACAATTGACTACTAGACTTACACATGTACACAATTGACTACTAGACTTACACATGTACACAATTGACTACTAGACTTACACATGTACACAATTGACTACTATACTTACACATGTACAAACTTGACTACTAGACTTACACATGTACACACTTGACTACTAGACATACACGTGTACACAATTGACTACTAGACTTACACATGTACACAATTGACTACTAGACTTACACATGTACACAATTGACTACTATCACTAGACTTACACATGTACACAATTGACTACCAGACTTACACATGTACACAATTGACTACTAGACTTACACATGTACACAATTGACTACTAGACTTACACATGTACACAATTGACTACTAGACTTACACATGTACACAATTGACTACTAGACTTACACATGTACACAATTGACTACTAGACTTACACATGTACACAATTGACTACTAGACTTACACATGTACACAATTGACTACTAGACTTACACATGTACACACTTGACTACTAGACTTACACATGTACACAATTGACTACTATACTAGACTTACACATGTACACAATTGACTACTAGACTTACACATGTACACAATTGACTACTACTAGACTTACACATGTACACAATTGACTACTAGACTTACACATGTACACAATTGACTACTAGACTTACACATGTACACAATTGACTACTACTAGACTTACACATGTACACAATTGACTACTAGACTTACACATGTACACAATTGACTACTAGACTTACACATATACACACTTGACTACTATACTTACACATGTACACAATTGACTACCAGACTTACACATGTACACAATTGACTACTATTACTAGACTTACACATGTACACAATTGACTACTAGACTTACACATGTACACAATTGACTACTAGACTTACACATGTACACAATTGACTACCAGACTTACACATGTACACAATTGACTACTAGACTTACACATGTACACAATTGACATACTAGACTTACACATGTACACAATTGACTACTAGACTTACACATGTACACAATTGACTACTAGACTTACACATGTACACAATTGACTACTATCACTACTACAGACTTACACATGTACACAATTGACTACTAGACTTACACATATACACAATTGACTACTATTACTAGACTTACACATGTACACAATTGACTACTATACTTACACATGTACACAATTGACTACTAGACTTACACATGTACACAATTGACTACTAGACGTACACATGTACACAATTGACTACTAGACTTACACGTATACACAATTGACTACTATTACTAGACTTACACATGTACACAATTGACTACTAGACTTACACATGTACACAATTGACTACTAGACTTACACATGTACACAATTGACTACTAGACTTACACATGTACACAATTGACTACTAGACTTACACATGTACACAATTGACTACTATCACTAGACTTACACATGTACACAATTGACTACTAGACTTACACATGTACACAATTGACTACTAGACTTACACATGTACACAATTGACTACTAGACTTACACATATACACACTTGACTACTAGACTTACACATGTACACAATTGACTACTATACTTACACATATACACACTTGACTACTAGACTTACACATATACACACTTGACTACTAGACTTACACATATACACAATTGACTACTAGACTTACACATGTACACAATTGACTACTAGACTTACACATGTACACAATTGACTACTATCACTAGACTTACACATGTACACAATTGACTACCAGACTTACACATGTACACAATTGACTACTAGACTTACACATGTACACAATTGACTACTAGACTTACACATGTACACAATTGACTACTAGACTTACACATGTACACAATTGACTACTATACTTACACATGTACACACTTGACTACTAGACTTACACATGTACACAATTGACTACTAGACTTACACATGTACACAATTGACTACTAGACTTACACATGTACACAATTGACTACTAGACTTACACATGTACACAATTGACTACTATCACTAGACTTACACATGTACACAATTGACTACTAGACTTACACATGTACACAATTGACTACTAGACTTACACATGTACACAATTGACTACTAGACTTACACATGTACACAATTGACTACTAGACTTACACATGTACACAATTGACTACTATACTTACACATGTACACACTTGACTACTAGACTTACACATGTACACAATTGACTACTAGACTTACACATGTACACAATTGACTACTAGACTTACACATGTACACAATTGACTACTAGACTTACACATGTACACAATTGACTACTATCACTAGACTTACACATGTACACAATTGACTACTATCACTAGACTTACACATGTACACAATTGACTACTATCACTAGACTTACACATGTACACAATTGACTACTAGACTTACACATGTACACAATTGACTACTATACTTACACATGTACACAATTGACTACTAGACTTACACATGTACACAATTGACTACTAGACTTACACATGTACACAATTGACTACTAGACTTACACATGTACACAATTGACTACTATACTAGACTTACACATGTACACAATTGACTACTATCACTAGACTTACACATGTACACAATTGACTACTAGACTTACACATGTACACAATTGACTACTATCACTAGACTTACACATGTACACAATTGACTACTATCACTAGACTTACACATGTACACAATTGACTACTATCACTAGACTTACACATGTACACAATTGACTACTAGACTTACACATGTACACAATTGACTACTAGACTTACACATGTACACAATTGACTACTATTACCAGACATACACAGAGTTACTACAAACACGGCATTTCTGCACGTGAACTAGCGCATACATTAAAAATAAATATGGTTTGCATGCAACACTCTAACATTTATATACGTTATATTAATGTTTATTATTTTATTATCCTCTCCTACAGTAAGTGTTATGTTTGCTCTCAAGTGTGGCTCATGGGTAATATATGTTTATGTTTGTTGGTTATCAGTTAATATCATTCCCATAAGTTCAGCTTAATTTCGCATAATTAACGAATTGCAAACTAGCTGTCAGTTTCTCGCTATGTTTCTTGGTGTTTCCCCCGTATATACATTTAATAGACAATATCTTACAGAGAAAACATCTTTTATACCATCACCGTATCCATTCATTACCTAGACTTATGGTGCAAAACCAACCGGTAAGCAGGTAACGCCATGGGGCGGTGCATGTAGTGCTTGTGAGTGTTGCTTGGTAACGCTGGAGTAGTGCTGGTTAGTGCTGGTCGCTGGAGCAGTGCTGGCTAGTGCTGGTCGCTGGAGTAGTGCTGGTCGCTAGAGCAATGCTGGTTAGTGCTTGTCGCTGGAGTAGTGCTGGTTAGTGCTGATCGCTGGAGTAGTGCTGGTTAGTGCTGATCGCTGGAGTAGTGCTGGTTATTGCTTGTCGCTGGAGCAGTGCTGGTTAGTGATTGTCGCTGGAGCAATGCTGGTTAGTGCTTGTCGCTGGAGCAATGCTGGTTAGTGCTTGTCGCTGGAGCAATGCTGGTTAGTGCTGGTCGCTGGAGCAATGCTGGTTATTGCTGGTCGCTGGAGCAGTGCTGGTTAGTGCTTGTCGCTGGAGCAGTGCTTGTTAGTGCTGGTCGCTGGAGCAATGCTGGTTAGTGCTGGTCGCTGGAGCAGTGCGGTTGCTTGTCGCTTGAGCAGGCGTTAGTGCTGGTCGCTGGAGCAGTGCTGGTTAGTGCTTGTCGCTTGAGCAGTGCTGGTCGCTGGAGCAGTGCTGGTCGCTGGAGCAGTGCTTGTTAGTGCTGGTCGCTGGAGTAGTGCTGGTCGCTGGAGCAGCGCTGGTTAGTGCTGGTCGATGGAGCAGTGCTGGTTAGTGCTGGTCGCTGGAGCAGTACTGGTTAGTGCTGGTCGCTGGAGCAGTGGTGGTGTTGGTCGCTGGAGTAGTGCTGGAGTTTTGCTGTCGCTGGAGTAGTGCTGGTTAGTGCTGGTCGCTGGAGCAGTGGTCGCTGGAGCAGTGCTGGTCGCTGGAGTAGTGCGGGTTAGTGCTGGTCGCTGGAGCAGTGCTGGTTAGTGCTGGTCGCTGGAGCAGTGCTGGTTAGTGCTGGTCGCTGGAGTAGTGCTGGTTAGTGCTGGTCGCTGGAGTAGTGCTGGAGTTGTGCTGTCGCTGGAGCAGTGCTGGTTAGTGCTGGTCGCTGGAGCAGTGCTGGTCGCATGTACCGCTCCAGAACGTTATTGGTTGACCAACTCTATGTAACGTTTTGACACGGTGTATATACATGTAAGAATGAATGCAATTGGTCTGTTTTATATAAAACTATGATAGCTGTGGCATATTGTAAGTCGGCTGCATCGATGGATCTGATTGGTTCGGCTGCATCGATGGATCTGATTGGTTCCAGTATGGACGTCCAATGGGAGTTGTTGCTTTTGATTTACAAAATATCTTAGTTTTGATAGTTTTAGGAAAAACAGACCACTGCATTTTACCAAAGGATAATACATAACTGAAGAGATCAGACAGTGCGAACTATTCTTTGTTGGCTCATAGGAACGTACTTACATAATACAGAGAAACATGCAACACGCATACATAACATAGACTCATGGGAAATACAATAGTTACAATGTACGAATTGGTAAAGTTCACGTAGTGATGTCTACGATCGAAACAGGGACATAACTGTTGGCTGTCCGATTAGCGCAGTGGTTAGCGCGCTCGCTTCTCACCAATGCGACCCGGGTTCGATCCTCGGGCAGGGAAGTATGTGAGATGGTACGATGGTCGCCAGATCGGACAGGTGGGTTTTCTCCGGGTACTCCGGTTTCCTCCCACATGAATGACCACATATACGCTTTCATCCGAGCCACCGAGAGTGATTAATATAAGTTATTAAAACTTGCTTCGCAATCGTTGTAAAATAAATAAAGTATAATTAAAAAAACAAAAACGAATTGAATATAAATGGGGAACACTAATGTGAATAGAGACTTGACATATATCCATTAGCTAGCATATTAACATAGGCGCATTGATTTTACCTGAATTGCATTGTTACTTATCATCAATTTCGCTTGCTATTTATTTAAAGCTATGTGTTGCGCATTTAGAGCCTGCCAAATAATCATCTAATAAACAAGCGTCGTATACGAAGCTTGTTGATATAATAAAATAATGTAAATAGGGTCAACATTCATACGTAATACACCGCGTGAATAACAACATTAATGATACAGATTTACCGTTATATCTGTACCATATTTGTGCGTATGCATATTTATTTAGTTTTTAATATGTACTGTCGCTTTAAACAATATTTATTAAAGAATAAGATATAACATGGAGCTATTTAGGGTTGGGGGAAAAGTTACATTGCAACTTATTTGAATCCCTTTTCCTTAAATATTATTGTTTAGTCTGAAATATGTTATATGTTATATGTTTTATGTTATATGTTATATGAAATATGTTATATGACATATGTTATATGAAATATGTTATATGTTATATGTTTTATGAAATATGTTATATGTTATATGTTTTATGAAATATGTTATATGTTATAAAATTAGAAAACTAGTGCAAACCGATCGCATAAAGTTATGAACATTGTTTTGATTATACGTGTCACATAACTGTGCTTGTATTCAGACTGATACAGTCAGGACATATGCCCACACGTGTAATAACACCCGGAAGGATTCAGATTGGTCGCGGCATGACATGGACAGCTTGCAATGGGCATTCGACATTATACATGTTATTTGTTGAAAATGAACTGCTTAGATCAATAAAAAGCTAAATATGCACTAGTGGGATACAGTGATTAAAACTATTGTGTCGATTATTTGCGCGAAGTTGTTTGGTTATCAGGGACTATTTATTACGGCGGACGGATGCATCTTAATGTAATAAGGCCCACACATATACTGGCAAACAGATACGTTTTATTTCTGGACTGGTAATCCAGGGGTCGCAGGTTCGATCCCTCGTCTGACCCTAATAAAATTAACAGTCTCTCAGATGGGACATTAAACATAGGTCTCGTGTCGGTGCTGTACACCGTGCACGTAAAAGAACCAGAGGAGATTCTGGAATGGGTCTCTGTCTGTATCATGCACTATCCTCCAACATCTAAAATAACTAATCTCTTCAGGAGGCGTCGCTCATATGGGCAACCGGTAGCGACGATAAATTAACGTAAAAAACATCCGTTTTATTTCACAGACGGATCTGTAGTCCAGTGGTAACACGCTGGACTGGTAATCCAGGGATCGCAGGTTCGATCCCCCGTCTGACCCTAATAAAATTAACAGTCTTTCAGATGGGACATTAAACCGAGGTCTCGTGTCGGTGCTGTACACCGTGTACGTAATAGAACCAGAGGAGATTCTGGAATGCGTCTTTGTCTGTATCATTACACTATCCTCCAAACATCTAAAATGACTAATCTCTTCAGGAGGCGTCGCTCATATGGGCAACCGGTAGCGACGATCAACAAACGTAAAACACACACGTTTTATTTCTCCAAATGTATGGTCCTTGTTACTGTGGTACTGTGATAAAATGGATCTTACACGCGTGGTGGTTTCATGTCATATTTCATGAAACGCTGTGCCGTCTTATCTGGCTCTAAGCTGTTTGCAAAGGCGACTTTAGTTGTGATACTTGAGAGTAAACGATGATTATAAGTTAGTTTATACAAATTTATTTTAGCTCGATTGCGAAACAAGTTCTTTCAACTTATATTGATCACTCTCGAGACCTCATTCCTGATGGAGTCCATCGCCACGAGGGAGAGAGAAGAGGCAATGTGGAATTTAAATGCCTTGCCTAAGGGCACAATCGTAACGGCTCCAGCGGGGCTCGAACTCCGGACCTTTCGCACCTATTATAAGTTCGTCATCCGGGTTAAACACTTTGTACTTTACTTGTTCCTCTTCCACTTCCTGTAAGTAGTTTTCTGTTGAAACCACCTGCGGCTTGTCTGTATGTAGTCTGCAGATTGTGCACTCGTGAATCGTCTTCGTTTCCTTATGTTTTAAGCATTAGCGAGGCACAGGAATACATGCCCTTGGATCTATTTACACTTATTATCGAATCATGTAAGTACGCTCACGATGTTGAAGCAAATTCAGAATTTCCATTAGTTTATACAAATTTAGTTTAGCTCGATTGCGAAACAAGTTCTTATAACTTATGCTAATCACTCTCGAGACCTCATTCCTGATGGAATCCATCGCCACGAGGGAGAGAGAGAGAGAGAAGAGGCAACGTGGACATTAAATGCCTTGCCTAAGGGCACAATGGTAACGGCTCCAGCGGTGTTCGAACCCCGGACCTTTCGCACCTAACGCGAACGTGCATCGACTGCGCTATCGCGACTTCCATAAGTTCCATCATTGCCATTGTTTCAAATCAAATTGTTGTTATTTGCGCTATAACCCGGAGTACCCGGAGAAACCAAACCCACAGGTCCCATCTGGCGACCACCGCACAATCTCTCAAAGTTCCCGGCTTGGGTTACATTTGTGAGAAGCGAGCGCTAATCGGACACTGCGCTATCCTGATTGTGTCACGGAGGTCTCTTCAATGAGAGACATCGGTCAGTTACTGCCCTTGAATAGTCCCTAACAATAGATATGTCCTATGAAGTGTTTCCTCTGTTTTTATCGTTGTTTCCTTTGCACAACATGCTAGCAGTTTATTCCACTATCGCTTCTTATGAGAGTTAAATTACTATATCTCGACAGATCTCCTACAGTATATGCAATGGGTACGTATTTGTATAATAATGTTATCACTTAATTAACACGTTTTTGATAAAATCGCATTGTAAAACAATGTTATAAGTTAATTAACACTTTTGATAAATCACATTTAGCATACCGCAACATTTGGTTAGGAAACAACAGTAAAAACAAAGGATTCTAACTAAAAGGACCTATTCACATTTTGGAATAAATCGGACTTTATCTGACAAGGGAGGTAATAGAAAATTAGAAATTTCTCAGAATAGTACAGACGTGTCGAGGGTATATCCCCTTTACAAGAGTTTACATGTCTAGCAGTTATGGATGCATGTATTGCAATCGAGCCAGTTTAGTGATATATTTTCAGTGTCCCTTCTGTCCCTTATGGAGTCAAGAAAAGTAACAATTCTCTTGAAAGAGGGAGAGGCAAAAGGAACTTCTTGTGCCGTATATATTCATTTGGTTTCTTTTTGACCACTACCAGTCTGCCTCCGTGGTCGAGTGGTTAAGGTCGCTGACTTGTATACCACTGTAACCTATCATCTCTGATGGTCACGGGTTCGAGCCCCGCTCAGACCGTGTCTCTTAATTATCATTAAAAAGTTTCAGTTTCTTACGGAGGTTGGTGCACCAAGTACTGGTTAACCGCTGGAGCCTGCCCAGGAAAAGTGTGTTAGGTAAACTGTCCGTCGCTCAAATGAGAAACCGGTAGCGACGTTAAATGAAAACTTAAATTAACCACTACCGCACACTACGGCTTACAGCTTTACACTCCAATTATAGCTCTTACGCCTGCGTTTAGCGAACAACTGACCTGATACACTACCGAGTGGGTTATCATAGACGGGACACTGAAAGGTCCCATTAATAGCTCTAATGCCTGCGTTGAGCGAAGAACTGACCTGGTACACTACCGAGAGGGCTCATCATAGACGGGACACTGAAAGGTCCCATTAATAGCTCTTACGCCTGCGTTTAGCGAACAACTGACCTGGTACAATACCGAGAGGGCTTATCATAGACGGGGCACTGAAAGGTCATTCCAAATAGTCTATAAATACACTAGTCAGAATTTCTGTAGGGACTGGCAACACTTGAAGTGAAAACTAACAGCAGTTTGCCCTATCAGGCGCGTAGCTAGGCTTACGCATGTACGCACGTGCATATGATTTATTTTGACAGTTCCTGAAAATGAAATTAAATAAATGCGAAAAATGGAATAAAAACTGGATCGTAAGGGGTAAGGGTGCACTGCCATTAATCATTCACAAGAAAGCAGACATGAACAAATGCCAACAGATATTGATTGTAGCTGATGTTCATAGTAGGCAAAAGTCACCTGAGACCACATAGTGGAAACAATTCCGGGTGGGGTATGCCCCCGGACCCCCTAGAATGGTGCGTAATCAATATTTAGGCCTAGCTACGCGCCTGCCTATCACAGACTTATAAATACAAGTGGAAGTCGTGATAGCGCAATGGTAGCGCGTTCGCTTCAGGTGCGAAAGGCCTGGAGTTCGAGCTCCGCTGGAGCCGTTACGAGTGTGCCCTTAGGCAAGGCATTTAAATTCCACGTTGCCTCTTCTCTCTCCCTCGTGGCGATGGATTCCATTAGGAATGAGGTATCGAGAGTGATTAATATAAGTTATAAGAACTTGTTTCGCAATCGAGCTAAAATAAATTTGTATAAAAATATATAAATAGAATATTTGAAAACACTACTTATTTTATGTTTCAAAAAGCAGTAACAATGTACAAAATTATGCACAATCTTGTACTGAATAATTGAATGAGCATTTTCAATTAAGACATCGCAATACAGTTGCTTCAGATATGACATTGAGATATGCTTCAAATAGTGATCTCTATATTCCAAGACCTAGATGTGAAATGTACAAGAAATCTTTAGAATAAGCTGGTCCAAAGATATGGAATGGTCTACCATTGGAAATTAAGACGTCCAGATCTTTAAATATGTTCAAGACAAAATGTAAATTATGGATACAACAACTTTTTAATCGGTAGACACTAGAAAGTTATATATATAATGATTGTCATTCAATATGCTTATGTCCTTTTGTATATCGATACCATTATCTGATTTGTTTAAGTTACATTGTTTAACATTATACATGTATATTGCATGTCGTAACTGTGTACTTTGGTTATGATTATTGTGTATTAATACTATAGTGTTAAGAAATTTAAGAGGGTCCTGAGGAAGATTAGTTCAGTACTAATTAGGTCACCCTCTATAAATAAAGAAATCTATCTATCTAGCAACATCCGGTTAGGGAACGACAGTAAAATCATTTCCCAATACAATGAACAATATACATTTCGGGATAAATCGGACTTTATCTGCCAAGGGAGGTAATAAATAAATAAATATATCTATCTATAGTCGTATTTCTTTGGTCGTGGACACTAGAGGATAACATTACAAGTTTGTGTATGCATACTATATGAGTAGGGTCCCGATTGGGCACAGTGTGTATGAATAGGTCTATTTTTTCGTATATTTACAGAGTATATAAAGGTAGGGTTACGAGTAGTCCATGTATGTATCGTATTTAACGCCAAGAGCTCACCCTGCAAACCAACACACCCAACCCCACCCCGAGGATATATTTTTTATTCGCTGATTAATAACTTAAAGGACAACTATTATTTCTTAAGTATTCACTTTTATTGTTTTGCAGATTTTAATGCAATTTTGAATGACATTAAAATGTCATTTTATTATATTTGAAATTCTTTGGTGATTAGCAAGATAAAATGTGAACATTATTTCAATGTGGTTTAACCCATTCAACCCCAAGTAACTGACATGGACTCGTGCATGTTATTTTCAGTCCAATAAATGAATAAGAAATTACATTTGGACTAGTTCATTTCTCAAAATAGTAATATTACTGGCAAAAAGTGCAGATCCTGATGAGACGGTTCGTCACGAGCCGGCTGATCTGGATCTACACTTTTTGTAAGCCTATTGAGAGGCATGTGTGCTGAAAGGTTAACGAGAGCTTTGATGGTATACTACTCTATCGATGTGTTCTCTAGCCATTTACTTTAAAGGAGCTCATTATCAGCTGTACACATAATTAGACGGATCTGTAGTCCAGTGGTTAACACGCTGGACTGGTAATCCAGGGATCGCAGGTTCGATTCCCCGACCATAATAAAATTAACTGTCTTTCAGATGTGACTCTAAGCCGAGGTCTCGTGTCGGTGCTTTACACCGTGTACGTAAAATAACCAGAGGAGATTCTGGAATGGGTCTGTATCATTGCACTATCCTCCAACAATCTAAAATGACTAATCTCTTCAAGAGGCTTCGCTCATATGGGTAACCGGTAGCGACGATCAATAAACGTAAAACACACACTGTACAAATAAACGAAAAATAAATACATTATTCTAAAATGACCCAGCTTCGAAACTAATATTGATAAGTGACAAACATGATATTGACAATTGACTTTACATATTTAATTATTCTGAAAAATAATAAAACTCAAGACAACCGTTGACAATTGTTACTAACCGTTGTTATCCATTCAACTAACAGGTGCTTAATAATGTGAACACTTACTAATGAATATAACTATATATTATCTATCAAAAAACAATGGTTATTGATTATTCGATTAGAGAACATTATTATTGATTAGCCGGACGAACTGAGATGACAACATGTGCATGGTATCTGTACTGTCCTCCAGGGAAATGAGTCCCCCTCTCCTCTCACTTATCTGTCTTTGTTTCTATATATTTATTTGTTCCGATAGATAGTGTACTTAATGTGTGTAGCTCATCACCGCTGCAAGTTCGAATCCACCTGGGGGTTATCACGTGAGGAATATTTCCAACGAATCCACCTGGGGGTTTATCACGTGACGAATATTTCCAACGAATCCACCTGTGGGTTATCACGTGAGGAATATTTCCAACGAATCCACCTGGGGGTTATCACGTGAGGAATATTTCCAACGAATCCACCTGGGGGTTATCACGTGAGGAATATTTCCAACGAATCCACCTGGGGCTTATCACGTGAGGAATATTTCAACGAATCCACCTGGGGATTATCACGTGACGAATATTTCCAACGAATCCACCTGGGGGTTATCACGTGAGGAATATTTCCAACGAATCCACCTGGGGGTTATCACGTGAGGAATATTTCCAACGAATCCACCTGGGGGTTATCACGTGAGGAATATTTCCAACGAATCCACCTGGGGGTTATCACGTGAGGAATATTTCCAACGAATCCACCTGGGGGTTATCACGTGAGGAATATTTCCAACGAATCCACCTGGGGGTTATCATGTGAGGAATATTTCCAACGAATCCACCTGGGGGTTATCACGTGAGGAATATTTCCAACGAATCCACCTGGGGGTTATCATGTGAGGAATATTTCCAACGAATCCACCTGGGGGTTATCACGTGAGGAATATTTCCAACGAATCCACCTGGGGGTTATCATGTGAGGAATATTTCCAACGAATCCACCTGGGGGTTATCATGTGAGGAATATTTCCAACGAATCCACCTGGGGGTTATCATGTGAGGAATATTTCCAACGAATCCACCTGGGGGTTATCATGTGAGGAATATTTCCAACGAATCCACCTGGGGGTTATCATGTGAGGAATATTTCCAACGAATCCACCTGGGGGTTATCATGTGAGGAATATTTCCAACGAATCCACCTGGGGGTTATCATGTGAGGAATATTTCCAACGAATCCACCTGGGGGTTATCATGTGAGGAATATGTCCAACGAATCCACCTGGGGATTATCACGTGAGGAATATTTCCAACGAATCCACCTGGGGGTTATCACGTGAGGAATATTTCCAACGAATCCACCTGGGGGTTATCACGTGAGGAATATTTCCAACGAATCCACCTGGGGGTTATCACGTGAGGAATATTTCCAACGAATCCACCTGGGGATTATCACGTGAGGAATATTTCCAACGAATCCACCTGGGGGTTATCACGTGAGGAATATTTCCAACGAATCCACCTGGGGGTTATCATGTGAGGAATATTTCCAACGAATCCACCTGGGGGTTATCATGTGAGGAATATTTCCAACGAATCCACCTGGGGATTATCACGTGAGGAATATTTCCAACGAATCCACCTGGGGGTTATCATGTGAGGAATATTTCCAACGAATCCACCTGGGGGTTATCATGTGAGGAATATTTCCAACGAATCCACCTGGGGGTTATCATGTGAGGAATATTTCCAACGAATCCACCTGGGGGTTATCATGTGAGGAATATTTCCAACGAATCCACCTGGGGGTTATCATGTGAGGAATATTTCCAACGAATCCACCTGGGGGTTATCACGTGAGGAATATTTCCAACGAATCCACCTGGGGGTTATCACGTGAGGAATATTTCCAACGAATCCACCTGGGGGTTATCATGTGAGGAATATTTCCAACGAATCCACCTGGGGATTATCATGTGAGGAATATTTCCAACGAATCCACCTGGGGGTTATCATGTGAGGAATATGTCCAACGAATCCACCTGGGGGTTATCATGTGAGGAATATGTCCAACGAATCCACCTGGGGGTTATCACGTGAGGAATATTTCCAACGAATCCACCTGGGGGTTATCATGTGAGGAATATGTCCAACGAATCCACCTGGGGATTATCACGTGAGGAATATGTCCAACGAATCCACCTGGGGGTTATCACGTGAGGAATATTTCCAACGAATCCACCTGGGGGTTATCACGTGAGGAATATGTCCAACGAATCCACCTGGGGGTTATCACGTGAGGAATATGTCCAACGAATCCACCTGGGGGTTATCACGTGAGGAATATGTCCAACGAATCCACCTGGGGGTTATCACGTGAGGAATATGTCCAACGAATCCACCTGGGGGTTATCATGTGAGGAATATGTCCAACGAATCCACCTGGGGGTTATCACGTGAGGAATATGTCCAACGAATCCACCTGGGGGTTATCACGTGAGGAATATTTCCAACGAATCCACCTGGGGGTTATCACGTGAGGAATATTTCCAACGAATCCACCTGGGGGTTATCACGTGAGGAATATTTCCAACGAATCCACCTGGGGGTTATCACGTGAGGAATATTTCCAACGAATCCACCTGGGGGTTATCATGTGAGGAATATTTCCAACGAATCCACCTGGGGGTTATCACGTGAGGAATATTTCCAACGAATCCACCTGGGGGTTATCACGTGAGGAATATTTCCAACGAATCCACCTGGGGGTTATCACGTGAGGAATATTTCCAACGAATCCACCTGGGGGTTATCATGTGAGGAATATTTCCAACGAATCCACCTGGGGGTTATCACGTGAGGAATATTTCCAACGAATCCACCTGGGGGTTATCACGTGAGGAATATTTCCAACGAATCCACCTGGGGGTTATCACGTGAGGAATATTTCCAACGAATCCACCTGGGGGTTATCACGTGAGGAATATGTCCAACGAATCCACCTGGGGGTTATCACGTGAGGAATATTTCCAACGAATCCACCTGGGGGTTATCA
The DNA here is from genome assembly GCA_014843695.1 of Archivesica marissinica. Lineage (NCBI taxonomy): Eukaryota > Metazoa > Mollusca > Bivalvia > Venerida > Vesicomyidae > Archivesica > Archivesica marissinica. The sequence continues at coordinate 36,467,838 of CM026396.1, forward strand.
CGTGAGGAATATTTCCAACGAATCCACCTGGGGGTTATCATGTGAGGAATATGTCCAACGAATCCACCTGGGGATTATCACGTGAGGAATATTTCCAACGAATCCACCTGGGGGTTATCACGTGAGGAATATTTCCAACGAATCCACCTGGGGGTTATCACGTGAGGAATATTTCCAACGAATCCACCTGGGGGTTATCACGTGAGGAATATTTCCAACGAATCCACCTGGGGGTTATCACGTGAGGAATATGTCCAACGAATCCACCTGGGGGTTATCACGTGAGGAATATGTCCAACGAATCCACCTGGGGGTTATCACGTGAGGAATATTTCCAACGAATCCACCTGGGGGTTATCACGTGAGGAATATGTCCAACGAATCCACCTGGGGGTTATCACGTGAGGAATAT
>CM026396.1:36469249-36484249 GCA_014843695.1 Archivesica marissinica
GAATCCACCTGGGGATTATCACGTGAGGAATATGTCCAACGAATCCACCTGGGGATTATCACGTGAGGAATATGTCCAACGAATCCACCTGGGGATTATCACGTGAGGAATATGTCCAACGAATCCACCTGGGGATTATCACGTGAGGAATATTTCCAACGAATCCACCTGGGGGTTATCACGTGAGGAATATTTCCAACGAATCCACCTGGGGATTATCACGTGACGAATATTTCCAACGAATCCACCTGGGGGTTATCATGTGAGGAATATTTCCAACGAATCCACCTGGGGATTATCATGTGAGGAATATTTCCAACGAATCCACCTGGGGGTTATCACGTGAGGAATATTTCCAACGAATCCACCTGGGGGTTATCACGTGAGGAATATTTCCAACGAATCCACCTGGGGGTTATCACGTGAGGAATATGTCCAACGAATCCACCTGGGGGTTATCACGTGAGGAATATGTCCAACGAATCCACCTGGGGGTTATCACGTGAGGAATATGTCCAACGAATCCACCTGGGGGTTATCACGTGAGGAATATGTCCAACGAATCCACCTGGGGGTTATCACGTGAGGAATATGTCCAACGAATCCACCTGGGGGTTATCACGTGAGGAATATGTCCAACGAATCCACCTGGGGGTTATCACGTGAGGAATATGTCCAACGAATCCACCTGGGGGTTATCACGTGAGGAATATTTCCAACGAATCCACCTGGGGGTTATCACGTGAGGAATATGTCCAACGAATCCACCTGGGGGTTATCACGTGAGGAATATTTCCAACGAATCCACCTGGGGGTTATCACGTGAGGAATATTTCCAACGAATCCACCTGGGGGTTATCACGTGAGGAATATTTCCAACGAATCCACCTGGGGGTTATCACGTGAGGAATATGTCCAACGAATCCACCTGGGGGTTATCACGTGAGGAATATGTCCAACGAATCCACCTGGGGGTTATCACGTGAGGAATATGTCCAACGAATCCACCTGGGGGTTATCACGTGAGGAATATGTCCAACGAATCCACCTGGGGGTTATCACGTGAGGAATATGTCCAACGAATCCACCTGGGGGTTATCACGTGAGGAATATGTCCAACGAATCCACCTGGGGGTTATCACGTGAGGAATATGTCCAACGAATCCACCTGGGGGTTATCACGTGAGGAATATGTCCAACGAATCCACCTGGGGGTTATCACGTGAGGAATATGTCCAACGAATCCACCTGGGGGTTATCACGTGAGGAATATGTCCAACGAATCCACCTGGGGGTTATCATGTGAGGAATATGTCCAACGAATCCACCTGGGGGTTATCACGTGAGGAATATGTCCAACGAATCCACCTGGGGGTTATCACGTGAGGAATATGTCCAACGAATCCACCTGGGGGTTATCACGTGAGGAATATGTCCAACGAATCCACCTGGGGGTTATCACGTGAGGAATATTTCCAACGAATCCACCTGGGGGTTATCATGTGAGGAATATGTCCAACGAATCCACCTGGGGGTTATCATGTGAGGAATATGTCCAACGAATCCACCTGGGGGTTATCACGTGAGGAATATTTCCAACGAATCCACCTGGGGGTTATCACGTGAGGAATATGTCCAACGAATCCACCTGGGGGTTATCACGTGAGGAATATGTCCAACGAATCCACCTGGGGGTTATCACGTGAGGAATATGTCCAATTGGCTTGCGGGAGGTATGTGGTTCTATCCGGGTGTACCGGAACTCTGCTCGAAAGGACACCCGGGCTCTTCATCCACCAATAATGGAGAGTCGCCACAATACTTTAGTTGTTGGTGACAATTCACACCCCCTCGTACCGCCCAAAAAATAAATTTGTATTTACTTAGGGCGGCAATTCTAAAACCAAAAATGAACCACATTTCGTGCATGTGACTAGATCATTTAAGTACCGTGATTAGTTATTTTAGATTTGTGGAGGATAGTGCAATGATACAGACAGAGACCCATTCCAGAGTCTCCTCTGGTTCTTTTACGTGTACGGTGTACAGCACCGACACGCGACCTCGGTTTAACGTCCCATCTGAAAGACTGTTAATTTTATTAGGGTCAGACGGGGAGATCGAACCTACGATCCCTGGATTACCAGTCCAGCGTGTTACCACTGGACTACATAGCCGATACTGTGTCGTTTCTAGTGCTACTACATATATACCCGTAGACAACATAACCAGACACACAAACCCATATTGTTATAAACACATCCCTGTCAACAAAGATTCATACAAATTCTCTTTTTATCCAAGAACCGTCATCCAATGGAACTTGTTTCCCCTTGCCGCACATGAAGCAATAACTGTTGATGGCTTTAAAGCACGTATCCCTGTTTCTTCCCTCCCAACCATGATCTAAAGCATTCACTCTATGTACAAAATCTTAAACAAGCACTGTAGTATATCTGTCTTTGGACATTCACTTATTTGTTAATTAATCATTGTAAATATCATCATCTCAAAATTCACCAGCGACGACACATAATCCTCAATATTGAGGGAGTGCCGAAATCACCAAGAAGAAGAAGAAGAAGAAGATATATTAATCTATATTGTATTACTCTAATTATAACATAATGAAAGTAATCAAATACAATCAGTAGGGAATAGGTATCAAGCGTTCATCTCTATCAAAAGGGAAATAACTCAATTTTTGTTTTATCATCAAAATGTTATCCCACTACTACTTACTTCCCCTTGTATACCATTGTTTATATATAGACTGCATGTTATATTGTTTTGCTGTTGTACCTATTGTGCTTCGAGCGAGGGTAGAGCAGTACAACCAGTCTAACTACATACTGTATGTTCATAATCTCATGCTACACATACCTCGGCTTCATTGAGAACCATTTGATGCATTCTACTCAAAATCCTATTGCTTTTAGCTTTTGAAAAAATCAGCATGCGTTTGGTTTGAATTAACACCAATTGTAACGTAAGCTGGTAACGTTTTTAACGTCATAATCACTATCATGTGGAACTACGATATTATGCCAGAGATAATGTTTTGCATTAAATGAAATATATCGGACAGAGCTTATTAATTTCAATACGAATTCCTTTTAAAGTTTAATATGAAATCTTAGCACGGAATATGTATGAATTTGTTAGAATTTATTCTTAGTATTTATTAATAACACCAGCTTTTAGTTTCTGCACTGTTCCTGAAGCTTCGATAACTTGAGTGCGAACTTATGATTTTTATTTGTTCAAATGTTGATTATTATTAATTATAGTGTGCGTTATAGAGTGTTATTTGATGCGTACATGCACAGGAGTAAATTGAATTTTAAGTGAAAGTATAAATTAAGGTACTGCTCTACTTTCTCGTTTCAGCTGAACTGCGCCGAATTCCTCGCCTTGCATCGTGGAACCATATGATTTATGCTTTACCGCCATCTTTGAATTCACCGGAACTAGTTCATTATGCGCGCGCAGCTGAGCTGTTCAAGAGGCTAGAACGTTATGTCGCCAAGGACAATCGGCGTGGTTCCTGAAATATATATTAGTTATGCAAGAATAGAGGCTGCCATGACATTGTGAATGCCTGAATGTTGTTTGATTGTGTGTTGTTTGGAGTTTTGTTTATAAACATTTTTTCATGAAGCTATATAGTTTCGAAAATCAAGTGGTATGAGTGAATATGCAAGCTTTTTCACAGCAGTTGAAAACATTTCCGGCTCATGACGAGTTAAGCCGAACATATGATATGTTTATATTAAACAGAAAGGTTATGCTGCAAAACACACATCCACGATATTTCCAAGAAACATATTCATAAACATCACTATATGTTATCACCATCGTCCACCCTCCATCCCTCGCCCTCATAATATTACTAACATTACGACCATACCAAGGCAGCATTTATTTTATAAGCCGATATTTGTTCCTACACAGTGTTGAGATATATTCACTCCGATTAAGGGGCTATGTCATCTTCAATGTGCTAGATATTGACCCAAAACAATACTTTTGAAAATAAACAAAAACAAGCACTGTCACCATATGTTTCGTTTTATTAAATTAAATATTAGCCCAACTTTGATGTTTACAAATATAAAGTTGAGTTTGAAAATATACGGTTAATAAATGAATCTCTAGAACAATAGATTATTCATTGGGCGTCATATCGACCATAAGGAATGAACAATTTATGTCAATATTTTACAGAGTTATGCTATGGGTAACTATCTAGGGTTTATAGAGTTGAACATACATAGACACATTATGCTATGCAGAAAGAGCAAAATCACTGAAGACATGTTTGACCTTGGTTTGTTTTGGTCGCGAAATTAGGCGACACATTTTTTAGAGGGCAAAAAAGTTACCATAGATACAATAAATCTTGAAAAATCTCTCTATAAACCCTAGATAGTTACCCATAGCATAGCTGCGTAAAATATTGACATAAACTGTTCACTCCTTATGGTCGATATGACGCCCAATACATAATCTATTGTTCTAGAGATTCATTAATTAACCATACATTTTCAGACTCAAGTTTCAATTTATAAACATCACAGTTAGGGCAATATTTAATTTATTAAAAATGAGCGTGGTGATAGTGCTTTGTGTTGTTTATTTTTGAAGTATTGGTTTTGGGTCAATATCTAGCACATTGAAGATGACATAGCCCCTTAACAAGTGTCCGTAATCTTTAAGATATATAAAATATATACTAGAGGACATAGAAAACTCACACCTACATTATATACTAGAGGACATAGAAAACGCACACATACATTATATACTAGAGGACAGAGAAAACGAACACCTACATTATATGATTATTATTACATGAAAACGAAAGACGAAGGATTCCATCAAAGATATATCACATCTGTATTACAAAACACAAACTGAACAACTAAACATATTCCAAAATGTTTAAAACTATGTATTTATATAGTAATAGTTATTGTTTTCATGTAAAACCACACTTATCCGAAGTGCGCGTTTTCTATGTCCTCTAGTATACAATATCCGCATCAATAATGCACACCGTTCTGTATGCCAATAATAGTTAAAGCGACACTACATCAGTGAAAACACAAATTTCTACAGAATGTATTTTCCTATTATATAGTATGATGTTTTTCCAATGTTTGCCTCAAATACTGAGTATTTCAACAAATAAATAAACGTCGTATACGCGGTTTGTTGACATAACAAAATAATGTAAATAGGGTCGACATCCATGCGTAATATATCTAGTGTATCCTGAATAACACGAGTTATGGTACATATTACCGTGATATCTCACATGTGCCTATGCATATTTATTTGTAGACTAATCTTAGTTAAATTATCTCCAAACGAAAGTATTGCGTGTTTAAGTATTGACTCTAATGACAAACAAACATCAATTCAGGAGCGCGGATGACCGTTATATGAAATCCTACTTTCACTTTTGAAAGTTTGTATACCACAAACACACTGTTTATTGATTCAATGATAGTGTTCGAATGTATTCAGAAGAATTTGTAGTAGCAATGCATGTATACGTGAAACATGCATTGTATTTGCTTTATGCCATGTAGTGTCACTTTAACAAAAGAACACCAACGTTATATAAGACCACGATATGCTGTTTATCACAATTGCCACGTGTCCACTTATATTATGTGTGCCGTATACCGTCGAAAGATAATCCAAACAACAAGAAACCACAGGAACTTGAAATGTTATGCATAAGCCACCAACGGTCTCGTACCTCTTATTTAATAGAGGGTGTGTCCTAGGATAGAGGTACGAGGCCTTTGGTGGCTTATGGATACAATTTCAAGTTCCTGTGAAGAAACACAAATCATGAACAGTATTCATATAAAATATAAAAAAACTTCATCGCATAGAGTATGTAAATATACATATAGCTACACGTATTTAAGTCAATGAATTACCCGATGGGTTAGTTAGCATAGTTTGTACATTCATTCGTAGGTTTCGAGTACCCCTCCCGCTGCCCCTAAACACTTTGAACGACCCTAATGACCCTTCCTCGGTTGTGTATTGATACATAAATTCTACTTAAAAGGGTCGCACGAATTGTATCGGAGAAGTGAGGGGTGATGAATATATGTAGGGTATAACCACAGGGACTTGAAATGTTATCCATAAGCCACCAAAGGGCTCGTACCTCTATCCTAGGACACCCCCTCTATTAAAAAAAGACAGAGGGGATGTCCTAGGATAGCGGTACGAGACCTTTGGTGGCTTATGGATAACATTTCAAGTTCCTGTGGTATAACTGAATGGAGAATGTGTAATACCTCAAATATTCAAATATACAGCACGAAAATCACGTGCGTTTGGTCCCATGTATGTAATCTGCATAGCAGAGCAATCCCGTGTGATAACGTATACACTTCTTGCAATACATGTATATACATTATTTGTATAATAATTGCTAATGTAAATAAAAGGCATTATTTATTCTCATGTCATAGTGTCATAGTGTCTCTGTTTTTGAAATGATTCGAATCGTTTTGAACTGGATTGTGTGTATGTTTTACGTTTATTTATCGTCGCTACCGGTTGCCCATATGAGCGACGCCTCCTGAAGAGATTAGTCATGTTAGATTTTGGAGGATAGTGCAATTATACAGACAGAGACCCATTCCAGAGTCTCCTCTGGTTCTTTTTCGCACCGACACGAGACCACCATCTGAAAGACTGTTAATTTTACTACGGTCAGACGGGGGATCGAACCTGCGATCCCTGGATTACCAGATCAGCGTGTTACCACTGTATTACAGATCCGTCTGAACTGGATATATGAGGAGCTAGGTATTTATAAATTTATTTATCGTCGCTACCGACAGTTTACCTAACAACACATTTCCTGGGCAGGCTAGTGGTTAACCAGTACTTGGTGCACCAACCTCCGAAATAAACTGCCACATTGTTCATATAAAGAGACACGGTCTGAGCGGGGCTCGAAACCGTGCCATCATTGACCATCAGTGGTCATGAAGCTACATACGTTACGGCTCCATGAACGTCAGATGAACCGACATATAAACACGTTACGGTTTCATGAACGTCAGAGGAACCGAAATATAAACACGTTACGGCTCAATGAACGCTAGAGGAACCGACATATAAACACGTTACGGCTACATGAACGTCAGAGGAACCGACATATAAACATGTTACGGTTACATGAACGTCAGAGGAACCGACATATAAACACGTTACGGCTCCATGCACGTCAGAGGAACCGACATATAAACATGTTACGGTTACATGAACGTCAGAGGAACCGACATATAAACACGTTACGTCTACATAAACGTCAGAGGAACCGACATATAAACACGTTACGGCTCCATGAACGTCAGATGAACCGACATATAAACACGTTACGGCTACATGAACGTCAGAGGAACCGACATACAAGCATGTTACGGCTACATGAACGTCAGAGGAACCGACATATAAACACGTTACGGCTACATAAACGTCAGAGGAACCAACACATAAACACGTTACGGCTCCATGAACGTCAGAAGAACCGACATATAAACACGTTACGGCTCCATGAACGTCAGAGGAACCGACATATAAACACGTTACGGCTACATGAACGTCAGAGGAACCGACATATAAACACGTTACGGCTACATAAACGTCAGATGAACCAACACATAAACACGTTACGGCTCCATGAACGTCAGAGGAACCGACATATAAGCACGTTACGGCTCCATGAACGTCAGAGGAACCGACATATGAACATGTTACGGCTCACTGAACGTCAGAGGAACCGACATATAAGCACGTTACGGCTCAATGAACGTCAGAGGAACCGACATATAAACACGTTATGGCTTCATGAATGTTAGAGGAACCGACATATAAACACGTAACGGCTCCATGAACGTCAGAGGAACCGACATATAAACACGTTACGGCTCCATGCACGTCAGAGGAGTCGACATATAGACACGTTACGGCTCCATGAACGTCAGAGGAACCGCCATATAAACACGTTACGGCTACATGAACGTCAGAGGAACCGACATATAAACACGTTACGGATATATGGACGTCAGAAGAACCGACATATAAACACGTTACGGCTCAATGAACGTCAGAGGAACCGACATATAAACACGTTACGGTTTCATGAACGTCAGAGGAACCGACATATAAACACGTTACGGTTTCATGAACGTCAGAGGAACCGACATATAAACACGTTACGGCTCCATGAACGTCAGAGGAACCGACATATAAACAAGTTACGGCTCGATGAACGTCAGAGGAACCGACATATAAATACGTTACGCCTCCATGAACGTCAGAGGAACCGACATATACGCACGTTACGGCTCCATGAACCTCAGAGGAACCGACATATAAACACGTTACGGCTCCATGAACGTCAGAGGAACCGACATATAAACACGTTACGGCTCCATGAACGTCAGAGGAACCGACATATAAATACGTTACGCCTCCATGAACGTCAGAGGAACCGACATATAAGCACGTTACGGCTCCATGAACGTCAGAGGAACCGACATATAAACACGTTACGGCTCCATGAACGTCAGAGGAACCGACATATAAACACGTTACGGCTCCATGAACGTCAGAGGAACCGACATATAAATACGTTACGCCTCCATGAACGTCAGAGGAACCGACATATAAGCACGTTACGGCTCCATGAACGTCAGAGGAACCGACATATAAACACGTTACGGCTCCATGAACGTCAGAGGTACCGACATATAAACACGTTACGGCTCGATGAACGTCAGAGGAACCGACATATGAACACGTTACGGCTCCATGAACGTTAGAGGAACCGACATATAAATACGTTACGCCTCCATGAACGTCAGAGGAACCGACATATAAACACGTTACGGCTCACTGAACGTCAGAGGAACCGACATATAAGCACGTTACGGCTCAATGAACGTCAGAGGAACCGACATATAAACACGTTACGGCTCACTGAACGTCAGAGGAACCGACATATAAGCACGTTACGGCTCAATGAACGTCAGAGGAACCGACATATAAACACGTTACGGCTACATGAATGTCAGAGGAACCGACATATAAACACGTTACGGCTTCATGAATGTTAGAGGAACCGACATATAAACACGTTACGGCTCCATGAACGTCAGAGGAACCGACATATAAACACGTTACGGATACATGCACGTCAGAGGAACCGACATATAAACACATTACGGCTCCATGAACGTCAGAGGAATCGACATATAAACACGTTACGGCTACATGAACGTCAGAGGAACCGACATATAAACACGTTACGGTTCCATGAACGTCAGAGGAACCGACATATAAACACGTTACGGCTCAATAAACGTCAGAGGAACCGACATATAAACACGTTACGGTTCCATGAACGTCAGAGGAACCGACATATAAACACGTTACGGCTCCATGAACGTCAGAGGAACCGACATATAAACACGTTACGGTTTGATGATGAGAATACACTGTATGCGAGTGTCACCTTTGTCTGCCAGCAATGTTATTAAAGCATGCCAACAGTGCTTTACGCACCTTATTTTATTGTCAACATAAGTTACTACTGAGAAACTGAGCAGCTGAGCTATGAAACAAACACTATCCATATTTATTCGGTGGTCACGGGTTCGAGCCCAGCTCAGGCCGTGTCTCATTGATATGAAAAAGTTGGCAGTTTCGTACGGAGGTTGGTGCACCGAAGTACTGGTTAACCGCTGGAGCCTGCCCAGGAAAGGTGTTATTAGGTAAACAGTTTGTTATTCATATAATCCACACTAGTTTTGGTTTGAGAAGGATAAAGATCATGCTATAGATCAATTCCAAACACTTTCTTATCAAATCACTAATTTTAGTTTGAGACGGATAAATCTTACATTTTATCGAATATTTTATCCTTGAAGTTGAACATAAACACGACTACTTCCTAACAGACTGGTTTCCCGAAATATAACATAACATATAACATAATTGTCTTCTTCTGCTACATATATGGCAGTGTCACTATCACAAGTGACCTGTGTGAGGGGGAAGTACGAAGGGTATAACATTTCTCTTCCTAGCCCACTCGACTAAAGTCAGTGACAGATGGGACTTAATAAGAATCAGGGTTGCTGGTCTCTCGCCATTAGTAATCAAAGAAAGGTTTTCTGCTAGGTGCTTTGTTACATAGTTTTCAAAGATCTCGGAATTGACCCAACCACAGTGACTGTGAGATATTCCCCCATCTGCACCAGCAGGAGCGTCAGAAAGGAACTGATTATTCCATCTTTTCCCTGGAAAGACGAAGAATGGGGGCACATGGTTGCCTAATGCGTTTGCTCCACCAATACTTTAATAAATAACATTTAAAGATTTAGGTGATGTTATAGCTTTAGGCTTAGTGTCTTTCGCACAAACAACTTTTGGCGGTGCATGTTGCGTACTCACACCCGTTTCGCCAATGTTGTATATCCTTTCGGGAGATGTAAGACTATCATTGTCCTTTAATACCATACATAATTCCTTGAAGTAATTACTTATTTTCTCTGCTGATGCCTCTCTTTTGCCCTTGATAGGTCCAGTTTCTGTGGTTGTGTATTCTTCAAGTCTGGGTACCTCTTCATGAAAGCATCAAACCAGACAATACTTCGACAATATTGAGCCCGGACATTATTTCCAATGGAACGTGCATAGTCAGCTGCCATGTGTCTAATATTGGTCATGGAATACCCATACCAATGCTTGCTATGTATTTTTGTGCTTTGCTTTGAACGACGCCACCTGAAGAGATTAGTCATTTTAGATTTTTGGAGGATAGTGCAATGATACAGACAGAGACCCATTCCAGAATCTCCTCTGGTTCTTTTACGTGCACGATGTAAAGCACCGACACGAGACATCGGTTTAAAGTCCCATCTGAAAGACTGTTCATTTTATTAGGGTCAGACGGGGGGTCGAACCTGCGATCCCTGGATTACCAGTCCAGCGTGTTACCACTGGACTACATATCCGTCTGTAGTGCTCTGCTAGCTTTTCTTCATCAAGAGGACGTAGCAGGGTTTCTGGTCCAGGACGACATTCAAGAGACACGTTATGCATGGTTCTGTCTCTAAGTGTTGACTCAGGGACGCAGTACACACGTGATGCACGGTACACTGACATCCCTGTCAATGTGGCTGCAAAAGCCCTCTTCAGATTTTCCTTTTCATACGGCTTCTTGTCTCCGGAACTACTTCCCTGCAAAAACCAGACACATTCACTTAATTTTGGATACGGTATGGTATAGGTTTTCCTCCCAAAAATACTAGTAGCAGACTGACAGCTGTAGCAGAGTGCCAAGTGAAATTTCGGAGGAAATACAGACAAAGCAAACAATGTTAGTAAGATTTAGTGAGATTTTCATATATATAAGCTATTTTTTATATTTAATTTACCAAAAGTCGATTCATTTTCCACACATTTATGTGTAAATAACCAAGCGTCAAAAGTGGGTCACTTGTGTTTACTGTAGGTGGCGCTGTAACTTGCTGTCATCAAAATACCGCGAAAATACATGTATCGCGAGAATACCAATAGACTATCTATCTATCTTCCTTTAATGTCGAACCCCTCGCGGGGACGTAGGCATGTTGCGCGTCAAAAAACGCAAAGAAGTTAAAAGTATGAGTAGTTAAAAGCATAATTTAAGAAAGTAATGAAAATAAGTTGTGGTAAAAGTTTAAAAGCAGCTGCGCAGAACAACTAGGGACTGGCATGATCAATATGGCAAACTGCCGTATTGAATTGCTCTATGGTAGGGAGATGGACAATGTCAGGAGGGAGATGGTTCCAATGGTAGATTGTTCTTGCGTGTGATTGGCAGGCTAAGGGTTATATATAACTAGTGTACACTATTTCCGTTTGATCTAACAAAACCTCAGTTACTGTTGGTTGCATTTTATAATCCTTAGGCCTACTGCCAGTAACTGATCCGTTAGGGGCATAAGGAAGGCTTTGATATTGGGGGCGTCCATATTTGTTTTTGACAACAACATCAACAACAACAGCAACAACAGCAACAATAAGGAGGACTAATTCATACAAACTGAAACAAATTTAGGACAACAAATCTACCAAATACTAACCTTCGTGTTGATGCCGCCGTACAGTTTATAACAATATAACTGGTTCCTCTATATACCGTTAATTTCGGTACACATCCACGAAATGATACTTTATGTAGGACCTACATGTTTTGTCATATTTATTTGTCATATTATTATAGTCGGATTAGTCATGAATACGCTACGCACATGTCCTAAATTTAGTGTCCATGGTAGATATGATATTGCCCTCAACTGTAGTCTGTAAGTAAACTAGCGGAGTCGGTAGTTAACTTACAGGTTACAGTATGACAGTCACAGGCCATGACTGTGGCATCCGTGGTCCAGTGGTAGAGCGTCGGATTTGGAATCGACCAGTCCCTGGTTCGATACTCGGTCAGGCCACATTGAGCAAAGCACATCACACACATTGCTTAGTCCTGGTTAACCACTTTGGTCGGCTCTAAGCTTGCCCAGGAAAACATATCTGCGTCCCCGCAAAGGGTTTGACATTAATGGAACATACCTACGTAGAGTAAGCACTCGTTATTTCCCCTGAGTTGCGCGTGGATGGCGTAAGGAACATAACTTATAATAACAAATCCACTAGATTGACAGAGTTGTCCCCCCTACAGCAGACCATATTTAAATTAATTTAAAAATAATTATGCTATCTCAACCAGAAGGCTTCAAGCCTTTCAACGTCCAACAGAAATAACAAAAACTAAAACTAAAACATATAAATAATGTAATAGCCTAATAGGACGATTGAACATTCACTCTGCATAATACACACTCGGGTTGGTTAAACATATTAATTTTCTATCGTGTACATGGTTATGTACAACAATGGAAATGTGGAATTGGACAGAAAGCTATACAGCGTATGGTTGTCCTCACACTGTGTGACGTCCGTGGTCCAGTGGTAGAGCGTCGGATTTAGAATCGAACGGTCCCGGGTTCGATACTCGGTCAGGCTACGTATGTAGTGTCATTGAGCAAGGCACCGCACACACATTGCTTAGTACTGGTTAATCGCTTAAGTCGGCTGAGCCTGCCCAGGAAAACATGTCTAAGTCCCCGCGAGGGGTTTGACATTAAAGGAACATTCACACACACTCGGGTTGTGTATTGAGTGACTGTATATAAATTATAAAATGCATACTTTAGTAATTAAATGCAAACATGTTGATAATAACATGAAACCCTGTCCAATAGTATATACCACATCCCTGCTGGAACATCCGCGAATCATATGGGAACCAATTATTGTTGCAGAATTTCAACTGCGTAAATACATTGACAGGGCCATTTCTGGATTCCAGCTCAAGCCTGTATTTCTATGCGCACACCAGTGAAAGCTTGGAACTAGTTCCCTGAAAACAATTGTACAATTTTAATACCTATAATACGAATACATAACAGTAATTCTTATCACATAAATTCCCATTCGTCCAGAAAACAAAATATAATGTTGTGTTTATTTACAAACACCGTCAAATGTCATAACACATTTGTAACATAATCCACGTAAGACTATAATTTCTGACGGATCTGTAGTCCAGTGGTAACACGCTGGACTCGTATTCCAGGGACCGCAGGTTCTATCCCCCGTCTGACCCTAATAAAATTAATAGTCTTTCAGATGGGACGTTAAACCGAGGTTTCGTGTCAGTGCTTTACACCGTACACGTAAAAGAACCAGAGGAGACTCTGTAATGGGTCTCTGTCTGTATCATTGCACTATCTTCCAAAAATCTAAAATGAGGCGTTGCTCATATGGGCAACCTGTAGCGACGATAAATTAACGTAAAACACATACATTAAATGCACGTTTCCTTGAAAATGTGAAAATGATACCAACATGTCCATAATAGAACACACACAATGCACACAAATAGAACACACAATGAACACAAATAGAATACACACAATGAACACAAATAGAACACACAATGCACACAAATAGAACACACAATGCACACAAATAGAACACACAATGAACACAAATAGAACACACAATGCACACAAATAGAACACACAATGTACACAAATAGAACACACAATGAACATAAATAGAACACACAATGCACACCAATAGAACACACAATGCACACCAATAGAACACACAATGAACACAAATAGAACACACACTGCACATAAATAGAACACACAATGAACACACATATAACACACATAGAACACACAATGCACACACATAGAACACACAATGTACACAAATAGAACACACAATGTACACAAATAGAACACACAATGAACACAAATATAACACACAATGCACACACATAGAACACACAATGCACACAAATAGAACACACAATGCACACACATAGAACACACAATGCACACAAATAGAACACACAATGCACACACATAGAACACCCAATGAACACAAATAGAACACACAATGAACACAAATAGAACCCACAATGCACACAAATAGAACCCACAATGCCCACAATTATCACACACAATGAACACAAATAGAACACACAATGCACACAAATAGAACACACAATGTACACAAATAGAACACGCAATGCACACACATAGAACACACAATGCACATAAATAGAACACACAATGCACACAAATATAACACACACTGTACACAAATAGAACACACAATGCACACAAATAGAACACACACTGCACACAAATAGAACACACACTGCACACACATAGAACACACACAATGTACACACATAGAACACACAATGCGCACAAATAGAACACACAATGAACACAAATAGAACACACACAATGAACACACATAAAACACACACTGAACACAAATAGAACACACACAATTAACACAAATAGAACACACATAATGAACACACAT
>CM026396.1:36486749-36584744 GCA_014843695.1 Archivesica marissinica
ATGCACACACATAGAACACACATAATGAACACAAAGAGAACACACACCATTAATACAAATCGAACACACACAATTAATACAAATCGAACACACAATGAACACAAATAGAACACACAATACACACAAATAGAACACACAATGAACACACAATACACACAAATAGAACACACAATGTACACAAATAGAACACAATTAACACAAATGTAACACACACAATGAACACAAATAGAACACACAATGAACACAAATAGAACACACACAATGTACACAAATAGAGCACATAATGAACACAAATAGAACACACAATTAGCACAAATAGAACACATAATGAACACAAATAGAGCCACATTAAAAAGCACAACTTGCCATTTTAGGCAAAAGAAGGACGGATTATTTTGCTGCGCCATTATCTTGTTTTGGCGTATTCAAAACATGTGAATTACATCGCTCATAGCTAGCTATTGCTGAATACAGTCAAACCTGTGTTAGTGGTCACCTCTATTAAGCAGCCAGCCTGTATTAAGCAGCCAGTTTACATATTCCCAATGTGTTGTTTTATTATACACTTGACCTCTATTAAGCAGCCACCTGTGCTAAGCAGCCACTTTCTATGATTCCCTTGGCTGGCTGTTTAAGACAGGTTTGACTGTATATAAATTGTCCATGGATTGATTTGGAATGTGCTTTTATTATCAAAGGAGAACAACCTGAGCTTGATTGGTAAACAATCAAGCTTGGATCATGAGCTTGTCGAGATGAAACGAGAGCTGTATGACGGGAAGGAACGAGAACTCGACCTCAAAGACCAGCTGCAGTTTATTGAGACGGATGTAAAGAAAATGCAGAAGAAGGTTAGCTCGTATTTGACAATGCTATTAAATTCACATAAAATGTATTTTCCTTCGTCTGTGTAATGAATATTGCGAGTATACTCTTGACAGAGAGTGGCAATAACTAGAATTGATGATGATGCATACTATCTTGGATTAGGAGAGGTAGCAACCCTTAACCTGTAGAGTGGTGGAACCTATGCTCGGCGTATTCCTATCCTCGGCGTATTTTTTCCATTTACATCCGTATTTAAAATATTTAAATAGTTCTAACCTATTTTCGCTGACAGAGGTGAAGCATGGTTCAATAGCATTCCGTTGTGCGTACCGGTAGCCTAATGCAACTGTCATCTGACTGGTTCAGTAGCCGAATATAAACAGATAACTTGATGGGAATTTTTTTTCCATCGAAATGATGCGGTTTATGAGCATTTCAGGTAGCTATCCGAATTGGAAAAAAATGTACAAATAACCAGAACAAAAGTTTCTTATGAGTTTTAATATTGTTAGTTATTGATGTTACTAAGTCAAAATAATATATTCAACATTTACACGTGCATACATAAACAAATTCAGGTACGCCGTGCATAGGTGCCCTAAAGTATCTAGTTCCCCATGGAAACAGGTGCCGTTGCGATAGCTGTACTGAGGCGCATGGTCACGTAATGAAGCTAACATTTTCAACAACAATTTTTTGAAAGTTGTGTTCACGACTTAAGAAAATAATAATATATGGCAAGTGCATTTAACTTTTTTATAGGCCATGTAGGATTTACGCCGAGCATAGGTACCACCACTCTGTATATAAGACCCATGTGCATATAAGACGTGCATTTGATGACTTTACCCCTGTCTGCCTGCGATACATTCTCAAATATCTTCTATTTCTTCTGCATTCATGCCAGTATTACATTTCTGTCATTTCTAAGCAATATGCACACTTGGTATACATGTATTAGTTGTCCAATATATTACTGTGTATTTTGAACTGCAAGGAGAGAAACTTTAATAGCTCTGCTTCCGTTGTAATCCTTTCCTATATACTTACGTCTTTGATTGTGTGTACATTTATTGTTTTGTGAATGTATATAGTGGAATAAATATGCTTACACCAACCCATAACCTGCTAATCGCAACAAAGGTTGCATTTGCAAACAGTATAGAGCCAGATCAGACGGCACAAAACTCGTCGTATGGTTATGTTGCATGCTATTCTAGTAATGGAGCTAAAACCTTTGGTTGAATAACAAACAACATAGATCTTTATCTGGACCTGTGTTGTTTGTACATTCATTCAAATTTATTCGATATAATACCATAATATGAACCTGCAATCCCTGAATTACCAGTCCAGCATGTTACCACTGGACTACAGATCCGTAGCATGTTACCACTGGACTATAGATCCGTAGCATGTTACCACTGGACTATAGATCCGTAGCATGTTACCACTGGACTACAGATCCGTAGCATGTTACCACTGGACTATAGATCCGTAGCATGTTACCACTGGACTACAGATCCGTAGCATGTTACCACTGGACTACAGATCCGTAGCATGTTACCACTGGACTATAGATCCGTAGCATGTTACCACTGGACTATAGATCCGTAGTATATTACCACTGGACTACAGATCCGTAGCATGTTACCACTGGACTACAGATCCGTAGCATGTTACCACTGGACTACAGATCCAGCATGTTACCACTGGACTACAGATCCAGCATGTTACCACTGGACTACAGATCCGTAGCATGTTACCACTGGACTATAGATCCGTAGCATGGCCACGTATGTAGTGTTAGAGAGGAAGGCACCTGACACACATTGCTTAGTACTGGTTAACCACTTAGGTCGGCTAAGCTTGCCCAGGAAAACATGTCTACATCCCCGCAAGGGGTTTGACATTAATGGAACATACATACAGTCAAACCTGTGTTAGTGGTCACCTCTATTAAGCAGCCAACCTGTATTAAGCAGCCAGTTTACATATTCCCAATGTGTTGTTTTATTATACATTTGACCTCTATTAAGCAGCCACCTGTGCTAAGCAGCCACTTTCTGTGATTCCCTTGGCTGGCTGTTTAAGACAGGTTTGACTGTACATACATATTGACAGAGACGAACTATTGCATGATAACACATTTGTTTAGAAACCGTGACATCTCGAGCAGGAAGGTGACAATAAATTAACATATGTTTTCACGTATATATATATATATATATATATATATATATATATATATATATATATATCATTGCTATTTCACATGATTCCCAAAGAAATATACTAGAGGACATGGAAAACGCACACCTACATTATATGATTATTAGTACATGAAAATTACGTGATTAATATAAGTTGTAAGAACTTGTTTCGCAATCGAGCTGAAATAATTTTCTATACACTAACTCTCAAAATTAAATCTATGAATTTCCAAATTGTCAAATCATCTTGAAAATTGAAAGAGAAATGTCCTATCCAATCAACAGTAGTCCAGTGGTAACAGTTCGTTGGTAACTCGCACGTTCGATCCCCCGTCTGACCCTAATAAAATTAACAGTCTTTCAGATGGGACTTTAAACCGAGCTTTCGTGTCGGTGCTGTGCACCGTGCACGTAAAATTACCAGAGGAGACTTTGGCATTGGGTCTCTGCCTGTATCATTGCACTATCCTCCAACAATCTAAAATGACTAATCTCTTCAGGAGGCGTCGCTCATATGGGCAACCGGTAGCGACGATAAATTAACGTAACACACAAAATATCCAGTCAATGAAGTGTTCTAACGCATGTGAGAGGTCAGGTGTGTAATCGTCTTGTAACTCCAGTTGTTACTTCAGTTCTCTATATCAATACTAACTCAAGTCAGATGGCTGACGTACAGGTGAGTTACTCGACTTGACACACTTTGTTCTTTACATCTATGTACCTCAGGTGATAGATCTGGAGGAAGAAAATGATAACCTCTGTAAGCAGATCAAGACAATGTCGAGAGAACGTGTGGCAAACTGTCAGAGTCCCGCCAATTCAAATTCATGTGAATCTAAAACGGAAGCGGAAGTAGAATTGACGATTCAACTAGAATTGTCAGAGAAGGAGTTGTCTGTTCTTAAAAGGAATATTTTGGCGTTAGATGAAGAAAACGAAATGTTGCACAGAGAAATGTTTCTAATTGAAAAGAAGCTAAAAGATCAGGATCGGCTTTTAAAAGTAATGCCAGAGCCATCTTCTCCGAAATCATATTACGAGGACAAAATAAAACAATATGAAAAAGAAGCCAATGAATTTAGGTCAAAACTATTGGACAAAGAAAATGAATTGGAGCACATGTACGCACAGATCCAATCAATGCAGGTGCAGACAATGCGTGGCAAACATCTTAAATCGCTTGATTTAGAATCTGATTACAATATAGTAGTTGACCTAAAGAGACAAGTGGAAATAGGTCATCAAGAAAATGAAGCTTTGAAAAAAGGAATTCTGAATTTGAAAGACGATAAGAGCTGTCTAGTTGATGAGATCAGGACTTTAGAAGAGAGACGTATTCAAGATCGCCCAGTGTTATCTACTCTGGCCGTGGCGTACGTGGAAACAGAAGAGTCAGCACATATGAGAACAGAACTTCAACTGAAGGAAGTATCTCAACAACTTCTGATAGAAAGAATTCAGTCTCTTCTAAAACATGTTTTGTCATTGAGTGTGTCCCAGTTACCGAACGCGCACATTTTAGAAATTGCAAAAAAATCGAGTGCAGACAAACTAATTGAATGGAGTACCGATACGAGGGAATACAACACTTCTACTGCTACAGTAATGAAACCGAGTGAAACGAATTCAGTTTCAGGTACTGTCTGTGAGCTAAACACAATCATTCGCTCAGAGTATCCAGGTGCACCAGGTAGCAGCAATTACTCGCCGAGTGATGAGGATGTTTGTAATGACGATCTGCACACGATTGTTGAATCACGTGACCCCGACAGGCTCCTGTCTGTTATAGAGGAGATTTATTCAGCGTTGATAGAGCGTTTGTGTGAAGTTGAAATGGATTCGGACAGTGGAGAAGTAGTTCCGCCACAAAATCAGGAATTTAATGTGCGAGGAGGTGATGAGCCACCTGCTGAAATGCAAAGTTCGTCTTTGGATTATACTGAAAGTGTGAAATCAGAAAACACCATGAGTGAAGAACCGGGTAATATACCACAGAACGAAGTAGTACGTTCTCTGACATGTGTACCCAGTGGAAGTTTAATTTCGGTGAAGCATGGTGAACAGGATTTGCGACTCGACTTATCTGCTGGAACTGAAGACGCGCATGTTGAAAATGACGATAACGTGTCATCTGATACAGGTAGTAAATCTGCAGACGACAACAATGCGGACACGATCGGAATACAGAAGACAAGAATCGTGAACTTAGAGGAACACATAGGTAAGTTATATTTTATTGTCCCCGTCCGTCTGTTTTTATATTCCGTTTTTGTTTTTATAGTATTTCGTATTTAAATAGAACCTTTTCATCCCATCCGATTTAATTCTATACTGATTTACATCAGAGGCCGTGAGTTTGCAAAATAGTAAACATATCACAAAGCTATCGTAGATATTATAAGACTATCATAAATCGGCTCTAAAGAGCAATACATGCCGCCGTGACCAATCAGAATCCAGCTGATATTAAATGTGTGTACATATAAGAAATTATGAGATGACTGTATTACCGGTATGTAACCGGTAGCGACGATAAATAAACGTAAAAACACACTGTATTACAATGAATACAAGCAAAGGTATGTGATAGCATGTGTTATTGCACTGTTGATGTGACTTTGTTGACATCATTTATTCTTCACGGAGACTTTCTAGCGCCATTTAGCGAATGTGTGCATCGTTTAACTTTTATATCATAAAAACATCTAGAATAAAAAGATTTATTTTTCGCACAAGTGAATTCTTCAATTATATTTCAATTATATTTCGCTGTCTGATTAGCGCAGCGGTTAACGCGCTCGCCTCTCACCAATGCAACCCAGGTTCGATCCACTGACCGGGAAGTATGTGAGATGGTACGGTTGTCACCAGATCGGACAGGTGGGTTTTCTCCCGGGTACTCCGGTTTCCTCCCAAACGAATGACCACCATATACGCTTTCTTCAGCGCCAACGAGAGTGATTAATATAAGTTGTTTGAATTTTCTTCACAATCGTTGTAAAATAACTATAAAGTTTAAGAGCTGACACAATATTGCCAGTTGATTTCTCAACATACCTGTATTCCAAAAACCGTAACAAAAGTCTGAAGAAATTCAAAAATGTCTCGTTATTTTTTATAATTTAGCCTTGTCCCATACAAAATGGCAACTCCGTATATTCGGTTATTTTGTTGGAAATAAGAGTTAAATCAAGGTGAAAAATAATAATGTATTGCATTCAATTAAATTTCCTATATTTTTGATATTTCTAACCGAAATTTTTAGAGATATGTGTGGAGAATGTGGAAATTGAGAGACTCAAGTTGGCCTAATCTTGATTGTTCCATTATTGATTGCTTACTCAGAAGTTAATGCGCGTACGCCTGTAATGTCGAAGTAATGCCTGAATTCCAGAAACGACATACCTACACTGTGACTTCATGATCACCCAATATATTGATTGTTCCATATTTTGAAAACATGCCTGATCAGAAGTTAATGCATGTAAGCCTGTAATGTCGAAGTTATTCCAGACACAAGATCTAAGAAACGACAGACATGCACCGTGACTTCATGATCACCCAATATCTTGATTGTTCCATATTTTGAGAACATGCCTGACCAGAGGTTAATGCATGTAAGCCTGTAATGTCGAAGTAATGTCTGTAATTCCAGACACAATATCTAAGAAACGACAGACATGCACCGTGACTTCATGATCACCCACTATCTTGATTGTTCCATATTTTGAAAACATGCCTGATCGGAGGTTAATGCATGTAAGTCTGTAATGTCGAAGTAATGCCTGAATTCCAGAAATGACATACCTACACTGTGACTTCATAATCACCCAATCACGTAAGCCTGTAGTGTCGAAGTTATTCCATACACAATATCTAAGAAACGACAGACATGCACCGTGACGTCACGCTCACCTTTATTTCCCATACTGCATAATTCGAGTATTTAAGAAAGTGAGTTCGAGCCCCGCTGGAGCCGTTACGATTGTGCCCTTAGGCAAGGCATTTAATTCCTACCTTGCCTCTTCTCTCCAACTCTCGTGGCGATGGATTCCATCAGGAATGAGGTCTCGAGAGTGATTAATATAAGATTAATATAAGATTAATGTAAGAACTAAGAAAATGATATTACTACTATCTACTATTTACGAAGATCATAAAAATATAGTTGGCAGATAAAAAAGATAATAAAAAAAACACGCAAAACTCCAACAACAAACCAACACTAACATAACGCTTTGAGAGCTTACTGTTGTTATCAGGTGTTTCTGTTTAGCCGATATAACCTGCGTGATCTATCTGCACCAGGGACAGATATAACCTGCGTGATCTATCTGCACCAGGGACAGATATAACCTGCGTGATCTATCTGCACCAGGGACAGATATAACCTGCGTGATCTATCTGCACCAGGGACAGATATAACCTGCGTGATCTATCTGCACCAGGGACAGATATAACCTGCGTGATCTATCTGCACCAGGGACAGATATAACCTGCGTGATCTATCTGCACCAGGGACAGATATAACCTGCGTGATCTATCTGCACCAGGGACAGATATAACCTGCGTGATCTATCTGCACCAGGGACAGATATAACCTGCGTGATCTAACTGCACCAGGGACAGATATAACCTGCATGATCTATCTGCACCAGGAACAGATATAACCTGCGTGATCTATCTGCACCAGGGACAGATATAACCTGCGTGATCTAACTGCACCAGGGACAGATATATAACCTGCCTGATCTATCTGCACCAGGAACAGATATAACCTGCGTGATATATCTGCACCAGGGACAGATATATAACCTGCGTGATCTATCTGCACCAGGAACATATATAACATGCGTGATCTATCTGCACCAGGGACAGATATAACCTGCGTGATCTATCTGCACCAGGAACATATATAACCTGCGTGATCTATCTGCACCAGGGACATATATAACCTGCGTGATCTATCTGCACCAGGAACATATATAACCTGCGTGATCTATCTGCACCAGGGACAGATATAACCTGCGTGATCTAACTGCACCAGGAACAGATATAACCTGCGTGATCTATCTGCACCAGGAACATATATAACCTGCGTGATCTATCTGCACCAGGGACAGATATAACCTGCGTGATCTAACTGCACCAGGAACAGATATAACATGCGTGATCTAACTGCACCAGGAACAGATATAACCTGCGTGATCTAACTGCACCAGGGACAGATATATAACCTGCGTGATCTATCTGCACCAGGAACAGATCAAACATGCGTGATCTATCTGCACCAGGAACATATATATAACCTGCGTGATCTAACTGCACCAGGAACAGATATAACATGCGTGATCTAACTGCACCAGGAACAGATATAACCTGCGTGATCTAACTGCACCAGAAACAGATATAACCTGCGTGATCTATCTGCACCAGGAACAGATATAACCTGCGTGATCTATCTGCACCAGGAACATATATAACCTGCGTGATCTATCTGCACCAGGAACATATATAACCTGCGTGATCTATCTGCACCAGGGACAGATATAACCTGCGTGATCTATCTGCACCAGGGACATATATAACCTGCGTGATCTATCTGCACCAGGGACAGATATAACCTGCGTGATCTATCTGCACCAGGGACATATATAACCTGCGTGATCTATCTGCACCAGGGACATATATAACCTGCGTGATCTATCTGCACCAGGGACAGATATAACCTGCGTGATCTATCTGCACCAGGGACATATATAACCTGCGTGATCTATCTGCACCAGAGACATATATAATCTGCGTGATCTAACTGCACCAGGGACATATATAACCTGCGTGATCTATCTGCACCAGGGACATATATAACCTGCGTGATCTATCTGCACCAGGGACAGATATAACCTGCTTGATATATCTGCACCAGGAACATATATAACATGCGTGATCTATCTGCACCAGGGACAGATATAACCTGCGTGATCTATCTGCACCAGGGACATATATAACCTGAGTGATCTATCTGCACCAGGGACAGATATAACCTGCGTGATATATCTGCACCAGGGACATATATAACCTGCGTGATCTATCTGCACCAGGGACAGATATAAGCTGCGTGATCTATATGCACCAGGGACATATATAACCTGCGTGATCTATCTGCACCAGGGACATATATAACCTGCGTGATATATCTGCACCAGGGACAGATATAACCTGCGTGATCTATCTGCACAAGGAACAGATATAACCTGCGTGATCTATCTGCACCAGGGACAGATATAACCTGCGTGATATATCTGCACCAGGGACATATATAACCTGCGTGATCTATCTGCACCAGGGACATATATAACCTGCGTGATCTATCTGCACCAGGGACATATATAACCTGCGTGATCTAACTGCACCAGGGACATATATAACCTGCGTGATCTATCTGCACCAGGGACATATATATCCTGCGTGATCTATCTGCACCAGGGACAGATATAACCTGAGTGATCTATCTGCACCAGGAACATATATAACCTGCGTGATCTATCTGCACCAGGGACAGATATAATCTGCGTGATCTATCTGCACCAGGGACATATATAACCTGCGTGATATATCTGCACCAGGGACATATATAACCTGCGTGATATATCTGCACCAGGGACATATATAACCTGCGTGATCTATCTGCACCAGGGACAGATATAACCTGCGTGATCTATCTGCACCAGGAACAGATATAACCTGCGTGATCTATCTGCACCAGGGACAGATATAACCTGCGTGATATATCTGCACCAGGGACATATATAACCTGCGTGATCTATCTGCAACAGGGACAGATATAACCTGCGTGATATATCTGCACCAGGCACATATATAACCTGCGTGATCTATCTGCACCAGGGACAGATATAACCTGCGTGATCTATCTGCACCAGGGACAGATATAACCTGCGTGATCTATCTGCACCAGGGACATATATAACCTGCGTGATATATCTGCACCAGGGACATATATAACCTGCGTGATCTATCTGCACCAGGGACATATATAACCTGCGTGATCTATCTGCACCAGGGACATATATAACCTGCGTGATCTATCTGCACCAGGGACATATATAACCTGCGTGATATATCTGCACCAGGGACATATATAACCTGCGTGATCTATCTGCACCAGGAACATATATAACCTGCGTGATCTATCTGCACCAGGGACATATATAACCTGCGTGATCTATCTGCACCAGGGACATATATAACCTGCGTGATCTATATGCACCAGGAACAGATATAACCTGCGTGATATATCTGCACCAGGGACATATATAACCTGCGTGATCTATCTGCACCAGGAACATATATAACCTGCGTGATCTATCATGAACAGGAACATATATAACCTGCGTGATCTATCTGCACCAGGAACCTATATAACCTGCGTGATATATCTGCACCAGGAACATATATAACCTGCGTGATCTATATGCAACAGGAACAGGAACAGATATAACCTTCGTGATCTATCTGCACCAGGAACATATATAACCTGCGTGATATATCTGCACCAGGAACATATATAACCTGCGTGATATATCTGCACCAGGAACAGATATAACCTGCGTGATATATCTGCACCAGGAACAGATATAACCTGCGTGATATATCTGCACCAGGAACAGATATAACCTGCGTGATATATCTGCACCAGGGACAGATATAACCTGCGTGTACTATCTGCACCAGGAATATATATAACCTGCGTGATATATCTGCACCAGGGACAGATATAACCTGCGTGATCGATCTGCACCAGGGACAGATATAACCTGCCTTATCTATCTGCACAAGGGACAGATATAACCTGCGTTATCTATCTGCACCAGGGACAGATATAACCTGCCTGATCTATCTGCACCAGGGACATATATAACCTGCGTGATCTATCTGCACCAGGGACAGATATAACCTGCCTTATCTATCTGCACAAGGGACAGATATAACCTGCGTTATCTATCTGCACCAGGGACAGATATAACCTGCTGATCTATCTGCACCAGGGACAGATATAACCTGCGTTATCTATCTGCACCAGGAACAGATATAACCTGCGTGATCTATCTGCACCAGGAACATAATATAACCTGCGTGATCTATCTGCACCGGGAACAGATATAACCTGCGTGATCTATCTGCACCAGGAACATATATAACCTGCGTGATCTATCTGCACCAGGAACAGATATAACCAGCGTGATCTATCTGCACCAGGGACAGATATAACCTGCGTTATCTATCTGCACCAGGGACAGATATAACCTGCGTGATCTATCTGCACCAGGGACATATATAACCTGCGTTATCTATCTGCACCAGGAACAGATATAACCTGCGTTATCTGCACCATGAACATATATATGAACATATATAACCTGGTGATCTATCTGCACCAGGGACAGATATAACCTGCGTGATCTATCTGCACCAGGGACATATATAACCTGCGTGATCTATCTGCACCAGGGACATATATAACCTGCGTGATCGATCTGCACCAGGGACAGATATAACCTGCGTGATCTATCTGCACCAGGGACAGATATAACCTGCGTGATCTATCTGCACCAGGGACAGATATAACCTGCGTGATCTATCTGCACCAGGGACATATATAACCTGCGTTATCTATCTGCACCAGGAACAGATATAACCTGCGTTATCTGCACCATGAACATATATAACCTGGTGATCTATCTGCACCAGGGACAGATATAACCTGCGGGATCTATCTGCACCAGGAACAGATATAACCTGCGTGATCTATCTGCAACAGGAATAGATATAACCTGCGTGATATATCTGCACCAGGAACAGATATAACCTGCGTGATCTATCTGCACCAGGAACAGATATATAACCTGCGTGATCTATCTGCACCAGGAACATATATAACCTGCGTGATATATCTGCACCAGGTACAGATATAACCTGCGTGATCGATCTGCACCAGGAACAAATATATAACCTGCATGATCTATCTGCACCAGGAACATATATAACCTGCGTGATCTGTCTGCACCAGGAACAGATATAACCTGCGTGATCTATCTGCACCAGGAACAGATATAACCTGCGTGATCTATCTGCACAAGGAACAAATATAACCTGCGTGGTCTATCTGCACCAGGAACAGATATAACCTGCGTGATCTATCTGCACCAGGAACAGATATAACCTGCGTGATCTATCTGCACCAGGGACATATATAACCTGCGTGATCTATCTGCACCAGGAACAGATATAACCTGCGTGATCTATCTGCACCAGGAACATATATAACCTGCGTGATCTGTCTGCACCAGGAACATATATAACCTGCGTGATCTATCTGCACCAGGAACAGATATAACCTGCGTGATCTGTCTGCACCAGGAACATATATATGCGTGATCTATCTGCACCAGGAACATATATATAACCTGCGTGATCTATCTGCACCATGAACAGATATAACCTGCGTGATCTATCTGCACCAGGAACATATATAACCTGCGTGATCTGTCTGCACCAGGAACAGATATATAACCTGCGTGATCTATCTGCACCAGGAACATATATAACCTGCGTGATCTATCTGCATCAGGAACATCATATAACCTGCGTGATCTGTCTGCACCAGGAACAGATATATAACCTGCGTGATCTATCTGCACCAGGAACAGATATAACCTGCGTGATCTATCTGCACCATGCACATATATAACCTGCGTGATCGATCTGCACCAGGAACATATTTAACCTGCGTGATCTATCTGCACCAGGAACAGATATAACCTGCGTGATCTATCTGCACCAGGAACAGATATAACCTGCGTGATCTCTCTGCACCAGGAACAGATATAACCTGCGTAATCTATCTGCACCAGGAACAGATATAACCTGCGTAATCTATCTGCACCAGGAACAGATATAACCTGCGTGATCTATCTGCACCAGGAACAGATATAACCTGCGTGATCTATCTGCACCAGGAACAGATATAACCTGCGTAATCTATCTGCACCAGGAACAGATATAACCTGCGTAATCTATCTGCACCAGGAACAGATATAACCTGCGTGATCTATCTGCACCAGGGACATATATAACCTGCGTGATCTATCTGCACCAGGAACATATATAACCTGCGTGATCTATCTGCACCAGGAACATATATAACCTGCGTGATCTATCTGCACCAGGAACAGATATAACCTGCGTGATCTATCTGCACCAGGAACAGATATAACCTGCGTGATATATCTGCACCAGGAACATATATAACCTGCGTGATCTATCTGCACCAGGAACAGATATAACCTGCGTGATCTATCTGCACCAGGAACATATATAACCTGCGTGATCTATCTGCACCAGGAACATATATAACCTGCGTGATATATCTGCACCAGGAACATATATAACCTGCGTGATCTATCTGCACCAGTAACATATATAACCTGCGTGATCTATCTGCACCAGGAACAGATACAAGCTGCGTGATCTATCTGCACCAGGAACAGATATAACCTGCGTGATCTATCTGCATCAGGAACAGATATAACCTGCGTAATCTATCTGCACCAGGAACAGATATAACCTGCGTGATATATCTGCACCAGGAATAGATATAACCTGCGTGATATATCTGCACCAGGAACAGATATAACCTGCGTGATATATCTGCACCAGGAACAGATATATAACCTGCGTGATCTATCTGCACCAGGAACATATATAACCTGCGTGATATATCTGCACCAGGTACATATATAACCTGCGTGATCTATCTGCACCAGGAACAGATATATAACCTGTGTGATCTATCTGCACCAGGAACATATATATATAACCTGCGTGATCTATCTGCACCAGGAACAGATATAACCTACGTGATATATCTGCACCATGAACAGATATAACATGCGTGATCTATCTGCACCAGGAACATATATAACCTGCGTGATCTATCTGCACCAGGAACAGATATAACCTGCGTGATATATCTGCACCAGGAACAGATATAACCTGCGTGATCTATCTGCACCAGGAACATATATAACCTGCGTGATCTATCTGCACCAGGAACATATATAACCTGCGTGATCTATCTGCACCAGGAACATATATAACCTGCGTGATCTATCTGCACCAGGAACAGATATAACCTGCGTGATCTATCTGCACCAGGAACAGATATAACCTGCGTGATCTATCTGCACCAGGAACAGATATAACCTGCGTGATCTATCTGCACCAGGAACATATATAACCTGCGTGATCTATCTGCACCAGGAACATATATAACCTGCGTGATCTGTCTGCACCAGGAACATATATAACCTGCGTGATCTATCTGCACCAGGAACAGATATAACCTGCGTGATCTATCTGCACCAGGAACATATATAACCTGCGTGATCTATCTGCACCAGGAACAATATATAACCTGCGTGATCTATCTGCACCAGGAACAGATATAACCTGCGTGATCTATCTGCACCAGGAACATATATAACCTGCGTGATCTGTCTGCACCAGGAACAGATATATAACCTGCGTGATCTATCTGCACCAGGAACATATATAACCTGCGTGATCTATCTGCATCAGGATCATCATATAACCTGCGTGATCTGTCTGCACCAGGAACAGATATAACCTGCGTAATCTATCTGCACCAGGAACAGATATAACCTGCGTAATCTATCTGCACCAGGAACAGATATAACTTGCGTGATCTATCTGCACTAGGAACATATATAACCTGCGTGATCTATCTGCACCAGGAACAGATATAACCTGCGTGATCTCTCTGCACCAGGAACAGATATAACCTGCGTGATCTATCTGCACCAGGAACAGATATAACCTGCGTAATCTATCTGCACCAGGAACAGATATAACCTGCGTAATATATCTGCACCAGGAACAGATATAACCTGCGTGATCTATCTGCACCAGGAATAGATATAACCTGCGTGATATATCTGCACCAGGAACAGATATAACCTGCGTGATCTATCTGCACCAGGAACATATATAACCTGCGTGATCTATCTGCACCAGGAACATATATAACCTGCGTGATCTATCTGCACCAGGAACATATATAACCTGCGTGATCTATCTGCACCAGGAACATATATAACCTGCGTGATCTATCTGCACCAGGAACAGATATAACCTGCGTGATCTATCTGCACCAGGAACAGATATAACCTGCGTGATCTATCTGCACCAGGAACAGATATAACCTGCGTGATCTATCTGCACCAGGGACATATATAACCTGCGTGATATATCTGCACCAGGAACATATATAACCTGCGTGATCTATCTGCACCAGGAACATATATAACCTGCGTGATCTATCTGCACCAGGAACAGATATAACCTGCGTGATCTATCTGCACCAGGAACATATATAACCTGCGTGATCTATCTGCACCAGGAACATATATAACCTGCGTGATCTATCTGCACCAGGAACAGATATAACCTGCGTGATCTATCTGCACCAGGAACAGATATATAACCTGCGTGATCTATCTGCACCAGGAACAGATATAACCTGCGTGATCTATCTGCACCAGGAACAGATATAACCTGCGTAATCTATCTGCACCAGGAACAGATATAACCTGCGTGATCTATCTGCACCAGGAATAGATATAACCTGCGTGATATATCTGCACCAGGAAAAGATATAAACTGCGTGATCTATCTGCACCAGGAACAGATATATAACCTGCGTGATCTATCTGCACCAGGGACAGATATAACCTGCGTGATATATCTGTACCAGGAACATATATAACCTGCGTGATCTATCTGCACCAGGAACATATATAACCTATGTGATCTATCTGCACCAGGAACAGATATAACCTGCGTGATCTATCTGCACCAGGAACATATATAACCTACGTGATCTATCTGCACCAGGAACATATATAACCTGCGTGATCTATCTGCATCAGGAACATATATAACCTGCGTGATCTATCTGCACCAGGAACATATATATAACCTGCGTGATCTATCTGCACTAGGAACATATATATCCTGCGTGATCTATCTGCACCAGGAACCTATATATAACATGCGTGATCTATCTGCACCAGGAATAAATATAACCTGCGTGATCTATCGTCACCAGTAACAGATATAACCTGCGTGATCTATCTGCACCAGGAACAGATATATAACCTGCATGATCCATCTGCACCAGGAACATATATAACCTGCGTGATCTATCTGCACCAGGAACATATATAACCTGCGTGATCTATCTGCAACAGGAACAGATATAACCTGCCTAATATATCTGCACCAGGAACAGATATAACCTGCGTGATATATCTGCACCAGGAAAAGATATAATCTGCGTGATATATCTGCACCAGGAACAGATATAACCTGCGTGATCTATCTGCACCAGGAACAGATATATAACCTGCGTGATCTATCTGCACCAGGAACAGATATATAACCTGCGTGATCTATCTGCACCAGGAACAGATATAACTTGCGTGATATATCTGCACCAGGAACAGATATAACCTGCGTGATCTATCTGCACCAGGAACATATATAACCTGCGTGATCTATCTGCACCAGGGACAATATAACCTGCGTGATCTATCTGCACCAGGAACATATATAACCTGCGTGATCTATCTGCACCAGGAACAATATAACCTGCGTGACATCTGCACCAGGACATATATAACCTGCGTGATCTATCTGCACCAGGAACATATATAACCTGCGTGATCTATCTGCACCAGGAACATATATAACCTGCGTGATCTATCTGCACCAGGAACATATATAACCTGCGTGATCTATCTGCACCAGGAACAGATATAACCTGCGTGATCTATCTGCACCAGGAACAGATATAACCTGCGTGATCTATCTGCACCAGGGACATATATAACCTGCGTGATCTATCTGCACCAGGAACATATATAACCTGCGTGATCTATCTGCACCAGGAACATATATAACCTGCGTGATCTATCTGCACCAGGAACAGATATAACCTGCGTGATCTATCTGCACAAGGAACAGATATAACCTGCGTGATCTATCTGCACCAGGGACATATATAACCTGCGTGATCTATCTGCACCAGTAACATATATAACCTTGCGTGATCTATCTGCACCAGGAACATATATAACCTACGTGATCTATCTGCACCAGGAACATATATAACCTGCGTGATCTATCTGCACCATGAACATATATAACCTGCGTGATCTATCTGCACCAGGAACATATATAACCTGCGTGATCTATCTGCACCAGGAACAGATATAACCTGCGTGATCTATCTGCACCAGGAACAGATATATAACCTGTGTGATCTATCTTCACCAGGAACAGATATAACCTGCGTGATCTATCTGCAACAGGAACAGATATAGCCTGCGTGATATATCTGCACCAGGAACAGATATAACCTGCGTAATCTATCTGCACCAGGAACAGATATAACCTGCGTGATCTATCTGCACCAGGAACATATATAACCTGCGTGATCTATCTGCACCAGGAACATATATAACCTGCGTGATATATCTGCACCAGGAACAGATATAACCTGCGTGATCTATCTGCACCAGGAACAGATATAACCTGCGTGATCTATCTGCACCAGGAACATATATAACCTGCGTGATCTATCTGCACCAGGAACATATATAACCTGCGTGATCTATCTGCACCATGAACAGATATAACCTGCGTGATCTATCTGCACCAGGAACAGATATAACCTGAGTAATCTATCTGCACCAGGAACATATATATAACCTGCGTGATCTATCTGCACCAGGAACATATATATAACCTGCGTGATCTATCTGCACCAGGAATAGATATAACCTGCGTGATCTATCTGCACCATGAACAGATATAACCTGCGTGATCTATCTGCACCAGGAACATATATAACCTGCGTGATCTATCTGCACCAGGAACATATATATAACCTGCGTGATCTATCTGCACCAGGTACAGATATAACCTGCGTGATCTATCTGCACCAGGAACATATATATAACCTGCGTGATATATCTGCACCAGGTACAGATATAACCTGCGTGATCTATCTGCACCAGGAACATATATATAACCTGCGTGATCTATCTGCACCAGGAACAGATATAACCTGCGTGATCTATCTGCACCAGGAACAGATATAACCTGCGTGATCTATCTACACAAGGAACAGATATAACCTGCGTAATCTATCTGCACCAGGAACAGATATAACCTGCGTAATCTATCTGCACCAGGAACAGATATAACCTGCGTGATCTATCTGCACCAGGAATATATATAACCTGCGTGATATATCTGCACCAGGAACATATATATAACCTGCGTGATCTATCTGCACCAGGGACATATATAACCTGCGTGATCTATCTGCTCCAGGAACAGATATAACCTGCGTGATCTATCTACACCAGGAACAGATATAACCTGCGTAATCTATCTGCACCAGGAACAGATATAACCTGCGTAATCTATCTGCACCAGGAACAGATATAACATGCGTGATCTATCTGCACCAGGAATAGATATAACCTGCGTGATATATCTGCACCAGGAACAGATATATAACCTGCGTGATCTATCTGCACCAGGAACATATATAACCTGCGTGATCTATCTGCACCAGGGACAGATATAACCTGCGTGATATATCTGCACCAGGAACATATAAAACCTGCGTGATCTATCTGCACCAGGAACAGATATAACCTGCGTGATCTATCTGCACCAGGAACAGATATAACATGCGTGATCTATCTGCACCAGGAACATATATAACCTGCGTGATCTATCTGTACCAGGAACATATATAACCTGCGTGATATATCTGCACCAGGAACAGATATAACCTGCGTGATATATCTGCACCAGGGACATATATAACCTGCGTGATCTATCTGCACCAGGAACATATATAACCTGCGTGATCTATCTGCACCAGGAACATATATAACCTGCGTGATATATCTGCACCAGGGACATATATAACCTGCGTGATCTATCTGCACCAGGGACATATATAACCTGCGTGATCTATCTACATAAGGAACAGATATAACCTGCGTAATCTATCTGCACCAGGAACAGATATAACCTGCGTAATCTATCTGCACCAGGAACAGATATAACCTGCGTGATCTATCTGCACCAGGAATATATATAACCTGAGTGATATA
Organism: Archivesica marissinica; assembly: GCA_014843695.1. NCBI lineage: Eukaryota > Metazoa > Mollusca > Bivalvia > Venerida > Vesicomyidae > Archivesica > Archivesica marissinica. Next base: position 36,506,089 of record CM026396.1, read on the forward strand.
TCTGCACCAGGAACAGATATATAACCTGCGTGATCTATCTGCACCAGGGACATATATAACCTGCGTGATCTATCTGCACCAGGAACAGATATAACCTGCGTGATCTATCTACACCAGGAACAGATATAACCTGCGTAATCTATCTGCACCAGGAACAGATATAACCTGCGTGATCTATCTACACCAGGAACAGATATAACCTGCGTAATCTATCTGCACCAGGAACAGATATAACCTGCGTAATCTATCTGCACCAGGAACAGATATAACCTGTGTAATCTATCTGCACCAGGAACAGATATAACCTGCGTGATCTATCTGCACCATGAACAGATATAACCTGCGTGATCTATCTGCACCATGAACAGATATAACCTGCGTGATCTATCTGTACCAGGAACATATATAACCTGCGTGATCTATCTGCACCAGGAACAGATATAACCTGCGTGATCTATCTGCACCAGGGACATATATAACCTGCGTTATCTATCTGCACCAGGAACATATATAACCTGCGTGATCTATCTGCACCATGAACAGATATAACCTGCGTGATCTATCTGTACTAGGAACATATATAACCTGCGTGATATATCTGCACCAGGAACAGATATAACCTGCGTGATCTATCTGCACCAGGGACATATATGACCTGCGTGATCTATCTGCACCAGGAACATATATATCCTGCGTGATCTATCTGCACCAGGAACATATATATAACCTGCGTGATCTATCTGTACTAGGAACATATATAACCTGCGTGATCTATCTGCACCAGGAACATATATAACCTGCGTGATATATCTGCACCAGGGACATATATAACCTGCGTGATCTATCTGCACCAGGAACATATATAACCTGCGTGATATATCTGCACCAGGAACAGATATAACCTGTGTGATCTATCTGCACCAGGGACATATATAACCTGCGTGATATATCTGTACCAGGAACAGATATAACCTGAGTGATCTATCTGTACCAGGAACAGATATAACCTGAGTGATCTATCTGCACCAGGAACAGATATAACCTGCGTGATCTATTTGCACCAGGAACAGATATAACCTGCGTGATCTATCTGCACCAGGAACATATATAACCTGCGTGATCTATCTGCACCAGGAACAGATATAGTGGATGAAAAAGTGTAGGGAAGCCCTTAAGAGTTATTGATACATGAACTGATTAGTTTATACAAATTTTTTTTAGCTCGATTGCGAAACAAGTTATTTCAACTTATATAAATCACTCTCGAGACCTCATTCCTGATGGAATCCATCGCCATGAGGGAGAGAGAAGAGGCAACGTGGAATTTAAATGCCTTGCCTAAGGGCACAATCGTAACGGCTCCAGTGGGGCTCGAACTGATTAGCTGAGTAGGTATTGTCAGCAATAGTGAACATGACTTCTAAATATTAAAATACAATATATGAGCTGCATTTTGGACTAGTTTAGAATATTTGCATACTATTTGGTGACAAATAAACACCATATTATAAATGCAGGTGTCAGTGCAACATTCACCACCAAATTGCCTTCAGAGTAGTGAGAAATAAAAAACGCAATTGGTCAACCACATTGAAATTTGACATTTGCAGGTGGCTCAAAGGCCAGTCTGTTGAAAACTACTGTCTTTTGTGCCAAACTATTTTTGAGGAAAATCTAATGGCACCGTGTGTTATAATGGTGGCCTATGGAAATTTCAATAGCGGTGTCTGACCTTCAATGGTTGAAATGTGACAGTACCAATAATGTTATATATCTGGTTGCTACATTATACTGCATAGCAACTTACCATAAAACTAATCTCAAACTCCTCGAGATTAGAATCAATTTCGCTTTAACTCTTTCAGCGCCGAATAAATTCAGAGCATTAGCAAACAACATAGATCCAGATCAGCCGCTGCGTAACGCCGCATCTGATCAGGATCTATGTTGTTTGCTCTTCCGACACGTGTTTCAGGTCCACTATCTGAAGAGCAATCAGCATACAGTCTGAACAAACGGCAAGTTCTATTCTGTCTGATCAGGTTCTCTGCGTTTTGCAACGTCGCTCTTATGCGACTTTGGCGGTGAAAGAGTTAAACGTAATTGGTACCAATCATAGTACACAACCGATAAATAGCGACGTGCATTATATTATAAACGAAAGCACGTATTTTACAATACAACATAGTGATATGTATATATAATGACACCAAAACGAAATAACCGTGCACTTGTATTAGAGGTAAAAGTTATATCCATTTAGAGAAAACAATAGGCACATTTTGTATGACTGTCCGATTAGCGCAGTGTTTAGCACGCTCGCGTCTCACATATGCAACCCGGGTTCGATCCTTGGACCGGGAAGTATGTGAGATGGTACGGTGGTCGCCAGATCGGACAGGTGGGTTTTCACCGGGTACGCCGGTTTCCTCCCACACGAATGACCATATATACGTTTTCATCCGCGCCAACGAGAGTGATTAATATAAGTTGTTAAAACTTGCTTCGCCAACGCAATCATTGTAAAATAAATAAAGTTTAAAAATATAAATTAGTACAATGGCTGAAGGATTAATTTCTTCACTGGAAATACCCCGGATGCCCTCACTGGAAATACCCCGGATGTCCCTCACTGGAAATACCCCGGATGCCCCTCCTCCGAGCAATATTTCAGGCACGGACAGGCACACGGGTAGAACCACCGACCTTCCACAAGTTAGCTGGATAGCTTCCGCACTTGAAAGCTCATTCGAACATACAGCGATGAGGAGCAAGTGATTTTGAACCCACTCGGCCGCGGAGAACCCCCTGCCCCCAGCCCCCCGCCTGACTATGTGATAACGAGTAAATACTACATGAAAGCAACAACACATGGTGATATATACATCTATATACATTGTATTGTATTTTACTCATCTCTTGTGATGTTTACATATAGTTTGCCGAATTACTGTCTATAATTGCATTTCCCTCTATCTAATAGAATATACGCTTCGCTCTAATTAAACAGTTCGTACCAGAGATCCGTCTCTGATAGTCAAAACGTATCCTAATGTATGTGCGTGTGTTTTACGTTTATTTAGCGTCGCTACTGGTTGGTTACCCATATGAGCGACGCCTCCTGAAGTGGTTATCATTACAGATTGTTGGAGGATAGTGCAATGATACAGACAGAGACCCATGCCAGAGTCTCCTCTGGTTCTTTTACGTGCACGGTGTAAAACACCGACACGAGACCTCGGTTTAAAGTCCCATCTGAAAAACTGTTAATTTTATTAGAGTCAGAAGGGGGATCGAACCTGAGATCCCTGGAATACCAGTCCAACGTATGACTTCTAAATATTAAAATACAATATATGGGCTGCATTTTGGACTAGATTAGAATATTTGCATACTATTTGGTGACAAATAAACACCATATTATAAATGCAGGTGTCAGTGCAACATTCACCACCAAATTGCCTTCAGAGTAGTGAGAAATAAAAAACGCAATTGGTCAACCACATTGAAATTTAACATTTGCATGTGGCTCAAAGGCCAGTCTGTTGAAAACTACTGTCTTTTGTGCCAAACTATTTTTGAGGAAAATCTAATGGCGCTGTGTGTTATAATGGTGGCCTTTGGAAATTTCAATAGCGGTGTCTGACCATCAATGGTTGAAATGTGACAGTACCAATACTGTTATATATCTGGTTGCTACATTATACTGCATAGCAACTTACCATAAAACTAATCTCAAACTCCTCGAGATTAGAATCAATTTCGCTTTAACTCTTTCAGCGCCGAATAAATTCAGAGCATTTGCAAACAACATAGATCCAGATCAGCCGCGGCGTAACGCCGCATCTGATCAGGATCTATGTTGTTTGCTCTTCCGACACGTGTTTCAGGTCCACTATCTGAAGAGCAATCAGCATACAGTCTGAACAAACGGCAAGTTCTATTCTGTCTGATCAGGTTCTCTGCGTTTTGCAACGTCGCTCTTATGCGACCTTGGCGGTGAAAGAGTTAAACGTAATTGGTACCAATCATAGTACACAACCGATACATAGCGACGTGCATTATATTATAAACGAAAGCACGTATTTTACAATACAACATAGTGATATGTATATATAATGACACCAAAACGAAATAACCGTGCACTTGTATTAGAGGTAAAATTTATATCCTTTTAGAAAAAAAATAGGCACATTTTGTATGACTGTCCGATTAGCGCAGTGGTTAGCGCGCTCGCCTCTCACCAATGCAACCCGGGTTCGATCCTTGGACCGGGAAGTATGAGATGGTACGGTGGTCGCCAGATCGGACAGGTGGGTTTTCACCGGGTACGCCGGTGTCCTCCCACACGAATGACAATATATACGTTTTCATCCGTGTTAACGAGAGTGATTAATATAAGTTGTTATAACTTGCTTCGCCAACGCAATCGTTGTAAAATAAATAAAGTTTAAACATATAAATTAGTACAATGGCTGAAGGATTAATTTCTTCACTGGAAATACCCCGGATGCCCCTCACTGGAAATACCCCGGATGTCCCTCACTGGAAATACCCCGGATGCCCCTCCTCCGAGCAATATTTCAGGAACGGACAGGCACACGGGTAGAACCACCGACCTTCCACAAGTTAGCTGGATAGCTTCCGCACTTGAAAGCTCATTCGAACATACAGCGATGAGGAGCAAGTGATTTTGAATCCACTCGGCCGCGGAGAACCCCACGCCCCCGCCTGACTATGTGATAACGAGTAAATACTACATGAAATCAACAACACATGGTGATATATACATCTATATACATTGTATTGTATTTTACTCATCTCTTGTGATGTTTACATATAGTTTGCCGAATTGCTGTCTATAATTGCATTTTCCTCTATCTAATAGAATATACGCTTCTCTCTAATTAAGCAGTTCATACCAGAGATCTGTCTCTGATAGTCAAAACGTATCTTAATGTGTGTGCGTGTGTTTTACGTTTATTTATCGTCGCTACCGGTTGGTTACCCATATGAGCAACGCCTCCTGAAGTGGTTATCATTTTAGATTGTTGCAGGATAGTGCAATTATACAGACAGAGACCCATTCCAGAGTCTCCTCTGGTTCTTTTACGTGCACGGTGTAAAACACCGACACGAGACCTCGGTTTAAAGTTCCAACTGAAAGACTGTTAATTTTATTAGAGTCAGACGGGGGATCGAACCTGAGATCCCTGGAATACCAGTCCAACGTATTAACCACTGGACTGCAGATCCATTTTATCTTCATACGTATATTATATGCAACCTCTATGGTACATGAATGGGTCTACTATCTACTCCGCATGATAAACTCCCTGCGAAACAACATAACATAGCTACTGTATTAATTTGCCATTAAATCTAGTTTGTATAAAACATATTTAATTAGGTTTGCACGAGCGAGCCGTGACGTTAATTAAACACGTCAGTGGGTGTATGAACCTGCATTAACCGCAAATGTATAAACCGCATACCGATCTATTTCTGCAACAGCATGTAATACATGTATAGTATCGATCTAGAATGATTGACGTTTGTCATTGAATGTGATCAGTCGGATTAATAATACAGTCTACATCCGTTATTTCAAAGTCGGTTATGTCGAATTATCCGGTTATCTCGAAGTCGGATCAACGTCCCGTTTCCGACACTATCATTTTACATATAACTGGCTATATTTATATAGAATTTCGTTTAAGTCAAATTTCGGTTATGTCGAAGTATTTTGTTCGGTCCGACGGAATTCGACATAACGGATATAGACTGTATTCCCAGTGTGCTTGGTACTTATACTTCAATACTTGCTATGAGAGTTGGGTATGTGTTATGCAAAAAATCGATTTTACTTAGAATCGCAAGAGTAAAGTGACCTGTAATTATAACCCATAATTTAAAGCGACATTACATCGCAAAAAGCAAATAAAATGCTTTTTTTTCACGTATAAATGCATTGTTACTAAACCTTCTCCACATACATCGAACACTAACATTGAATCAATTTAACAGTGTTTTTGTTGTATACAAACTTTCAAGCGTGAGAGTAGGATTTCATTTCACTGTCATCCAGGCTCCTGAAGTGACGTGTGTTGTCATTGAAGTCGATACTAAGCACGCGATACTTTCGTTTAGAGATACTTTAATTAAGATTAGTCTACACATAACTATGCATAGGCACACATGTGAGATATCACGGTAAATATGTAGCATAACTCGTATTATTCAGGATAAACGTGTATTACGCATGCATGTCGACCATATTTACATTATTTTGTTATGTCAACAAACCGCGTATACGACGCTTGTTCATTTGTTGAAATACTCAGTTTTTGAGGCAAATATTTGGGGGGAAAATTATACCATATACTAGCAAATTACATTATGCAGACATTTGCGTTTCACCGATGTACACTTTCTCCAGCGGTTTGTTGACATAACAAAATAACGTACAATACAACTCGTGTATCCTGAATAACACGATTTATGGTACAGATTTACCGCTATATATGACATGTGTGCCTATGCATATTTATTTGTAGACTAATCCTAGTTTAAAATATCTCTAAACGACATTATCTCGCGCTTAGTATTGAATCCGATGACAAACAAACGTCAATTCAGGAGTATGGATGACAGATATATGAAATCCTACTTTCAATTTTGAATGTTTATAGACCACAAGTACACTGTTTATTGATTCAATGTTAGTTCGAATGTATTCGGAAGAATCTGTAGTGGCACTGCATTTATACGTGAATGAAATGCATTTGATTTGATTTTTGCGGTGTAATGTCGCTTTAATCTAGACAAGAAATGCTGACTATGGTTGCAGTCCCAAAATAGATGCTCTAGAGAGAACTTATTATTTATTATAGGCAAGGGTGTGTCGTAAACTGGATCTAGATTGGGTTAACCATAACAGTGGTTAGTTTATACAAATTTATTTTAGCTCGATTGCGAAACAAGTTCTTACAACTTATATTAATCACTCTCGAGACCCCATTCCTGATGAAATCCATCGCCACGAGGGAGAGAGAGAGAGAGAAGAGGCAGCGTTGAATTTAAATGCCTTGCCTAAGGGCATAATCGTAAAGGCTCCAGTGGGGCTCGAACTCCGGACCTTTCGCACCTGAAGCGAACGCGCATCCACTGCGCTATCACGACTTCCACTTCCTAACAGTGGTTATGTCCACACGACGTATATAACCCAATCAGAGCGTCTTCTGTGTCTTGCACGATCCTCCAAATATAAAATGGCTGACATATTTACGGAGGCGTCGCCCCGAATTGTGGGGGCGTTGATAAAAACAATAAGCACTATAAAAAGTAAATATGTGTTCAGTCTCTGGCATAACACATACCAGTGTGTTTATTCTATTACCGTAAAGCAGAATTACATCGTATGGAATAAAAGATATTTGAAAATTTCAATGTTTACTTATGGGTAGCAATGCTGCTACACATTCTAACATTATACTTTGTATGCTTATGTTCATTTGGTAAACAGTGTTTTTTGCGATAAATCAAACTCAAAACCGAAAGTAGGACTTTCCGAGTCGATCGGTCACGCACTTGTTTACAACCGGAACGCATCGTCCGCACTTGTTTACATTCAGAATGCATCGACCCAATTTGTCCCACGTTGTCTTTTTTAATTAAATTACTTGATATGTTGATTCATACCTCTGTTAGCTAAGTATTTTAGGGACATTTCTACATCCTCGCGAGGGGTTCGACATTAGAGGAAGATAGATAGATAGTATTTCATGTTCAAACTATATACGTTGTTTTCTACATCCTCTGTTGTTTCACGCATGCGCGTTGTGCGTGTTTATATTTAGTGTGTTGATAAACAAATTCACGTATACGACGGTTTAAATTATTTGGAATATTATCATTTCTGAGCGACTATTTCGATTTTTGTAAACACACACACATTAGTATTTATATTTTACCCAAAACATCCTTTATTACGATGTAATGCTGCTTTAAGGGTTGCTACCTTTCCGAATCCAAGATCGTATGCATCATCATCAATTCTAGTTATTGCCACTCTCTGTCAAGAGTATACTCGCAATATTCATTACACAGACGAAGGAAAATACATTTTTATGTGAATTTAATAGCATTGTCAAATACGAGCTAACCTTCTTCTGCATTTTCTTTACATCCGTCTCAATAAACTGCAGCTGGTCTTTGAGGTCGAGTTCTCGTTCCTTCCAGTCATACAGCTCTCGTTTCATCTCGACAAGCTCATGATCCTTTATTACGATGTAATGCCGCTTTAAATAAACATCCTTTATTACGATGTAATGCTGCTTTAAATAAACATCCTTTATTACGATGTAATTCCGCTTTAAATAAACATCCTTTATTACGATGTAGTGCCGCTTTAAATAAACATCCTTTATTACGATGTAATGCTGCTTTAAATAAACATCCTTTATTACGATGTAATGCTGCTTTAAATAAACATCCTTTATTACGATGTAGTGCCGCTTTAAATAAACATCCTTTATTACGATGTAATTCCGCTTTAAATAAACATCCTTTATTACGATGTAATGCCGCTTTAAATAAACATCCTTTATTACGATGTAATGCTGCTTTAAATAAACATCCTTTATTACGATGTAGTGCCGCTTTAAATAAACATCCTTTATTACGATGTAATACCGCTTTAAATAAACATCCTTTATTACGATGTAATTCCGCTTTAAATAAACATCCTTTATTACGATGTAATGCCGCTTTAAATAAACATTCTTTATTACGATGTAGTTCCGCTTTAAATAAACATCCTTTATTACGATGTAATTCCGCTTTAAATAAACATCCTTTATTACGATGTAATGCCGCTTTAAATAAACATCCTTTATTACGATGTAATGCCGCTTTAAATAAACATCCTTTATTACGATGTAATTCCGCTTTAAATAAACATGCTTTATTACGATGTAATGCTGCTTTAAATAAACATCCTTTATTACGATGTAATTCCGCTTTAAATAAACATCCTTTATTACGATGTAGTGCCGCTTTAATGTATGATATTTCTATTGATTGACGGAATAAAAAATAACGAAAACGTCACGGTGTTTTTAGTTTTTATGGCAGTTGGCTATGTGCCTTGTTGTAGATCTGACCTAGTTGTGTAATCCAGTACACATTAGCCGACTAAATGCATGCTACAGATGAAATTATATTTTAGTTGGCCGTCTATAGACATGCAGACAGATAATTTATCTATATATTGAGAACAATAATCGAAATACTAGACATGAGAATTAATGTTGGTCAGGTGACTCATAGGCCCTTTTGAGTAGGGACATACCTTAGTTTAGTTTAATCGTATTTTTTTGCTCGATTCGTTTTACATATACATGCGAATACAAAACATGACAAGTTAAATAAAGGCAAACGGGTCAGGCCACAAGTTCTATTAGTTACGGCCCTTCTCGAACATACCTTTAAAACCACGCTTACATCCCCTGTAACCATGTCAACCTTTCTAGTCTACAAGTAGGGAATTTAGTCTCGTTTTTTCACAATTTTGCATTATATTCTTGATATGACATGCAATAAAATCAGATGGCTATGACACGATGTCATGCAATCAGATGATTATGACACGATGCCATGCAATCAGATGGCTATGCCACGATGCCATGCAATCAGATGATTATGACACGATGCCATGCAATCAGATGAATATGACACGATGCCACGCAATCAGATGATTATGACACGTTGCCACGCAATCAGATGACTATGACACGATGCCATGCAATCAGATGAATATGACACGATGTCATGCAATCAGATGAATATGACACGATGCCATGCAATCAGATGAATATGACACGATGTCATGCAATCAGATGAATATGACACGATGCCATGCAATCAGATGATTATGCCACGATGTCATGCAATCAGATGAATATGACACGATGCCATGCAATCATATGAATATGACACGATGCCATGCAATCAGATGATTATGCCACGATTCCATGCAATCAGATGATTATGAAACGATTCCATGCAATCAGATGATTATGAAACGATGCCATGCAATCAGATGATTATGACACGATGCCATGCAATCAGATGATTATGCCACGATTCCATGCAATCAGATGATTATGAAACGATTCCATGCAATCAGATGATTATGAAACGATGCCATGCAATCAGATGACTATGACACGATGTCATGCAATCAGATGATTATGAAACGATGCCATGCAATCAGATGACTATGATACGATGTCATGCAATCAGATGACTATGGTACGATATCACGCAATCAGATGACTATGACACGATGCCACGCAATCAGATGACTATGACACGATGCCACGCAATCAGATGACTATGACACGATGCCACGCAATCAGATGACTATGACACGATGCCATGCAATCAGATGACTATGACACGATGCCATGCAATCAGATGACTATAACACGATGCCATGCAATCAGATGACTATGACACGATGCCATGCAATCAGATGACTATGATACGATATCATGCAATCAGATGACTATGATACGATGCCATGCAATCTATCAAACCAAACATTGATTACCGCATTATTTCAAATTTCAAATTGCCACAGTCATATTATTAAATTTCAACAATTATATCATATTTCAAATTGCTACGTTATATCATATTTCAAATTGCCGTATTATGCCATATTGTAAATTGTCGCATTGTATTGTATTGCAAATTAGTACATATCGTATTGTAAATGGTCGCATTATCTCTCATATTGCAAATTACTACATTTTATCGTATTGCAAATGGTCGTATTATCTCTCATATTGCAAATTACCACATTATATCGTATTTCAAATGGTCGCATTATCTCTCATACTGCAAAATAGTACATTATATCGTATTGCAAATGGTCGCATTATCTCTCATATTGCAAATTACTACATTATATCGTATTGCAAATGGTCGCATTATCTCTCATATTGCAAATTACCACATTATATCGTATTTCAAATGGTCGCATTATCTCTCATATTGCAAATTACTACATTATATCGTATTGCAAATGGTCGCATTATCGTAGCATACGTTGACGTTTTTGAAATTTAAATCAAATAAAAAAGAATGGCCGTTGCATCCAGATCCCGGGGTGAAGCGCTATCTTTGGGAAGGTGGTGCCAAGCAACGGCTATTTGACCGACATGTTTCTTGTGTTGAGTCATCGAGTAGATAGAACGTTGTCTCCAATATAAAATGACATTCATATATCATGTTCCATACTTGTGTCCGCCTCCGTGGTCGAGTGGTTAAGGTCGCTGACTTGTATACCACTGTAACCTATCATCACTGATGGTCACGGGTTCGACTCCCGCTCAGGCCGTGTCTCATTTATATGTAAAAGTTGGCAGTTTCTTGCGGAGGTTGGTGCACCCAAGTACTGGTTAATCGCTGGAGCCTGCCCAGGAAAAGTGTTGTTAGGTAAACTGTCCGCCGGCGATATAGCTCAAAATGGTGCTGATGCAGGCGTAAAACCCGAAATATAACATAAATTTTCCATACTTTCGTACATATGCATAAATACGGTATGTGTTGTGCAGCCAATGTGGCATTTCAATTCTGTAGAGCTAACGTGAGTCTAATATATTAGACTCATTTTGAAAAATACGTCTCTGAAAATATCGAAATTTGAACGTTCAAGACGTGTATTAAAGTACGCCAGAGTACTCCACGTGACGTTCTAGAATTCAACATTGCCCTGGAGAGCATACCCCACACCCCTCTAGCAGCATCGCATTTTCGATGTTCAATTCATTAGTCGTACCTGCATATTCAAAATGACTAGCTACGCCACTGATGTGCCATTTCAAATTCCATCCAGATTCACTTGGTTCTACGATATTGTTCATTTCAAGACAAGCGTACACCAGGTGGCTGCTGGTTTGGCACACCGATCGCAGTTAACTATTCTTATCCGCTTTCGTTTTTTTATTTACTTGTACGTTCCACGGCAGTAAATCACTTTATAATTGCAAATCTCGTCAGTGCCAGCTCCACAGTTATAAAAAAAACTAAACAATGTGCCCGGTACCGGTACATGTACGGAACGGATTCAAGGCCCGACAGATGTCCGGAACGAGACGGCATATATCATATATAAATAAATACATCAGAGATATGATAAATTGATAAATTATGTTTTTGAAAGATACCACGAGCTCTGACATTATGTATCATATTTAAGGCGGGGCCTAAATAATAGTTCTTACAAATATAACTATGCACACGCGTAATTAGGTGAGATGTAGCTGGAACTGATATATGTACCAGAAAGTGCAACGTTATATCCAAATTCCTGTCTTTGTTGAGATATTACAAAAACCAATTCGCATACTTGTACAATTAGCTTACTCTGACATGAATACAGAACAGAACAGAATATACATTTATAAACATATACACATAGGTTTATGGCTTTCACGATTTTCGCCTTTTTGACTAATAAATGGAATTGGCGAAAAAAATAATGATTTAGCGAAAAAATAAAATAATTTTAAAACTTTTCAGTTGTCAGTCTCAGTTATTATAATTATACAAACTTTCCAATCTATATCTGTCTCTCTCACGCTCGCCCATATGGTTCGCTGGAGGCGAGGGTAAATAAGCTCAATCATCATCATCTTAGCTGTCTACAGACGGATCTGTAGTCCAGTGGTAACACACTGGACTGGTAATCCAGGGATCGCAGGTTCGATCCCACGTCTGACCCTAATAATATTAACAGTCTTTCAGATGGGACGTTAAACCGAGGTCTCGTGTTGGTGCTTTACAGCGTGCACGTAAAAGAACCAGAGGAGACTCTGGAATGGGTATCTGTCTGTATCATTGCACTATCCTCCAAAATGTAAAATGACTAATCTCTTCATGAGGCGTCGCTCATATGGGCAACCGGTAGCGACGATAAATAAACGTAAAACACAAATCTACAACTTGTGAACAATGATAGTAGTTTATTATTATTTTGAACATGTATATGATCGAACAAGTAATTATTTAACGGGAGACTTAAATACAAGAGTTGTTGACGACTATGCAGACATGAAATGAGTCCTGATGTTGGAGACTATAATATGCTCCAATACTTTGGAGGCAATACAGGTTAGAGAGTTGGCGATTTAGTTACCATATTCAAGGTTGTCAGATACCTCTTGTGTGAAGACGATTAGCTGAGATTCACTTCTATGCTTTGACCTGAAGTCATGCTGGAATTGACTTAGGAGGTCATTATTTTCGAAATGAGTCATGATGTTCGAGACCAAAATATGCTCCAATACTTTGGAGGCAATACAGGTTAAAGAGATGGGCCTTTGGTTACTGGTCTTGAACTTTGGGCGTTTCTTATGAACAGGGACAACACCAGCACTTCTCCAATCTGATGTAACACTGTCCATTCAAAGGATACTTTAAAAATAGTGTTGAGGGTGGGAGCAATCTCATTGTGTAGCTGTTATAATGTAGATTAGTTACCTGATGATTATAGTGTGGATGATGTAATACCTAGAATAAGGAAAAGTACAGTAAATGATAGTGGAAACGTATTATTGAACTTTTGTAAAGCAGCTGGTATTAGAATTGCAATTAGCAGAGTTGGTTTAGATAACAATGTAGAGGAATTAACCTGTATTACTGAGATAGGCAGTACTTTTGTAAAGCAACTGGTATTAGAATTGCAATTGACAGAGTTGGTTTAGATAACAATGTAGGGGGAGTTTACATGTATTACTGAGATAGGCAGTACTTTTGTAAAGCAACTGGTATTAGAATTGCAATTGGCAGAGTTGGTTTAGATAACAATGTAGGGGAGTTAACATGTACTACTGAGATAGGCAGTACTTTTGTAAAGCAACTGGTATTAGAATTGCAATTGGCAGAGTTGGTTTAGATAACAATGTATGTGAGTTAACATGTATTACTGAGATAGGCAGTACTTTTGTAACGCAACTGGTATTATAATTGCAATTGGCAGAGTTGGTTTAGATAACAATGTATGTGAGTTAACATGTATTACTGAGATAGGCAGTACTTTTGTAACGCAACTGTTATTAGAATTGCAATTGGCAGAGTTGGTTTAGATAACAATGTAGGGGAGCTTACATGTACTACTGAGATAGGCAGTACTTTTGTAAAGCAACTGGTATTAGAATTGCAATTGACATAGTTGGTTTAGATAACAATGTAGGGGGAGTTTACAAGTACTACTGAGATAGGCAGTAGTGTCATATATATGGTTTTATGTAAACCAGAATTATTTGATAGTATTAAATCATTTGCTGATACATGATTCAAGTATTCTGTGCTGTTGGTATTGTTTTAGATTTACATATTGATGACTATGAGCATGAAAATAATATACCAGATATTAATAATGATCACGTGAACTGTTTGTATAAATGGGACAGTCTCAAGAAGGATTTGAACATGGACGCATTAGCTAATGATAATATTACTAGCAAGTTACAATAAAACATGATATTCAGATTCTACAACATTTAATTGACAGTGTTGACAAATTCGGTTTATTTTTTCAGTACCGTTATCTCGACCAGTTTCAATAGCGAGGCTATGCGCTTATAATCTATAACAAGTAGACAATGTGCGTAGATAATCATTTTCTATTTGGTCAAGATATATTTCATAATTAAAGGATGTCTTCAATTTATAATAGAGGCATTATTTAATGAGAGGAATAATTATGAACAATTACGATAATCTGTCACGAGGCCATACACAAAATTAAATCATGAACTAGTACAATATAATTTTTATATCTTTATTTCTGTCTCATCTATGTACAGTACATACATTTCAATTTATATTATAACACATACATTGCTCATAGCCATTCTACAAATGAGAATTATAAGAGACAATAGCATATTACAATAACGTTAAACATGTTTTACTTTCTAAAAGCTATGTAAAAGTCGCTAATCATGACACAATTTTTTTAAAATACCTTTTTTAAAAAAAGATTCTTACAGGGAAAAAGAGCACTATCGCGCAAATTAGAATATGTTTTAAGAAATCAGAACCACCTCTGATCAGATCAGGGATGGATGGATTAGCAGCTCACATAAAAGTATTAAATCATTTACTGGTACATAACTCAAATATTCTGTCTGACCACTGTGCTGATGAATATGAGCATGAACATGATATACCAGATATTAATAATGATCACGTGAACTGTGTGTATACATGGGACAGTCTCAAGAACGATTTGAACATGGAAGCATTAGCTAATGATAATATTACTAGCAAGTTACAATACTTATGTGGTAATTTAAATGCTGTAGAAAACAAGGATGACATTAATTTACACTTGACTTTTAGAACAAGTATGTACACCACTGTTCGAAAGATATATTAGTCAAAATATTAAGTCCAGCCCCTGTGCAGAAGAGGCAAGCATACAAGCATGTTGCTTTCTCTTCAGTCCTACATGTATGTACATATTAGTTATACTTGTCTCTATTTATTCAAAGACAGAACTATTGTTTCAACTAGTGTAACAGTATCAACCTACGTTCGGTGATCTAGTTCATAACACAAGCCGTCAATGTATAATCTAGTTCATTACACAAGCCGTCGATGTATAATCTAGTTCATAACACAAGCCGTCGATGTATAATCTAGTTCATAACACAAGCCGTCGATGTATAATCTAGTTCATAACACAAGCCGTCGATGAATAATCTAGTTCATAACACAAGCCGCCGATGTATAATCTAGTTCATAACACAAGCCGTCGATGTATGATCTAGTTCATAACACAAGCCGTCGATGTATACTCTAGTTCATAACACAAGCCGTCGTTGTATAATCTAGTTCATAACACAAGCCGTCGATGTATAACCTAGTTCATAACACAAGCCGTCGATGTATAACCTAGTTCATAACACAAGCCGTCGATGTATAACCTAGTTCATAACACAAGCCGTCGATGTATAACCTAGTTCATAACACAAGCCGTCGATGTATAACCTAGTTCATAACACAAGCCGTCGATGTATAACCTAGTTCATAACACAAGCCGTCGATGTATAACCTAGTTCATAACACAAGCCGTCGATGTATAACCTAGTTCATAACACAAGCCGTCGATGTATAACCCAGTTCATAACACAAGCCGTCGATGTATAATCTAGTTCATAACACAAGCCGTCGATGTATAACCTAGTTCATAACACAAGCCGTCGATGTATAGCCTAGTTCATAACACAAGCCGTCGATGTATAACGTAGTTCATAACACAAGCCGTTGATGTATAACCTAGTTCATAACACACGCCGTCGATGTATAGCCTAGTTCATAACACAAGCCGTCGATGTATAATCTAGTTCATAACACAAGCCGTTGATGTATAATCTAGTTCATAACACAAGCCGTCGATGTATAACCTAGTTCATAACACAAGCCGTCGATGTATAACCTAGTCCATAACACAAGCCGTCGATGTATAACCTAGTTCATAACACAAGCCGTCGATGTATAACCTAGTTCATAACACAAGCCGTCGATGTATAACCTAGTTCATAACACAAGCCGTCGATGTATAGCCTAGTTCATAACACAAGCCGTCGATGTATAACCTAGTTCATAACACAAGCCGTCGATGTATAACCTAGTTCATAACACAAGCCGTCGATGTATAACCCAGTTCATAACACAAGCCGTCGATGTATAATCTAGTTCATAACACAAGCCGTTGATGTATAACCTAGTTCATAACACACGCCGTCGATGTATAACCTAGTTCATAACACAAGCCGTCGATGTATAATCTAGTTCATAACACAAGCCGTCGATGTATAATCTAGTTCAGAACACAAGCCGTCGATGTATAACCTAGTTCATAACACAAGCCGTCGATGTATAACCTAGTCCATAACACAAGCCGTCGATGTATAACCTAGTTCATAACACAAGCCGTCGAAGTATAACCTAGTTCATAACACAAGCCGTCGATGTATAACCTAGTTCATAACACAAGCCGTCGATGTATAACCTAGTTCATAACACAAGCTGTCGATGTATAATCTAGTTCATAACACAAGCCGTCGATGTATAACCTAGTTCATAACACAAGCCGTCGATGTATAATCTAGTCCATAACACAAGCCGTCGATGTATAACCTAGTTCATAACACAAGCCGTCGATGTATAACCTAGTTCATAACACAAGCCGTCGATGTATAACCTAGTTCATAACACAAGCCGTCGATGTATAATCTAGTTCATAACACAAGCCGTCGATGTATAGCCTAGTTCATAACACAAGCCGTCGATGTATAACCTAGTTCATAACACAAGCCGTTGATGTATAACCTAGTTCATAACACACGCCGTCGATGTATAACCTAGTTCATAACACAAGCCGTCGATGTATAATCTAGTTCATAACACAAGCCGTTGATGTATAATCTAGTTCATAACACAAGCCGTCGATGTATAACCTAGTTCATAACACAAGCCGTCGATGTATAACCTAGTCCATAACACAAGCCGTCGATGTATAACCTAGTTCATAACACAAGCCGTCGATGTATAACCTAGTTCATAACACAAGCCGTCGATGTATAACCTAGTTCATAACACAAGCGGTCGATGTATAGCCTAGTTCATAACACAAGCCGTCGATGTATAACCTAGTTCATAACACAAGCCGTCGATGTATAACCTAGTTCATAACACAAGCCGTCGATGTATAACCCAGTTCATAACACAAGCCGTCGATGTATAATCTAGTTCATAGCACAAGCCGTTGATGTATAACCTAGTTCATAACACAAGCCGTCGATGTATAACCTAGTTCATAACACAAGCCGTCGATGTATAACCTAGTTCATAACACAAGCCGTCGATGTATAACCTAGTTCATAACACAAGCCGTCGATGTATAACAACAGTTTTACACCACAGCGTATCAAAGTATAAGCATAACATATAGAAAGCATTATGATTATTATGCTAACAACGTTTTTACAGACGGATCTGTAGTCCAGTGGTAACACGCTGTACTGGTAATCCAGGGATCGCTGGTTCGATCCCCACGTCTGACCCTAATAAAATTAACAGTCTTTCAGATGGGACGTTAAACCGAGGTCTCTTGTCGGTGCTTTACACCCTGCATGTAAAAGAACCAGAGGAGATTCTGGAATTGGTCTCTGTCTGTATCATGCACTATTCTCCAAAATCTAAAATAACTAATCTCTTCAGGAGGCGTCGCTCATATGGGCAACCGGTAGCGACGATAAATAAACGTACAACACACGCAATGTTTTCCTCCCACAGGCTTTAGCCGTACCAATTTCCAAATTAATTACCATAAATAGGGTTATGTGGAATGAGGAAATCTACTGTCAACTAATCAATGTTGTGGAAGTCGTGATAGCGTTCGCTTCATGTACTCATTTTCTCATCTGTTTATACAAATTTATTTTAGCTCGATTGCGAAACAAGTTCTTACAACTTATATGAATAACTCTCGAGACCTCATTCCTGATGGAATACATCGCCACGAGGGAGAGAGAAGAGGAAACGTGCAATTTAAATGCCTTGTCTAAGGTCATAATCGTAACAGCTCCAGCGGGAGCGGGTTCGAACTCCGGACCTTTCGCACCTGAAGCGAACGCGCATCCACTGCGCTATCACGACATTTTCTCATCTGGAAACCAATGTCCGGAATTCAAAGTAAAACTCGTGTCAATTCTGAAATCTACACATCTTCAAGGTTGTTTCTCCCTACATCACTAAATGTACAGGTGAAGTTCTGGTTAGAGTACTAAAATAGGTTAGCATAATTGTATTCACTTCAAGTTCTGCTTTCATGTAAATTACATGAAAATTCACTTCAAGATCTGTTTTCACATAAAACAGAACAATAGATGAACAGCTTATTTGTTTCAATTTCTGAAAGCAGAATATGTACCGGTAAGTCAAACCAGATATGTTGGCAGACCAGATGGTTATGCCGGACAGATTGCATTTGATGTACATATATACAGGATATATATTGATAAGGAACATTTATGTTTATACAAATTTATTTTAGCTCGATTGCGAAACAAGTTCTTTCAACTTATATTAATCACTCTCGAGATCTCATTCCTGATGGAATCCATCGCCACGAGGGAGAGAGAAGAGGCAACGTGGAATTTAAATGCCTTGCCTAAGGGCACACTCGTAACGGCTCCAGCGGGGCTCGAACTCCGGACCTTTCGCACCTGAAGCGAACGCGCATCCACTGCGCTATCCCAACTTCCACCTGCATTTATGTGAAATTCAAGAACACGGAATGAGTGGTTGCGAAAACAACCCAACTTGCTAATACAACTTTAACCAGTGTGTTGGAAGTCGTGATAGCGCTGTGGATGTGCGTTCGCCTCAGATGCGAAAGGTCCGGGGGTTCGAGCTCCGCTGGAGCCGTTACGAGTGTGCCCTTCGGCAAGGCATTTAAATACCACGTTGCCTCTTTCGTCTTTCCCTCATGGCGATGGATGATGGATTCCATCAGAAATTAGGTCTCGAGAGTGATTAATATAAGTTGTAAGAACTTCGCAATCGAGCTGAAATACATTTGTATAAACTAACTTTAACCACATTTTCTAAAGTGTAAAAAGGGAAATAATTCTGTGAAAGTACGTGCCAATCATACAGCTTATGTTTTGATAAGAAACATTATTGTGACACTTCAATAACATGCAGACAGTTGTTCAGGAGAAAAGCCAACTTTCTAGAATACTTTAGCAAGATTTTCTAAATGTAACAGGGGCGATAATTCTGTTATGGAACTTGACTGAAATATGTCGCTTTTTGATAGGGAACAATTGTGTGAAGTTTCAATAACATGCAATGGGTTCAGGAGAAAAGCCAACCTGCTAAACAACTTTAACTAGATTTTCTAAGTGTAAAAGGGGCATAATTATGTTCAATTATCAGACAAGAGTTATGGAACTTGACTGAAAATGTCGCCATTTGATAGGGAACAATTGTGTGAAGTTTCAAAGTTGTGTCGTAGATGGTCCAAATGAGAAAGCAACCTCGCTATAAAACGTTAACTTGTGGAAGTCGTGATAGCGCAGTGGATGCGCGTTCGCTTCAGGTGCGAAAGGTCCGGAGTTCGAGCCCCACTGGAGCCGTTACGATTGTGCCCTTAGGCAAGGCATTTAAATTCCACGTTGCCTCTTCTCTCTCCCTCGTGGCGATGGATTCCATCAGGAATGAGGTCTCGAGAGTGATTTATATAAGTTGAAATATCTTGTTTCGCTATCGAGCTAAAATAAATTTGTATAAACTAACGTTAACCAAAATGGCAACGGCGACGCCAGGGCGAGTGCAATAGCTCTCCTTGTTCTGCGAATAGTCGAGCTAAAACCACTTGATGCTTTCATACTCATTTCCATTCTCGCTTCCCACTATATGTTATGTTGGTGCAATGCAGTCACTTATCTCTGGAACTAAAACCCTTTTCATACATGTATGAACTAACGATACATTAAAACCGGTCAGAATTACTAGCATTAACCAGACATTAACCGGACATTAACCGGACATAAACCGGACATTAACCGGACATAAACCGGACATTAACCGGACATTATCCGGACATTAACCGGACATTAGCCAGACATTATCCGGACATTATCCGGGACATTCTTTTCGTTCGTTAACCGCATAGCTTAAGTTTCAAAATTGTTCAAAGCTGTATTGTACTTTAATCTACCTATGAGACGAGGGATTCCACCAGGAATAAGGTTTAGCGACTGTTGTAAGAATTTGCTTCGCAATCAAGCTATAAGAAATATATCTAAAACCAATCAGCTTCCAATGGGTTTTTCCCCATTTTGCATAATTATGATCATGTGCATACACATGTTGAATATTAGATATATTTAGATATACGCAGATACGTACACTTAGATATGTACACTTAGATATGTACACTTAGATATTACACTTAGATATGTACACTTAGATATGTATACTTAGATATGCGTAGATACGTACACTTAGATATGTACACTTAGATATGTACACTTAGATACGTACACTTAGATATGTATACTCAGATATGTACACTTAGATATGCTTAGATATAAATAGATATACGTAGATATGTACACTTAGATATGCTTAGATATACGTATATATGTACACTTAGATATACTTAGATATACGTAGATATGTACACTTAGATATGCTTAGATATAAATAGATATACGTAGATATGTACACTTAGATACGTACACTTAGATATACTTAGATATACGTAGATATGTACACTTAGATATGCTTAGATATGCTTAGATATACGTAGATATGTACACTTAGATATGTACACTTAGATATGCTTAGATATGCTTAGATATAAATAGATATACGTAGATATGTACACTTAGATATGCTTAGATATACTTAGATATACGTAGATATGTACACTTAGATATGTACACTTAGATATGCTTAGATATAAATAGATATACGTAGATATGTACACTTAGATATACTTAGATATACGTAGATATGTACACTTAGATATGCTTAGATATAAATAGATATAGGTAGATATGTACACTTAGATATACTTAGATATACGTAGATATGTACACTTAGATATGCTTAGATATAAATAGATATACTTAGATATGTACACTTAGATATGTACACTTAGATATACGTAGATATGTACACTTAGATATGCTTAGATATAGATAGATATACGTAGATATGTACACTTAGATATGCTTAGATATAAATATATATAAATAGATATAAATAGATATACGTAGATATGTACACTTAGATATGCTTAGATATAAATAGATATACGTAGATATGTACACTTAGATATGTACACTTAGCTATACTTAGATATACGTAGATATGTACACTTAGATATGTACACTTAGATATACTTAGATATAAATAGATATACGTAGATATGTACACTTAGATATGCTTAGATATAAATAGATATAAATAGATATACGTAGATATGTACACTTAGATATGTACACTTAGCTATACT
Organism: Archivesica marissinica; assembly: GCA_014843695.1. Lineage (NCBI taxonomy): Eukaryota > Metazoa > Mollusca > Bivalvia > Venerida > Vesicomyidae > Archivesica > Archivesica marissinica. Next base: position 36,528,203 of record CM026396.1, read on the forward strand.
TAGATATATGTAGATATGTACACTTAGATATGTACACTTAGATATGCTTAGATATAAATAGATATACGTAGATATGCACACTTAGATATGCTTAGATATACTTAGATATACGTAGATATGTACACTTAGATATGCTGATATATACTTAGATATACGTAGATATGTACACTTAGATATGCTTAGATATGCTTAGATATACGTAGATATGTACACTTAGATATGCTTAGATATAAAAATGATATACGTAGATATGTACACTTAGATATGCTTAGATATAAATAGATACACTTAGATATGTACACTTAGATATGCTTAGATATACTTAGATATACGTAGATATGTACACTTAGATATGCTTAGATATACGTAGATATGTACACTTAGATATGCTTAGATATACGTAGATATGTACACTTAGATATACGTAGATATACGTAGATATGTACACTTAGATATACGTAGATATGTACACTTAGATATACGTAGATATGTACACTTAGATATACGTAGATATGTACACTTAGATATACGTAGATATGTACACTTAGATATACGTAGATATGTACACTTAGATATGCTGATATATACTTAGATATACGTAGATATGTACACTTAGATATGCTTAGATATAAATAGATATACGTAGATATGTACACTTAGATATGCTTAGATATGCTTAGATATACGTAGATATGTACACTTAGATATGCTTAGATATGTACACTTAGATATGCTTAGATATAAATAGATATACGTAGATATGTACACTTAGATATACGTAGATATGTACACTTAGATATGCTTAGATATAAATAGATATACGTAGATATGTACACTTAGATATGCTTAGGTATACTTAGATATACGTAGATATGTACACTTAGATATGCTTAGATATGCTTAGATATACGTAGATATGTACACTTAGATATGCTTAGATATAAATAGATATACGTAGATATGTACACTTAGATATACTTAGATATACGTAGATATGTACACTTAGCTATGTACACTTAGATATGTACACTTAGATATGCTTAGATATAAATAGATATACGTAGATATGTACACTTAGATATACTTAGATATACGTAGATATTTACACTTAGATATGTACACTTAGATATGTACACTTAGATATGTACACTTAGATATGCTTAGATATACGTAGATATGTACACTTAGATATGCTTAGATATAAATATATATACGTAGATATGTACACTTAGATATGCTTAGATATACTTAGATATACGTAGATATGTACACTTAGACAGATAAATATTCCAGGATTAACATTAAATTCTATTTTGTTGAAAGTAGAAAAGATATGCACCGGTGTTAACGATATTTACTGTTTACTTTGTAGGCAGAAGTTGGCACTCCTTCGAGCTATATTAATTATTTCACACCTGGGAAAATCACAGAATAATTGAGGTTTGACACTGAGCATAGATATAGTATATGTTTTTGCTGATTTTATCGGCGTTTGAGCATGGGGCGCAATATTTTGGCCAGGCAGGCGGATTTTTTTATTTTATACTTGTAGAAACTATGTCCGCGAACCCCAATATGTTGGCAAGCCGGATGTATTTTTATTTTATTCTTGTGGAATTTATACACCACATTGCAAGTGACGGATATGTAGATATACTCTGGGTTCCTACGTACTGTACACAGAGTGGGTAACATGTACCGGGTACCCGTTTATAGATCGTACATTTATGTTTGTTTTTAACCACCGTCATCGGCAAGACGGCACCGCCAATGTGACTGGAACATAATAATATTTTTGTAAAATAATATTATAAAATAGCAACACGTATTATAAAAAATAAGTTTACTTTAAAAAAAATGTATTTCGAAGCCAAATAATCGAGAATATTAGATTCACTAGATTCGCGAATATTTAAACAGACATAAACGCGAAATTTGCAATACGCGAAAATAACCTGATATACGGAAACAAGTGCCGGAAATGCTACCTTCCACGAACAATTAACGTAATAAAGCGGGTATCAGGCGTAATACTGGGCTGTATACTAGTAACACCCGCACGCACACCGTTCGCACGCACAACGTACGCACAACGCACGCACGCACAAAGCGAGTACCAGGCGTAATACTGGGCTGTATACCAGTAACACACCGCACGCACGCACGGACGGACGCACACACGCACCACGTACGTACGTTCCACGTACGTACAACGTACGTACGTACAACGTACGTACGTACGCACAACGTACGTACGCACGCACGCATGCACACACATTGTTGCATATAACTGCTGTATACACATGCACATTTAATTTGAAATAGTTGAAGCCAGCTGACGTGTATCGCCTGCACGTATGCACGGAGTACACGGAAATGTAATACACAAACTGACGGCATTGGCTGAACTCTCTGGAATTTTAATTAGCAAATGCTACAATGCACGAAGTTTACTAATCTACGCCCCGTTATTCAGTTACACACTGTGCTGTTCTACATTGCTGACTCATAAACTAATGCAGATTATTGAAGTCCGCCTCCGTGGTCGAGTGGTTATGGTCGCTGACTTGTATACCACTGTAACCTATCATCACTGATGGTCACGGGTTCGAGCCCCGCTCAGACCGTGTCTCATTTATATGAAAAAGTTGGCAGTTTCTTACGGAGGTTAGTGCACCCACGTACTGGTTAACCGCTGGAGCCTGCCCAGGAAAGGTGTTGTTAGGTAAACTGCCCACCGGCGATATAGCCCAAAAATGGTGCTGGTGCAGACGTAAAACCCGAAATATAACATAAGTAACATACATGACAGATCCGGAAGTAAAACGTTCTTAGAAGAGTGCCATGTACTTGAATGCTGATGTCTGTCGAACATTGAACAAAAACATATAAGCATTCCAAACTAAATTGCAAAGAGGCTAATGCACCATTCATCAAGTGTCTCTGCTTGTTGTACGTCGGTTCCGACAGTCTATGTAAATTGAATTAGTTCAATTTCGAAACAAGTTCTTACAACATTTACTTACTCGTCCTTGATGGATGGAATCTGTCGTCTTCAGTAAGAGAGGAAACACTGAGGATTAATACTGTTTTGCATAAGAGCATCATAACCGTGGTATGGTGGGGTTCGAACTCACAACCTCTTGATTGCGAGACGCCCACCATATCAATTACGCCACGGAGACCACAGCGTCAGTTCCATTAATGGATGGGGTGTACACATTATATTATACCGTCTACGTGGCCTAGTTGTTAAAGGCCTGCAGTTTGACCCCGTCCAATTGTAAAGATTTATACTTTACTACCTGTTCCATGTGATTAGTGGCTTGTATCAACAATGTAGCAGTACATTCAGTATAATTTGGCGTATGTAGGTATTTTCTAACGGTTAATATGCACGATCACTCTGTGAGCTGAGAATTAGTCAAAATGAGGCCCTGACAATTTAAGTAAACGTATATTATTGATTGTAAAGAAAATTGATAGTTATGAGTATTCAAACTACATAATCCAGATCAGCCCAGGGACATAGATTACATGTTATGTAGGTGCCTCATCAGCCGTAGCGTAATCACTGAGACTGATAATTTGTATGCATGTATATAATATATGTGTATTTATATGAATAAACTATATGTATTCGTTATATGGTAACCTTCATACTTCATTTAATTATATATCTACAGTATTATTCGCAAGTTTTCTGTTCTATTTTAAATATTTCTCTGTGTCAGTGTGTGTTTACCGATATTGATGCTACATAATAATCACAGTGAATGCTATGAGTACATGTATAATATTATAATTATAATCTCTTGAACATACGAGTATTAACATATTCTGCCGGTTTCTACAAGATGCCATTGAGTAAAATAACAATGTATGTAACTGATGAGCAGAGAAACGAATTGCTGACTTTCTTGCAAAATAAGAACTGGGACGTAGAGATGTTGCTGAGTGTCCACTGTGCTTGTGTTCCCCTTGCATAATAAATGAACAGAACAAACAACTTTGGTGGCCTGCTAATAATCGTCCACCGCATAATCTAAATTCACATGAGAGAAAGCTTCTATACAGGAGGTTTTGGTCAATGCTATATAATTGTGGCGCATGGAAAGATGTCAGATATATAGAGAGAAAAGTAGCGGTTAGAAGAGGAGACTGTACTTGGCATAAGAGGGAACTGATGCCTGAATGTGTGGTACAGCAATGCAGGAACTGGCTGCCTAACCCGCGCAACCAGCCTTATTTGGGCCATAAGTGGAGTTGAATTGTTTATACCAGTTGTAAGTACTATAAAAATACAGAACTTCAATTTCAGCAATTTATAACCTCTGATATGTACGTGGGTCATAATAGATATAAGTGGTGCTCATGTATTAGATGTATACCATGCAGGGCCTCGCATGTGGCAAATACGATGTGCGTCGACCGTCAGATTTGTACCGCTATTCCTCGTGTGTTTAGTGCGTCGACCGTCAGATTTGTACTGCTATTCCTCGTGTGTTTAAGGTCAAATATAGGTCAACCTGCAGGCCTTTAAAGTTCAAAATAAGAACTGGGACGTAGAGATAGTGCAGTACAATTAGCCAAAAAAATGACCGAACCAGAGAAAAAAATTGAACAGATAGTGCACCTATATTGCCATCATCTATAAGGTTTCATCTTTCAGAAAAAATAAAATCTTTTTTTCTGAGTGTGGTGGAAATATAATTATTTTCAAGGTCAAGGTCACCAGGAATGGTAAAAGCATGAAGTGGAGATATATAGCATTAGCCAGATATATGTAGGCATAAACAGTTAATACTCCCTAAATACTCATTTGAGTATAATGATGTAAACAAATTAAGAAAGTGTACAGTCATTTAAGGATGACCTTGACACCCATTTTCAAGGTCAAGGTCAAACTTCTGACATTTTTGACAAAGTTTCACTTGCTTTACTGCTGTTATATTTATTATTATATTAAAAACGATTTATATAAGCTTTTTTCGGATACATTAATATTGTGTATGTAAACAGTAGTCTTAGGATTCAGTTTGAAGCAGACTTGGTAGTTTAGAGAACCGGGATTGTATCAATAATGGTAGGTAAGTAATACTACTGAACATAATAAGAATTCATATATCTGAATCATAATCAAACATTTTGGTAATATTTTAAGCATATTTTCAGTAATACATAATTATTCTAAACATTTCGAACGTAGGTACTTGTTTCTTCTATATCATGACATGTCACGTTTTCTGTTAGATACATTAAATGAACTAGGGATTTCTTAGTTCCTATCGGGAAGTGCTATGGTATTAGGCAGAGCAGCTGGCCCTGAATAATGCTAAACTGGGACATTTCTGGCACAGAAATGAAATTTATGTTTTCATATAGTTCAATGTCCATAGAATCCTGCACCATAAAGTTCCCAAAAGTTCCCACTTGGGAAACTGAACAATCCAAGATGGCCGCCAAGATGGCCGACAAAAACAGAAAAATACCCAATTATCTAGATAAAGATTTAAATTCTTCTGGCATTTTGAAATGACTATATTTTATTATTCATAGTGATGCTAAATGCATGTAACTACATGAAAATAATGTATTTTCTTACCTTTTTTGTATATTTTCTGAAAAAGTTGACTTTATCCACAGAAAAAGAGGTAAAACATGCTGTATTTTGAAGACACACCTAAAATCATTTCTTATAAAACTCCCATATATTGACATATCATCTTAAATATGATATAGAATCATGAGTTGGAGAGACTGGACGTAAGTTTAAGTGGTTAGAGATAGATATGTACTGTTTTCTAAAAAATAACGGCCATAAAAGTGGGTGGGGTAAATTGACCCCTGAAAATGATAATAAAAAATATATTAAAACTCAATTTATTTAATAGTTTTTCATACTTCTATATTACAATTATTCATTTTATAAACGTGTACATCCACTTCCATTGTTCACTGTTTAAGAACAGTTTATAAACATCTGATGTTTGGCTCATGAATGCTGATCGATACACTTCATGAAATGGGGTTCTGTGCATCATACTATGAAATACAGAAGTATGAAAAATGTGCTGCGGTGACACAAAACTATAGCATTCCACCTTCTAGTGGTAATGGGGTAGTAAACTTCATGGCGGATAATGTTGATCATAACATTCGCACGATAGACGACCTTGACACATTTCACGGCATGGGGATCATGGCAGCGTTCACCCCAGGGATAAACATGAACCGGAATATACCTCGAATTAATGTTACATCAGCCGACATTGTAGCTGTGGGGAAAATCGACATCATCTTTAAAGATCCAGTCCGATGTTTCCCAACTGTATTTGAAGCACTGCCACAATCAATTGCCCATGACAAGACATATAACATCGACATACTGTGGAAAGTGTCTGGGCTGTTAAGACCGAACACCCCCCAGTGGAATGGCACCATGCAGTTGGTGCATACTGGTCACCACCCTGGAATATCGACAACAATGTTCCTGCCAATGATCGATATGGATCCCAGTAATGACTCGTGCATATTATCCACGCTCTCATATGTTACGGAGCTGGCGTTGACATACAATGTGGATCATATCATTACATTTGACCAGCCATTGTGGTACAAGGCACAAATGATTGTTGACACACAACCACCAAACAGTTCGCTGAGGCGTATCATCTGTCGCCTCGGAGGTCTCCACATCCAGATGAGCTTCCTTGGTACCATTGGAACCATTATGACCGACTCCGGTCTCAAGGAGTTATTGGAGACCGTGTATGCCGAGAACGTAGTTCCACATCTCCTGAGTGGAAAGGCCATCAGCAGAGCAATTCGTGGGCATTTACTGGCAGAGTCAGCCCTGTGTTCGCTGTTAGCAGTGAATATATTCAATATTGAAATCCCTCATAATAGTAATAACCGAAAGGAGGATAATGATTCAGCTGTAGATGTATCTAGTGTTGAAATAGAAGAGAATGACATAACTGACAATGGATGTAACACTAATGTGGATGAAGAAATGAGTCAGAGTTGTGATGAAGGTGGTCTGGTGATTGCAAATGATGTAGTAGACATAAATAATAACAGTCCCAGTAAATCACCAGGCGTAAATGATGTTGAGCCAGACATGAATGCTGAGAATGCTGAAGATGATGAGTATGGGGACAATGAGCATGAGAACGACAATAGTTCACAGTTAGAAGAAGCGATGAAAGTTCTAGATGGTCTTTTAGCTGCGGAGGTAGACATTGAATCGGTTGTGAAATCTACATGTGTTGAACAATTGAAATTCAAGATGCAGAAAGCCATTTCAAAAATGAAAGAAAGCCGAGCAGCCCCGCTATGGCTCCAATACATAGAATTGCTAGACATCCTTAAGGCATTTATAAAAGCAGAACGCACAGGTGATTGGAACATTCACCTTCAGTCATTGTTAGAAATGCTACCATTTGTCGCTGCCACTGGCCACAACGCATATGCAAAATCATCGTACATATATTTAAACAAAATGCTTGCCCTATCAATAACACACCCCAATGTTCACAGTATGTTCATGGAAGGTATGCATGTTGTACGAAGATCGGACCGATACTGGGCTGGACTGTCAACGGACCTCATCATCGAGCAGATGCTTATGCGTAGTGTGAAGACAGTTGGAGGCCTAACTCGGGGGCGAGGCATGGACGAAACGCAGAGAGCACAGTGGATCCTCTCAAGGCAAGCGTGTTCTGAAATTAACTACAAGATGCAAGAGCTAAGCGGACACAGGTATGAGACTAGTGAACAACACAAGGAATGTGGGGAGACCAGGCAAAGCAGAGACAGAGATGATATCAAAAAGATGGTAGATTTTCTTATGGATAAAAATCCATTTGAATCCACAGAAGAGTCATTGAGAAGTATAGCCAGTGGTGTAGTAGCCGGGGACAAGGTAAATGTGGACAAAGGGCGGGAAGTGGGCATGAACATTCTGAAAGATATGGAGGGGAAGAAAGTGGGTGACTTCAAGTTCAGTAAGAAGGCCCAAGTAACCACTATGAGTGATAATGCTAGTGTCAGTATTGGTGGTGATGATGTGGAGATTGACCCACAGCTTCTTTTCCAGCGATTGGTTGCTGCTGCCCAGGGCGCTGTACCAATAGAAGATCTACAGAATTTCTTTGCATATGAGCTATGTACCTATCCGCCTTCCTTGTTCGAGAGCAAACAACTATTGAGACAGGCCAATAAAGCAACACTAGCACAGGAACTAACAAAACAGTTACTGACTGATGACATTGTCCCTGACCAACAACAGGAAATAATATATGTAACTGATGGCGGTTGCCTTATTCAAAGACTCAACTGGCCAAGAGGCAGAACATATAATGAGATATGTTCAATGTACATAAAGTATGTAAGAGATAACTACACCAACAGTCATATTGTGTTTGATGGCTATATAGCTGGTCCATCTACTAAAGATAACACCCACATAAGACGTACTGGTGGACGTGTTGGGGCTGAGGTCAGGGTTCAAGAAAACTTAACCATGAATACAAAGAAGCAAAACTTCTTATTGAATTCTAAGAATAAACAAAGGTTTATAGACATGCTAGCTAGTAAGCTAGAAGATTCTGGCATTGAAGTCACTCAAGCAAACGCAGACGCAGACTATGATATCGTCATGACGGCCATAGACTGTTCGAAGTATATGAACACTGTGGTGGTTGGTGAAGATACTGATCTGTTAGTATTACTGTGCCATTATGCAGAGGACCATGGCTACTCCATTCATCTCAACAGTGAAGGACGTTGAAAAAAGTCTGTAAACATACTAGAGTTAAAGAATAACCTAGGTGAGGTAGTATGTAAAAACATCTTGTTTATTCACGCATTACTGGGATGCGATACGGTATCAAGACCATACGGCATTGGTAAACTTGCAGCGTTAAGGCTAATAAAGAAGTCGGCAAGCTTCAGAGAATGTGCTGAACAATTTGATAAACTTCCCCATGAAGTATCACACAGCGAGATCCTGAAAACTGGAGAAAACGCACTCATTCTCACCTACATAGAAAATGAGGTTGAATCTATCAATGAACTCAGAATGAGATTATTCCTGGACAAAACAGCAAGAAACTCTGTATCAATTGAACCTAAAACATTACCACCAACACATAGTGCAACCATATATCATTCGTTGCGAGTATACCATCAAATACTGCAATGGAAAGGGTTGGAAGAAGATCCTTGTGATTATGGTTGGGTGTTATCACATGGCATATTGATTCCCAGATTGTCGGACATGCCCCCAGCACCTGCCAACATTCTAAAAGTTGTCCGATGTGGATGCAAGACAGGTTGTCGTAGTATGTCATGCAGCTGCAGAAAGCTTGGTCTGAATTGTACAACAGTGTGTCGCAACTGTGATGGACTCTGCTCCAATCAACCAGAAATAGCAGAGTACTGACAAAATCAAACACTGATCCAATGAGTAGAATATGACCCAAGATAATATTAACAGCATTGCTAAAATATTAATCAGCTGCTAGAAATCTTAATTACAGTGAAGATATTCTAGATTTGCTATAGAAATACATTGTGGATATTGGCATATTGAATGAGCATTTCTCCTAATTATATATACATATAATGTATATACGTGTATACTGTATACAATATACTTCTCTCTTGTAATATAATATACACTGAGTGGACATGTGATCAATGTATAAACTGCAATGTATCAATTGTATGTATTTTAATTCATGTGTTATACACTAAGTTTATAGAGTTAGGTATGCTTCCAACATTCAGATTATATATGTATACCCATTCATGACAAGATATTATTTTATCTCATGTTATGGACATCTGACCTCAATTTGTAACCTTAACCTTAAATATACTTACCATATTGCTTATGTTTATAACTTCGTCTGGAGTTAACTTAAATATTAGAATGAAATATATGAGCTACCTTAGAAGTGAAAGTATGGCGCATATCCATATGTTTTTTGTAACTTTGACCTTGAAATGTGACCTTGACCTTTCATATACAGACAAAAAATAAACATTATCATATTCTTCCTAAGGTGGTTAATATATGTGTGTAGTTTGTTCAAAATCCATTAAGCGGTTTTGGAGATATGATATTATTCCAGAAATTCCCAATGAAAATATCAAAAAAGTCAAAAAATGCCCCAATATTTTTTCCCGGACCGGAACTTTTGGGAACTTTGTGATTTAGGATAGCCTATACTATTTCCAGCTTATATGCAAAACAATCATTTCTGTGCCACAAATGTCCCAGTCAAATCTCAGCTGCTCTGCCTATATGAACAGAACGCAGCCTTGACACAAAATCTTGAAATTCCAATATGCGCTGACGACTCATTTGTGCAGTTCATGGCCGATAATGTTGGCCATAACATCCGAACAATTGAGGAACTGAATACATGTCATGGGATGGGCATAATTGCGATTGTTAACCCAGAAAGCTGATCCAAAAAGGTTATTCCTATGGCAAACCTTTCTACTTCTGATATTGTGGAAATGACAAGAATCAGAATACACTACCGAATCCCGATGAAAAATGAAGTTAGTCTTTAAAGCCTTGCCGAAGTCTATCACAGAAGACAAGACGTACAATATAGACATACTTTGGAAGATATCGTGGGTACTAGGACCGAAGTCACCACTATGGAATGGCACCATGCAGATGATTTACGATGGAAGTCACCCAGGTGCTTCCTCTACATTCTTCATGACGATGATTGACATGGATCCATCAAATGAAACGTGTATATATTCCACCCTTGTCTTTGTAGCAGAATATCCAGAGACATATAATGTCACACCTGTATTGACATTTGATCAGCCACTTTGATGGAAGGCTCAATGCTTAATAGAGACAGAGACACCAGATAGCCATGTAAAGAAAATAATTCTTCGGTTGGGTGGACTTCATATGCAGATGAGCTACATGGGGTTGCAATAGCCCATCTTATGACTGACTCGGGTATGACAGAGCTATTTCAGACAGTGTATACAGATAACACTGTTCCACACATGTTAAGTGGCAAGGCAATTTCACGAGCCGTGCGAGGCCATGCCTTGGCAGAATTGGCACTCGGTATCATTCTTGTGTCTATCTACTTTGACATCGACTTATCCAGCTACATTAGTGTAGAGACGCAGATGGATAGCGAATGGATTATGAATTTGGAAGATCAGAACACCGAAGATGAAGTGGATGCAATACATCCTGACAGAGAAAATGGAGAAAGAGAAAGTGAAGATGGTGTGATTGATAGTACAGAAGTATGTGAAGAAATTAATGAATGAAAGTGTTAGACAACCTGATGAAGATGAACAAAAACATGGGATATTAAGACTGCGGTGAGATCTGATATTGTTACGAATTTAGCACACACATGGAAAGCTAAAATAGAAGAAATGAAAAGTAAAGGAAGAACATCAAGACCATAGGTACAATACATAGAAATGCTTGACATCTTGAAGAAATACACCAAGACTGGCGATTACACCTCCAAACTGTTTTGGATATGCTTCCATACATGGCTGCATCTGGACATACTGCCTATACAATATCATTACACATCTACATGTCCAACATGCTTGACATACAGAACAAGCATCCATATGCGTATCAACACTTTATGGACGAAAAACATGTTGTTAGACGAAATGAAAAATACTGGGCAGATCTCATAATTGAACAGGTCCTGATGAGTATAAAAACCGTTGGTGGACTGACTCGGGGAGCTACAAAGGACAATGTGGATTTTGTCTCGACCTGGTTGAACTGGAAAGCAAAACGTAACGAGCGAACAACATGGGGATTGCGGAAAGTCTAGACTTGCAAAAGATGATATAATAGTGATGGCTGAGTATTTGGTGAACAGAAACCCGTTTACACCGGAACCTGACCTGAGAAGCATATCAAGTGGTGTAGTGGCCGATGAAAGAGTGTCAATGGATAGGGCAAATGAAATCGGTAAAGTTATACTCACCGATATGACGGGCAAACCGGCAGAATCCAATGTGTTCAGAAGAAACAAACAAGACATTCCTATGCGTGATGATGCAAATACAGAGATGAAAAATGAAATGATCATGGTATCAGTGGGTCACAGCTTTCTTTTTCTTTTTCAAAGAATGATATCAGCAGCTCACAACGAAGTCCCAGAGGAGGATTTAGACATGTTTTTCTTCCATGAACTGTGTTCCTTCTCACCAGCATTGTTCGAGAGCCCCAGCCTGATAAGTCAAGCAAACAAGTCAGCTCTCCAAACTGAAATGCTCAAGACAGTTTCCAACAAACACAAACTAACTGGCCAGAATGCAAATGTATGTAATGTATGCTATGTCTTAGATTGTGGTGCTCTATTGCAAAAGATCCCATGGGAGAGAGGTCAAACATACAAGGCCATATACTAGAAGTCAAGTTTTTGATGTATATGAAGATGGAGCATCAACGAAAGACAATACACACATGAGACGAACAGGCGGTCAAATTTGACGGTCGACGCACTAAACACACGAGGAATAGCGGTACAAATATGACGGTCGACGCACATCGTATTTGCCACATGCGAGGCCCTGCATGGTATACATCTAATACATGAGCACCACTTATATCTATTATGACCCACGTACATATCAGAGGTTATAAATTGCTGAAATTGAAGTTCTGTATTTTTATAGTACTTACAACTGGTATAAACAATTCAACTCCACTTATGGCCCAAATAAGGCTGGTTGCGCGGGTTAGGCAGCCAGTTCCTGCATTGCTGTACCACACATTCAGGCATCAGTTCCCTCTTATGCCAAGTACAGTCTCCTCTTCTAGCCGCTACTTTTCTCTCTATATATCTGACATCTTTCCATGCGCCACAATTATATAGCATTGCCCAAAACCTCCTGTATAGAAGCTTTCTCTCATGTGAATTTAGATTATGCGGTGGACGATTATTAGCAGGCCACCAAAGTTGTTTGTTCTGTTCATTTATTATGCAAGGGGAACACAAGCACAGTGGACACTCAGCAACACCTTCAGCATGCTGAGGCATAGGGGGAGGTACGTAAGCAGCCTCTGCAACGGGCATGGCGGTGGCTGTTTCTTCTATTTCCATCTCTACGTCCCAGTTCTTATTTTGCAAGAAAGTCAGCAATTCTTTTCTCTGCTCATCAGTTACATACATTGTTATTTTACTCAATGGCATCTTGTAGAAATCGGCAGAATATGTGTAATACTCGTATGTTCAAGAGATTATAATTATAATATTATACATGTACTCATAGCATTCACTGTGATTATTATGTAGCATCAATATCGGTAAACACACACTGACACAGAGAAATATTTAAAATATAACAGAAAACTTGCGAATAATACTGTAGATATATAATTAAATGAAGTATGAAGGTTACCATATAACGAACACATATAGTTTATTCATATAAATACATACATATTATATACATACATATTTGATTAGGTCAACACATGAACTGAATTTTGAATTAGATTGCACAGATCACAACCATAGCGCACATTATACATGCATACACATTATCAGTCTCAGTGATTACGCTACGGCTGATGAGGCACCTACATAACATGTAATCTATGTCCCTGGGCTGATCTGGATTATGTAGTTTGAATACTCATAACTATCAATTTTCTTTACAATCAATAATATACGTTTACTTAAATTGTCAGGGCCTCATTTTGACTAATTCTCAGCTCACAGAGTGATCGTGCATATTAACCGTTAGAAAATACCTACATACGCCAAATTATACTGAATGTACTGCTACATTGTTGATACAAGCCACTAATCACATGGAACAGGTAGTAAAGTATAAATCTGTACAATTGGACGGGGTCAAACTGCAGGCCTTTAAAGCAGTTGACACGCCAATTCCACGTGAATTTCGCTCTCACATGCTTGGCTGTACGTATGACTAATCTAGTCTATAGAGTAGGCCTACTTAGCGCGAGTTCAGTCAGCTATAGCTTTAGTATTTTCAATCTTGAAAACCTTTGATTTTCTAATACTGTGATTAGATATAATGTATTATTGTATTACTGCTCCTACATGCTAGTGTGTACACCATTTTAGATTTAAAGTATCTTTCTTCGCTACAGTATATTCTATGGTTTATTATTAATAAATAAGTGATTGCATATTCTTTGTCACACCGTCTCTGTGTGTACATGCAAGTTGTCTGCATTTTTTTTAATGAACTAGTTGGTTACTGACTATTGAGTAAACTTTTTTCAATCCAATTCTTAAATTGATATTAGCTCAAAAATGAGTAAACAGCGTTTTAATATGAACTTATTTGGCAATAAATCTGAATACGAACAATTCCGAAGTGATCTAAAATGTATTGATCTCGCTTTGAGACGTAAAAAGAACGATAAACCTAATACTCTTGATGTACTCAATATAATAGTTACAAAGTACAAAGAGAGCCTATTGTCGGAAGAGAATAGCCATCCTGCCACAGTAGATGACCACAATGAATGTACTTTGCAGTCGTACGATGAGAATCTCATTATTACAACACAAACTGCATTGCAGAACTTCTCAGACATTTCATACAGACATAGCGGTACTTGTGATTTCAGGTTGACATTTAAGGCGACTAATAGTATTGACTATGGCAAACAATTCATTGTAACATGTGACCAATGCCAATTTAAGTCTGTTTGGAAATCATCACTTGAACTATCTAATGGAAAGAATTTAGTCACGTTACGAATGTTTCATGGCTATATCACAAGTGGCATGCTACCATCACAGATGGATAGATTCATTTCTACAATTGGACTGCACACGCTTGGATCTCGAACGACTAAAGCTTATCTAAAATTCATGTCTGATCATATTAGCGAAGAAAGACGGTCATCCTGTGATATTGCTCTAACCGAAGAGCTTCAGTTAAACGGGCCTGATAACTCAATAGACTTGGTAACAGATGCACGGCACAGTACTCGGCGAAACTCCAAGTTCACTGACGTTGCCTGTCTTGGGTATAATACTAAACAAGTAATACATCACGAAATAGTCAGCCGTGCTGACGACCCATGTGCACAGCGACATGAGCTTCTGGGCACAAACAGAATATATGCCCACCTTGAAACAAAACAAATTAATGTTCGACGCCATGGTCACGATCGTAATACAAGTGTTAGCAAATATATCAGAGAAAATCAGCAACGTACAGTAAATCAATATGACACATGGCATGCATCCGTATCCCTTGAAAAGCAACTGAAACAGATATCAAGTGGTGCAAAATGCCGAGAGGGCAAACCCTGGTCCATTCAACTTTCCGACAAAGTTGGGCCGGTCAAAACACATATGCAATATGCTATGCGTAATTGCAATGGTGACCAATCCATACTTCGAACAAAAATGGAATGTATTGTCAAACATTACCAAAATGACCACACCCGAGTCTCGGTGTAAAATAGATCCCAACTATATCCCCAGCCGTCAAATACTTACAAGTCCTGTTGCTGTAGAACTGTTGCTGTCATGTGTTAGAAAATGCTATGTTTATAAGGAAGCGCAAAATTATATCTACCACATGGACACTAGTAGCGTGGAATCATTCAACAACAGCTTGAATGTTTTCCATGACAAACGTATCGGAACCTTCTCTGCTCTTCACTACACTATACGCTCAAATTTGGCAATATGTCAATGGAATGAGACAGTGCAAGTCAAGAATAATACAAGACTCCGTTGTACACTCCAGTTCAATTCCAACATTTGGGCAAGGTATAAACAGGCATTATTTTCACACTTAATCTGGCGGCCTTTTTAAACCAGATGATACATGAAAGTGACAGAACAGAATATGAAAGTGACGAAACTCCGACCTTACAAACAACATAGATCCTGATCAGTTTAACAGTTTATTCGTAATTCAAGGCCTCCGGCCCATACACATATATTATATACATGCATACAAATGATCAGTCTCAGTGATTACGCTACGGCTGATGAGGCACCTACATAACATGTAATCTATGTCCCTGGGCTGATCTGGATTATGTAGTTTGAATACTCATAACTATCAATTTTCTTTACAATCAATAATATACGTTTACTTAAATTGTCAGGGCCTCATTTTGACTAATTCTCAGCTCACAGAGTGATCGTGCATATTAACCGTTAGAAAATACCTACATACGCCAAATTATACTGAATGTACTGCTACATTGTTGATACAAGCCACTAATCACATGGAACAGGTAGTAAAGTATAAATCTGTACAATTGGACGGGGTCAAACTGCAGGCCTTTAAAGCAGTTGACACGCCAATTCCACGTGAATTTCGCTCTCACATGCTTGGCTGTACGTATGACTAATCTAGTATATAGAGTAGGCCTACTTAGCGCGAGTTCAGTCAGCTATAGCTTTAGTATTTTCAATCTTGAAAACCTTTGATTTTCTAATGCTGTGATTAGATATAATGTATTATTGTATTACTGCTCCTACATGCTAGTGTGTACACCATTTTAGATTTAAAGTATCTTTCTTCGCTACAGTATATTCTATGGTTTATTATTAATAAATAAGTGATTGCATATTCGTTGTCACACCGTCTCTGTGTGTACATGCAAGTTGTCTGCATTTTTTTTAATGAACTAGTTGGTTACTGACTATTGAGTAAACTTTTTTCAATCCAATTCTTAAATTGATATTAGCTCAAAAATGAGTAAACAGCGTTTTAATATGAACTTATTTGGCAATAAATCTGAATACGAACAATTCCGAAGTGATCTAAAATGTATTGATCTCGCTTTGAGACGTAAAAAGAACGATAAACCTAATACTCTTGATGTACTCAATATAATAGTTACAAAGTACAAAGAGAGCCTATTGTCGGAAGAGAATAGCCATCCTGCCACAGTAGATGACCACAATGAATGTACTTTGCAGTCGTACGATGAGAATCTCATTATTACAACACAAACTGCATTGCAGAACTTCTCAGACATTTCATACAGACATAGCGGTACTTGTGATTTCAGGTTGACATTTAAGGCGACTAATAGTATTGACTATGGCAAACAATTCATTGTAACATGTGACCAATGCCAATTTAAGTCTGTTTGGAAATCATCACTTGAACTATCTAATGGAAAGAATTTAGTCACGTTACGAATGTTTCATGGCTATATCACAAGTGGCATGCTACCATCACAGATGGATATGTTCATTTCTACAATTGGACTGCACACGCTTGGATCTCGAACGACTAAAGCTATTCTAAAATTCACGTCTGATCATATTAGCGAAGAAAGACGGTCATCCTGTGATATTGCTCTAACCGAAGAGCTTCAGTTAAACGGGCCTGATAACTCAATAGACTTGGTAACAGATGCACGGCACAGTACTCGGCGAAACTCCAAGTTCACTGACGTTGCCTGTCTTGGGTATAATACTAAACAAGTAATACATCACGAAATAGTCAGCCGTGCTGACGACCCATGTGCACAGCGACATGAGCTTCTGGGCACAAACAGAATATATGCCCACCTTGAAACAAAACAAATTAATGTTCGACGCCATGGTCACGATCGTAATACAAGTGTTAGCAAATATATCAGAGAAAATCAGCAACGTACAGTAAATCAATATGACACATGGCATGCATCCGTATCCCTTGAAAAGCAACTGAAACAGATATCAAGTGGTGCAAAATGCCGAGAGGGCAAAACCTGGTCCATTCAACTTTCCGACAAAGTTGGGCCGGTCAAAACACATATGCAATATGCTATGCGTAATTGCAATGGTGACCAATCCATACTTCGAACAAAAATGGAATGTATTGTCAAACATTACCAAAATGACCACACAGACTGTTCACCCGAGTCTCGGTGTAAAATAGATCCAAACTATATCCCCAGCCGTCAAATACTTACAAGTCCTGTTGCTGTAGAACTGTTGCTGTCATGTGTTAGAAAATGCTATGTTTATAAGGAAGCGCAAAATTATATCTACCACATGGACACTAGTAGCGTGGAATCATTCAACAACAGCTTGAATGTTTTCCATGACAAACGTATCGGAACCTTCTCTGCTCTTCACTACACTATACGCTCAAATTTGGCAATATGTCAATGGAATGAGACAGTGCAAGTCAAGAATAATACAAGACTCCGTTGTACACTCCAGTTCAAATCCAACATTTGGGCAAGGTATAAACAGGCATTATTTTCACACTTAATCTGGCGGCCTTTTTAAACCAGATGATGCATGAAAGTGACAGAACAGAATATGAAAGTGACGAAACTCCGACCTTACAAACAACATAGATCCTGATCAGTTTAACAGTTTATTCGTAATTCAAGGCCTCCGGCCCATACACATATATTATATATATGCATACAAATGATCAGTCTCAGTGATTACGCTACGGCTGATGAGGCACCTACATAACATGTAATCTATGTCCCTGGGCTGATCTGGATTATGTAGTTTGAATACTCATAACTATCAATTTTCTTTACAATCAATAATATACGTTTACTTAAATTGTCAGGGCCTCATTTTGACTAATTCTCAGCTCACAGAGTGATCGTGCATATTAACCGTTAGAAAATACCTACATACGCCAAATTATACTGAATGTACTGCTACATTGTTGATACAAGCCACTAATCACATGGAACAGGTAGTAAAGTATAAATCTTTACAATTGGACGGGGTCAAACTGCAGGCCTTTAAAGCGTCATACTACGGGGCAGGAGGTCGAAGGTTCGAACCTAGTCAGGTGTTCATTCTGGTATAGCGGTCTAGCTAGTTAAATCATGGTTACCGAGCACCGCAGCCGGGCGCCTGGCCTTCACGGATATGATTCTGGAAGTACTGATGTTCATAAGAGGTGTCTCATAAGTCAGTAATGGCTGGCCCTTCCAATAGGGGCCACACTATAATAAGCAAACGCTTTACTTTTATATATTTGACGGGTATAGCAAAGTATATCACCGACTGTTCTCAGACTACACTGTTGTTGTTAGTATTTACAAACCCGTTATTTTACAATTCATTACACACCAAGAAATGGTAAGAAAATAATTAACTTTGAATGCCTAGCCATAATATGAACGAGGAAGTATGTTTACACGATCCGTACAACAGGTGGCATTGTAGTGGAACGGTATTTGTAAAATATGTGCATTCGAGCAAGAACATGCTTAATCGTAATGAGTATTCTAAATTAATACATCTGTATAATTAAGTCCATGAGGTTGGCTATGTGTGTACCCCGGTTGGTTAGTTTGTTTGTCCGTCCGTCCGTCTGTTAGCAGAAGTACGAACACACTTGTTTGCGAAGGTACCCATGGGCCTTGTAACGCATTAATAGTTCGTGATGATCCGATGATGACAGCGTGGCGGAGGTATATGCACTACCGATGAATGTAGGTGACAGCGTGGCGGTGGTATGTGCACACTACCGAGGAATGTAGGTTACAGCGTGGCGGAGGTATGTGCACTACCGAGGAATGTAGGTTACAGCGTGGCGGAGGTATGTTCACACTACCGAGGAATGTAGATGACAGCGTGGCGGAGGTATGTACACTACCGAGGAGTGTAGGTGACGGCGTGGCGGAGATATGTGCACTACTGAGGAATGTAGGTTACAGCGTGGCGGAGGTATGTTCACACCACCGAGGAATGTAGATGACAGCATGACGGAGGTATGTGCACTACCGATGAATGTAGGTGACGGCGTGGCGGAGGTATGTGCACATTACCGAGGCATGTAGATGACAGCATGACGGAGGTATGTGCACTACCGATGAATGTAGGTGACAGTGTGGCGGAGGTATATTCACACTACCGAAGAATGTAGATGACGGCGTGGCGGAGGTATGTGCACTACCGAGGAATGTAGGTGACAGTGTGGCGGAGGTTGTGCAACTACCGAGGCATGTAGGTGACAGCGTGGCGGAGGTATGTGCACACTACGAGGATGTGGTGACGGCGTGGCGGAGGTATGTGCACAATACCGAGGAATGTAGATGACAGCGTGCGGAGGTATGTGCACTACCGAGGAATGTAGGTGACAGCGTGGCGGAGGTATGTGTACACTACCGAGGAATGTAGGTGACAGTGTGGCGGAGGTATGTGCACACTACCGAGGCATGTAGGTGACAGCGTGGCGGAGGTATGTGCACACTACCGAGGCATGTAGGTGACAGCGTGGCGGAGGTATGTTCACACTACCGAGGAATGTAGATGACAGCGTGACGGAGGTACGTGCACACTACCGAGTAATGTAGGTGACAGTGTGGCGGAGGTATGTGCACACTACCGAGGAATGTAGATGACAGTGTGGCGGGGGTATGTGCACTACCGTGTACCCTTTAGTTAATATATTTATTGCTCAGACAAATCTTTATGCCATATAAAACTGTCATGAAATTGACAAACATTGTTGGTTAACTGTTAATTAGCAGACTGGTTTATCGTAATTATTAGAATACGTATACATGATATGTCAGCCTTCTTGTGTCTCTGTTTGCATATTTCATGGAAGGTTCTGGAATCATTTCCTAGCTACCTGGAGTATTTAAAAACCTATACGAATCTGACTTCCTGCTGACAGTAGATGTGTCAACTTTCTATCGAACAGTTTACATAAAGAGATATCATGGTTATTTCACAGTTGACGCGTCTGGTAATCCAGGGATCGCAGGTTCGATCCCCTATCTGACTCTAATAAAATTAACAGTATTTCAGATGGGACTAAACCGAGGTCTCGTGTTGGTGCTGTACACCGTGCACGTAAAGGAACAAGAGGAGACTCTGGAATGCGTCTCTGTCTGTATCATTGCACTATCCTCCAAAAATCTAAAATGACTAATCTCTTCAGGAGGCGTCGCTCATATGGGTAACCGGTAGCGACGATAAATAAACGTAAAACACACACAATTCACAGTTGATAAATTAGTGATGTTCTACCTGTATCAATCAATAATTTATTTGTGTTCAACCTACATAATTGTATTGTCAATTATACAATGCGAGGGGATTATGAACGCACTTGTTGTATTGCTAGTTGCCTGGCAACCACCAATAGTATGAGAGATTGTATGAAAGGAATTAGTAACAAGCTCGCTGGTTGGCTAATATATTAACATCTCACTTTTTTTTATTGAGTTGCAATTATTATTTGCTTTCTTTTGGGATACTCTAGATTGTGTCTCTGTCTGTATCATTGCACTATTCCCAAAGATCTAAAATGACTAATCTCTTCAGGAGGCGTCGCTCATATGGGCAACCGGTAGTGACGATAAATAAACGTAAAGCAAACACACAGAGTAATTGTCTTGTGCCGTCAATTGCTTAATCACATATGCTACAAATAATTAACTTGTTTACACAAAGCACTATTCTGATCCTAAGATAAGCGAAAGACGTTTACAAACAGACATGCCAGCTTTCACAGATCTTCCCGTGCACTTATATACTAATTAACAAATGTAATTATTCATTAAGCAAAGTGCCCCACGTCGCAGTCCCTCGTTTGTTAGACCACTCACATTGGCAGTTGTATACATGGACGCGGTCCAACTTAAACTATTATAACAAACATATCGTTAGTCTTATTCTTCATCTATTTCTTCTACTTTTCCTTCTCTTTCTTTATCTTCTTCTTCACCATGTGTTAACTTCTTCTTCATTTTCTTCTTATTAGACTTCTTCGTATATTCTTCGTTCACTACCTCATCTTATTCCCCTTCTTCGTCGTCGTCTTTGTCTTCACTTATTCTTCTTCTACTGCTTCGTCTTCTCTTCTTCGTCGTCGTCTTCTTCGTTTCCATCTTCGTCGTCTTTGTCTTCACTTATTCGTCTTCCACTTCATCATCGTATTCCTTACTTCTTCTTGTCTTGTATTGTCTTCTTCATATTTTAGTTATCATCGTCTTCTACATCGTTTTCTTCATCGTCTTCTACTCCTTCTACATCGTTTTCTTCATCGTCTTCTACCCCTTCTACATCGTTTTCTTCTTCTTTCTAAATCAATTCTACTACACGAATTCACGATTACATGATGCAGAAAACGTGAAATGATGAAATAGCAAATGTCACTACCGATACCTCGTACTAAGCTTGATAAGCCGGTGCGCTTCATCAATTGTCAATCAAACATGCACGCACGCACACACATCTCACAACGTTCATACCTGATTAGACATATATCCTTCAGTATATGCAATGAATACATTTATTGTAAAATATAATAAACAAGAATTTGTATGAAGTTACACTTATCATTGAGCAACATGTGGTATTAGAACAACAATAAACACAATAAAAACAACGGATTTCAACTTGGTTGCTTAAGGTCGTTGACTCCAAATCACTTGCCCCTAACCGCTGTATGTTCGAATCCCACTGGTGGTGTTGAATTAATTCACCTGAGGAGCTATCCAGCCGGCGTGTGGTAGTTCGGTAGGGAACCCTGTGTCTTCCTCCACCAATAACAGCTGCAGTCGTCGATGTTGGTGCAACTTTAAACTCGCAAACAATTTACAAACAAAAATGGATTTCAACTAAGCTTACCAATGGATAAAACGCACTTTATCTGCCAAAGAGAGGTAGTAGAAAAAACCAGAACGTCTTTCATTGGGCAGCCATGGATTGTTGTGTTTGTGACACCATTCCGAGGCGTGATGTGAATGCGATATCATTCCGAGGTCTGTGGTTTGACATTTAATTGTATTATATGAGTCAAACCAATGCCAAAGTGATAAATGCATGAAGAAGATCTGCCAAGTGTATAGAAGATTCGCTCGTTAATGACAAGTTTAACTCTCCAGTATGTATCTAATGTTGGCACAGAGGTTTCCACTAATCAAATACTCTGCACGTTTTGTATTTTATCCAAAGTGAACAATTCAAAGTACATACCTCTTCTACTAGTTCGCTTATAGCTTCTACTACTTCATGCCTATCTCCTACACGTTCGTGTGTATCTCCTACAAGTTCGTGTGTATCTCCTGCAAGTTCGTGTGTACCTCCTACCAGTTCGTGTGTATCTCCTGCAAGATCGTATATATCTCCTACAAGTTCGTGTGTATCTCCTACACGTTCGTGTGTATCTCCTGTTAGTTCGTGTGTATCTCCAACACGTTCGTGTATACCTCCTACACGTTCGTGTGTATCTCCTGTTAGTTCGTGTGTATTTCATACAAGTTCGTGTATATCTCCTACAAGTTCGTGTGTATCTCCTGCAAGTTCGTGTCTATCTCCTACAAGTTCGTGTATATCTCCTGCAAGTTCGTGTGTATCTCCTACAAGTTCGTGTATATCCCCTGCAAGTTCGTTTCTATCTCCTACACGTTCGTGTGTATCTCCTACAAGTTCGTGTGTATCTCCTACACGTTCGTGTGTATCTCCTACACGTTCGTGTGTATCTCTTACAAGTTCGTTTATATCTCCTGCAAGTTCGTGTCTATCTCCTACAAGTTGGTGTCCATCTCTTACACATTCGTGTCTATCTCCTACACGTTCGTGTGTATCTCTTACAAGTTCGTGTATATCTCCTACACGTTTGTGTCTATCTCCTACACGTTCGTGTCTATCTCCTGCAAGTTCGTGTATATCTCCTGCAAGTAGGTGTCTATCTCCTACAAGTTCGTGTGGTATCTCCTACAAGTTCGTGTGTATCTCTTAAACGTTCGTGTGTATCTCCTACACGTTCGTGTGTATCTCCTACAGGTTCGTGTGTATCTCTTACAAGTTCGTGTCTATCTCCTACAATATCGTATATATCACCTACACGTTCGTGTGTATCTCCTACAGGTTCGTGTGTATCTCTTACAAGTTCGTGTCTATCTCCTACAATATCGTATATATCACCTACACATTCGTGTGTACCTCCTACCAGTTCGTGTGTATCTCCTGTAAGTTTGTTTGTATCTCCTACTAGTTCGTGTGTATCTCCTACTAGTTCGTGTGTATCTCCTACAAGTTTGTGTGCATCTCCTACTAGTTTGTGTGTATATCCTACTAGTTCGTGTGTACCTCCTACTAGTTCGTGTGTATCTCCTACACGTTTGTGTGTATCTCCTACTAGTTTGTGTGTATCTCCTACTAGTTCGTGTG
The DNA here is from genome assembly GCA_014843695.1 of Archivesica marissinica. NCBI lineage: Eukaryota > Metazoa > Mollusca > Bivalvia > Venerida > Vesicomyidae > Archivesica > Archivesica marissinica. The sequence continues at coordinate 36,552,352 of CM026396.1, forward strand.
TATCTCCTACTAGTTCGTGTGTATCTCCTACTAGTTCGTGTGTATCTCCTACTAGTTCGTGTCTATCTCCTACTAGTTCGTGTGTATCTCCTACAAGTTTGTTTGTATCTCCTACTAGTTCGTGTGTATCTCCTACTAGTTCGTGTGTATCTCTTACTAGTTCGTGTGTATCTCCTACATGTGGCTAGGAGAACAATACATATATTGTCTAGTGGTCTAGGTTTAGCTGCTATGTGGCTAGGAGAACAATATATATATTGTCTAGTGGTCTAGGGTTAGCTGCTATGTGGCTAGGAGAACAATATATACATTGTCTGATGGTCTAGGGTTAACTGCTATGTGGCTATGAGAACAATATATATATTGTATAGTAGTCTAGGATTAGCTGCTATGTGGCTAGGAGAACAATATATATATTGTCTAGTAGTCTAGGGTTAGTTGCTGTGTGGCTAGGAGAATAATACATATATTGTCTAGTGGTATTAGGTTAGCTGCTATGTGGCTAGGAGAACAATACATATATTGTCTAGTAGTCTAAGGTTTTATATATATATATATTGTCTAGTGGTCTAGGGTTAGCTGCTATGTGGCTAGGAGAATAATACACATTATTGTCTAGTGATCTAGTGTTAGTTGCTGTGTGGCTAGGAGAACAATATATATATTGTCTAGTGGTCTAGGGTTAGCTGCTATGTGGCTAGGAGAACAATATATATATTGTCTAGTGGTCTATGGTTAGCTGCTATGTGGCTAGGAGAACAATACACATTATTGTCTTGTGGTCTAGGGCTAGCTGCTATGTGGCTAGGAGAACAATATATATACATTGTCTGGTGGTCTAGGGTTAACTGCTATGTGGCTAGGAGAACAATATATATATATATATTGTCTAGTGGTCTAGGGTTAGCTGCTATGTGGCTAGGAGAACAATAAATATAGTGTCTAGTGGTCTAGTGTTAGCAGCTAGTTGGCTAGGAGAACAATAAATATAGTGTCTAGTGGTCTAGGGTTAGCTGCTATTTAGTTTATACACATTTATTTTAGCTCGATTGCGAAACAAGTTCTTTCAACTTATGTTAATCACTCTCGAGACCTCATTCCTGATGGAATCCATCGCCACGAGGGAGAGAAGAGGCAACGTGGAATTTAAATGCCTTGCCTAAGGACACAATCGTAACGGCTCCAGCGGGCGGTTAGCTGCTATGTGGCTAGGAGAACAATACATACATTGTTTAGTGGTCTAGTGTTAGCAGCTATGTGGCTATGCATTCTTTTACGAGGCTAATATAACAAATGAGAGAACAACGGGGGTAAGCCACTTAAGTAACCATTAAGAACAACCCAGAAAGTAAGAGTTGTTGTTCTACTAGAGGGCATAGAAAACGCACAATTCGGATAAGTGTGTTTTTACATGAACAACAATAGCTATATAAACACATAGTTTTAGACATTTTGGAATAGTTTTAGTTGTTCAGTTTCTGTTTTGTAATAATATGATGTTATATTTCGGGTTTAACGCCTGCATCAGCACCATTTTTGGGCTATATCGCCGGTGGGCAGTTTACCTAACAACACCTTTCCTGGGCAGGCTCCAGCGGTTAACCAGTACTTGGGTGCACCAACCTCCGTAAAAAAAACTGCCAACTTTTTCATATAAATGAGACACGGCCTGAGCGGGGCTCGAATCCGTGACCACCAGAGATGATAGGTTACAGTGGTATACAAGTCAGCGACCTTAACCACTCGACCACGGAGGCGGACTGTTTTGTAATAAAGATGTGATATATCTTTGATGGAATCCTTCGTATTTCGTTTTCAATTATTAATAATCATATAATGTAGGTGTACGTTTTCTATATCCTCTAGTATATAATGTAGATGTACGTTTTCTATGTCCTCTAGTATATAATGTAGGTGTGCGTTGTCTATGTCCTCTAGTATATAATGTAGGTGTACGTTTTCTATATCCTCTAGTATATAATGTAGGTGTACGTTTTCTATTTCCTATAGTATATAATGTAGATGTACGTTTTCTATGTCCTCTAGTATATAATGTAGGTGTGCGTTTTCTTTGTCCTCTAGTATATAATGTAGGTGTGTGTTTTCTATGTCCTCTAGTATATAATGTAGATGTACGTTTTCTATGTCCTGTAGTATATAATGTAGATGTACGTTTTCTATATCCTCTAGTATATAATGTAGATGTACGTTTTCTATATCCTCTAGTATATAATGTAGGTGTGCGTTTTCTATGTCCTCTAGTATATAATGTAGGTGTACGTTTTCTATATCCTCTAATATATAATGTAGATGTACGTTTTCTATATCCTCTAGTATATAATGTAGGTGTGCGTTTTCTATATCCTCTAGTATACATTAACCAACTATATATGTGTTCCAAATTGTTTTTATCTCGACTGGTGCATCAATGAATGCAATGCCAACATTTGTTTTATCTAGCTTGTTTGATCTATTAAGTAAAATATACTTGCCACCTGTATTTTTCATTAACCCAGGAACTTTCATTGCTATGGTAAAGCCGTACGAGATATATAAGTTTTAAGAACAGTAATTCTAGGTAATGTTCATTTATTTTGACTATGTCTGTCTCCAATATGGAGACAGACGGTTTATTTTGAAACAAGATAAACTGATAAGCAAAATGTGTAAATGAATGCACCGTAACAATGTTCAAAATACATAAAGTTGGACATAAAATCCACCACAATAGGTGTAATTGAAATCCACAACAATAGGTGTAATTGAAATCCACCACAATAGGTGTAATTGAATTCCACCACAATAGGTGTAATTGAAATCCACCACAATAGGTGTAATTCACATTAACAATATTGTATACACATGAAATGGGTTAAAAACACAATACTAAGTAGTTCGCACTGGGTGTCAAAACAGGAGGGAGGTTGGGACGGACGGAAAGGGTAAAACTGGAAATAATAATTAATGATACAAGATATACTCAGAATTCCAGAAGATTGCGGAGAGAAAAATTCTGCCTCCACGTAAAAGATGGCCAAGTTCCCGGATGAAGCCACACACGTGACAAGGACGAATGTGATTGATTAACATCAGGCTTCTGTAGTGCGTGTTATGCAAATGACCTCCTCGCTAAAAACCGGTGTCCGGCTGAGCGCATATGCTGACACCCTGTGCGAACAGTAGTTACTACTCTTTAAGCATTGTAGAAATTATAAACAAATTTACATTATACTATTGTAAATTGCGTTTTTACGCTTTACTAAGCAAACATGTATGCATTTAAGAGTCAGGCTCGTCAGGCCACTTGTTAGAACGTCCGTGTTGAAATGGTCAGGAGTTCTAGATAATCTATTCAAATCTATCGAATTCTATATAGCACGAGAATACACGAGAATAGCATCGCAGGTTCGATCCCCCCGTCTGACCCCTAATAAAATTAACAGTCTTTCAGATGGGACTTTAAACCGAGGTCTCGTGTCGGTGATGTACACCGTGTACGTAAAAGAACCAGAGGAGACACTGGAATGTGTCTCTGTCTGTATCATTGCAATATCCTCCAACAATCTAAAATGACTAATCTCACCAGGAGGCGTCGCTCATATAGGCAACCTGTAGCGACGATAAATAAACGTAAAACACTCAATTATTGCATTTATTCTATATATACAATGTACACAACAAAACAAATGAACACACTTGTATAATTATGCATAGTATATACGATTCATGTCATTGTTGTGCAAAATAATTTGTCAATAAATGTTGAAGCAAATTGGTTGGGCCACATGTTTTAGCATTAGTTACTGCCTTTCCCAAAATACTAGATTGTAACAAACAAAGTGACTGAATATATGAGTTGTGCAAATACTAAAATTGATGATTACTAATATAAAAGGAAAATGAAGAAGACAATTAGCAACATATAGATAACAAGAATTTAGAACAAAAAACAAACAAACTAACAATACGAACACAATAGTGGATTAAGAAATGCAATTTATTAATAGCTCCGCCAATAAAGTGCCCCATCGTACAAAGTTCCCCAGCTATATAAATCTATAGAATGCACGCACGAGAATAGGATCGCAGGTTCGATCCCCCGTCTGAGCCCTAATAAAATTAACAGTTTTTCAGATGGGACTTTAAACCGAGGTCTCGTGTCGGTGCTGTACACCGTGCACGTAAAAGAACCAGAGGAGACTCTGGAATTGGTCTCTGTCTGTATCATGCACTATCCTTCAACACTCTAAAATAACTAATCTCTTCAGGATGCGTCGCTCATATAGGCAACCGGTAGCGACGATAAATGAACGTAAAACACACACACACACCACACCACACCACAACACAACACCACACCACACCACACCACACCACACCACACCACACCACACCACACCACACCACACCACACCACACCACACCACACCACACCACACCACACCACACCACACCACACCACACCACACCACACAACACAACACAACACAACACAACACAACACAACACAACACACGAGAATAGTTATCAATCTTGCAATCCTATACAACACACTTTCAGTAGAGTTAGTGTGAAATGTTGATACAATGAAACACGAAATTCGACTGAAGCAATGAGAGACATCTCTAATTTTCTATTACCTCCCTTGGCAGATAAAGTCTGATTTATGATTTATTCCAAAATGTGAATAGGTCCTTTTAGTGAGAATACTTTGTTTTTACTGTTGTTTCCTAACCAGGTGTTGCGGTATGATAATTGTGATTTTACCAAATTCGTGTTAATTAACTGATAGCATTGTTTTACAAATAAGTACCCATTGCGTATACTGTAGGAGATATGTTGAGATATAGCAATTTAATAATCATATAAATTGATAGTAGAATAAAATTGCTAGCATGTTGTGCAAAGGAAACAACGATAACAACAGAGGAAAACACTTAATGGGAGTATTCAGGGGCAGTAACTGACTGATGTCTCTCATTACAACTCGCTCTAAAGTCGATTTCCAACCTTACGTTGAATCACGTTTTCACTGTAAACACGATTTGTTATATCGTGTTTTATGTTGTGTATATTCATATTCTAGGAAATACATGTACACATTCTAATAACTTTCTGAAGGTTAATATAGTGTTCTAGAGTGTGTCTATCGTGTTCTAGGAAATGCATGTGCACATTCTATTACATTTCTGAAGGTTAATATAGTGTTCTAGAATGTGTCTATCGTGTTCTAGGAAATATATGCGATCTGTTTATACCGTTCCTGATTCCTTGTGGAATTGCCTGGAACTGTCACGACTGTGTTCCTAATTCGCTTTCCGAGTCAGAAGCCAACAGAAACAGAATTCGATAAGAATGATAAGAACGCCGTTTGTATTACCTATCTTTCAAAGTTTAAACTTTAATAAATAAAGTTTAAAAAAAAAAAATTTACTTTACGATTGCGAAGCAAGTTCTAACAACTTATATTAATCACTCTCGTTGGCGCGGATGAAAGCGTAAATGTGGGCATTCGTGTGGGAGGAAACCGGAGTACCCGGAGAAAAACACTCCTGTCCGATCTGGCGACCACCGTACCATCTCACATACTTTTCGGCCCGAGGATCGAAACCGGGTTGCATTGGTGAGAAGCACAGCTCAGCAAATACCTTAGAATATATACACTAGATATAGTTGATATCAGGCGCGTAGCTACTATAAGGTACTGAAGCCCGGGCCTACAGATTGTCCCAGAAAATGAAAAATCAAAAACTACGAAAATGCAAATACAAACATTTCTGAAAATATCGAAATGTGAAGACGTACATTTAAAATGGATCAGAGTGCACCATTGATGTTCTATGATTCAAACTACTTCGGGGGAGCATGTCCCCGGACTCACCTAGCAATATCAAATATCACATCTTTGATGTTCAATTTATTAGTCGGGCTTGCACATTTAAAATCGCTAGCTACGCACCTGGCTACACTGCCAATTTATACAATGGTGATGACGTATGTGGCTTTAATGATTTGTCAAAGCATGAACGAGTACATATATACACACATATATACAGTCTACATCCGTTATGTCAAAGTCGGTTATGTCGAATTCTCCGGTTATACTATTATATCTCCATACAACAGACAGCCATTTAACCCTTTCCTTCATAAGAGATTTAGGTTAATATACTATTATATCTCCATACAACAGACAGCCATTTAGCCCTTTCCTTCATAAGAGATTTAGGTTAATATACTATTATATCTCCATACAACAGACAGCCATTTAGCCCTTTCCTTCATAAGAGATTTAGGTTAATATACTATTATATCTCCATACAACAGACAGCCATTTAGCCCTTTCCTTCATAAGAGATTTAGGTTAATATACTATTAAATCTCCATACAAACGACAGCCATTTAGCCCTTTCCTTCATACGAGATTTAGGTTAATATACTATTATATCTCCATACAACAGACAGCCATTTAGCCCTTTCCTTCATAAGAGATTTAGGTTAATATACTATTAAATCTCCATACAAACGACAGCCATTTAGCCCTTTCCTTCATAAGAGATTTAGGTTAATATACTATTATATCTCCATACAACAGACAGCCATTTAGCTCTTTCCTTCATAAGAGATTTAGGTTAATATACTATTAAATCTCCATACAAACGACAGCCATTTAGCCCTTTCCTTCATAGAGATTTAGGTTAATATACTATTATATCTCTATACAAACGACTGCCATTTAACCCTTTTCTTCATAATAGATTTAGGTTAATATACTATTATATCTCTATACAAACGACAGCCATTTAACCCTTTCCTTCATAGAGATTTAGGTTAATATACTATTATATCTCTATACAAACGACAGCCATTTAACCCTTTCCTTCATAGAGATTTAGGTTAATATACTATTATATCTCTATACAAACGACAGCCATTTAAAACATTCCTTCATAAGAGATTTAGGTTAATATACTATTATATCTCTATGCAAACGACAGCCATTTAGCTATCATGCAGTGGATACATAGTCGCCATATCTATCCCCACCTCCATAGATATTACTGCGACTTCATGAGATTCTGGCCTTTATTATGAACATTGGTTTGACTGCTACATTGGCGATGTATGTCGTTTTGGTAATGGCATCAAGAGGTGCTTCTATGAGGGAAAGGGTTTATGAACATTGGTTTGGCTAATACATTGTCAATGTATGTCGTTTTGGTAATGGCGTCAAGAGGTGCTTCTATGAGGGAAAGGGTTAATGAACATTGGTTTGACTACTACATTGGCGATGTATGTCGTTTTGGTAATGGCGTCAAGAGGTGCTTCAATGAGGGAAAGGGTTAATGAACATTGGCTTGGCTACTACATTGGCGATGTATGTCGTTTTGGTAATGGCGTCAAGAGGTGCTTCTATGGGGGAAAGGGTTTATGAACATTGGTTTGGCTACTACATTGTCAATGTATGTCGTTTTGGTAATGGCGTCAAGAGGTGCTTCTATGAGGGAAAGGGTTAATGAACATTGGTTTGGCTACTACATTGTCAATGTATGTCGTTTTGGTAATGGCGTCAAGATGTGCTTCTATGAGGTAAATGGTTTATGAACATTGGTTTGGCTACTACATTGTCAATGTATGTCGTATTGGTAATGGCGTCAAGAGGTGCTTCTATGAGGGAAAGGGTTTATGAACATTGGTTTGGCTACTACATTGTCAATGTATGGCGTATTGGTAATGGCGTCAAGAGGTGCTTCTATGAGGGAAAGGGTAAATGAACATTGGTTTGACTACTACATTGGCGATGTATGTCGTTTTGGTAATGGCGTCAAGAGGTGCTTCTATGTGGGAAAGGGTTAACACGTGCTTCGTCTTGTATTGTTTTGGTTGTTAAATTAAATCCTGCATCATTATACAAAATATGTGAGATCCTATTAAGACTGTCGGACTGTCGGACTATGGGACGTATAATTATTATCTATCGAAACAGATTCACGGGAATCACAGAATGCGTGCACTCTGCAACTCACTAGAAGACGAATTCCATTTTGATATTAGAAAGAAAGAATTATAAAGTCATTAGAACGTAGCATGGGTGCTAGTCTGTCGAATGTTCACCTTTTAACTTCTGGAAAAATGACATGATCAGAAACTCAATTAAAATAAAATGACGGTGTTAAAATATATTTAGTTGACTGACCAGGCAAAATATATCGACGCCTGTTCCCAGGCTACTTAGAACGAACAAGATGATAAAGTGCTTTTGGAAGAATCCAAGCATCCCGAATTTATAGAACTTCTTTCAGTCGACGATGTTAATGCATTGTAAATAATAATCTACTCCTGTTTTATTCACTGGAGAAAGACAAATGTTATTTCCTAATTCACAGTTTCTATTCATATAGAATTATTCTCCTATGTTTCTAATCCGTCCGTCTGTCTGTCTGTCTGTCTGTCTGTCTGTCTGTCTGTCTGTCTGTCTGTCTGTCTGTCTGTCTGTCTGTCTGTCTGTCTGTCTGTCTGTCTGTCTGTCTGTCTGTCTGTCTGTCTGTCTGTCTGTCTGTCTGTCTGTCTGTCTGTCTGTCTGTCTGTCTGTCTGTCTGTCTGTCTGTCTGTCTGTCTGTCTGTCTGTCTGTCTGTCTGTCTGTCTGTCTGTCTGTCTGTCTGTCTGTCTGTCTGTCTGTCTGTCTGTCTGTCTGTCTGTCTGTCTGTCTGTCTGTCTTCTGTCTGTCTGTCTGTCTGTCTGTCTGTCTGTCTGTCTGTCTGTCTGTCTGTCTGTCTGTCTGTCTGTCTGTCTGTCTGTCTGTCTGTCTGTCTGTCTGTCTGTCTGTCTGTCTGTCTGTCTGTCTGTCTGTCTGTCTGTCTGTCTGTCTGTCTGTCTGTCTGTCTGTCTGTCTGTCTGTCTGTCTGTCTGTCTGTCTGTCTGTCTGTCTGTCTGTCTGTCTGTCTGTCTGTCTGTCTGTCTGTCTGTCTGTCTGTCTGTTGGTGATGATATGGATGTGGATAACAGAATGACGGAGGTACGCGTCCTACTGAGTGCCCTCTAATTTTAAAGCAGCATTGCATCGTAATAAAGGATGTTTTGGGTAAAATATAAATACTAATGTGTGTGTGTGTGTGTTTACAAAAATCGAAATAGTCGCTCAGAAACGATAAAATTCCAATAAATTTAAACCGTCGTATACGCGAATTTGTTTATCAACACACGATATACAATCACGCACAGAGCGCATGCGTGAAACAACAGAGGATGTAGAAAACAACGTATATATTTTGAACATGAAAGACTATCTATCTATCTTCCTCTAATGTCGAACCCCTCGCGGGGATGCAGACATACCCCTAAAAGACTTAGCTAACAGAGGTATGAATCAACATATCTAGTAATTTGGTTAATAAAGACAACGTGGGACAAATTGGGACGATGCATTCCGAATATAAACAAGTGCGGACGATGCGTTCCGGTTGTAAACAAGTGCATGACCGATCGACTCGGAACGTCCTACTTTCGGTTTCGAGATTGTTTTATCGCAAAAAAACACTGTTTACCAAATGAACATAATCATACAAAGTATAATGTTTGAATGTGTAGCAGCATTGCTACCCATACGTAAAAATATTTTTTTCAGATATCTTTTATTTCATACGATGTAATGCTGCTTTAAGATTCAATGAAGGAAGGCAAGAACGTGTAAACAATCTAAATAAATTCTACAGACATATAGAACTATATATAATACACCAGGAACGAATAATATTAAATAATCACATTTTCTTGTCAAATATTCAGACAGCGAATAAATAACACGTATAAAGAAGACCTCCGTGTGTTTTACGTTTTACGTTTATTTATCGTCGCTACCGGTTGCCCATATGAGCGACGCCTCCTGAAGAGATTAATCATTTAAGATGTTTGGAGGATAGTGCATGATGCAGACAGAGACCCATTCCAGAGTCTCCTCTGGTTCTTTTACGTGCACGGTGTAAAGCACCGACACGAGATCTCGGTGTAACGTCCCATCTGAAAGACTGTTAATTTTATTAGGGTCAGACGGGGGATCGAACCTGCGATCCCTGGAGTACCAGTCCAGAAGACCTGCCAGGAGCCAAGCTGTATATATATATAATGGGACGTAACTCGAACTCGAATGATAATTTAGATACTGTTGAGTTACGCCGATTTTGCATTTTTTAAAATAAGGGAAGTAATACACACCATCATCATAATGTTTCTTAGTTGTTCCCCCTGTAACACTGTATATCTATGTAATGTTTTTTGGAAGGTTTGATCCTCCGTCTGACCCTAATAAAATTAATAGTCTTTCAGATGGGACGTTAAACCGAGGTCTCGTGTCGGTGTTTTACACCGTGCACGTAAAAGAACCAGAGGAGACTCTGGAATGGGTCTCTGTCTGTATCATTGCACTATCCTCCAAAAACCTAAAATAACTGATCTCTTCAGGTGGCGTCGCTCATATGGGCAACCGGTAGCGACGATAAATAAGCGTAAAACACATGATGAAAGGTATATAACTATATATGATAAAAACATTGACTCTATCCATATATTGACGGACGCCACACTCTGTGACTAATCATATAATACATGGTTAATGTATATTACAGATGACCTTAGACTCATATAATACATGGTTAATGTATATTACAGACCACCTTAGACTCATCATATAATACATGGTTAATGTATATTACAGATGACCTTAGACTCATATAATGCATGGTTAATGTATATTACAGACCACCTTAGACTCATCATATAATACATGGTTAATGTATATTACAGATGACCTTAGACTCATATAATACATGGTTAATGTATATTACAGATGACCTTAGACTCATATAATGCATGGTTAATGTATATTACAGACCACCTTAGACTCATATAATACATGGTTAATGTATATTACAGATGACCTTAGACTCATATAATACATGGTTAATGTATATTACAGATGACCTTAGACTCATATAATACATGGTTAATGTATATTACAGATGACATTAGACTCATATAATACATGGTTAATGTATATTACAGATGACATTAGACTCATATAATACATGGTTAATGTATATTACAGATGACCTTAGACTCATATAATACATGGTTAATGTATATTACAGATGACCTTAGACTCATATAATACATGGTTAATGTATATTACAGATGACCTTAGACTCATATAATACATGGTTAATGTATATTACAGATGACCTTAGACTCATCATATAATACATGGTTAATGTATATTACAGATGACCTTAGACTCATCATATAATGTATATTACAGATGACCTTAGACTCATCATATAATGTATATTACAGATGACCTTAGACTCATCATATAATGTATATTACAGATGACCTTAGACTCATCATATAATGTATATTACAGATGACCTTAGACTCATCATATAATACATGGTTAATGTATATTACAGATGACCTTCGACTCATCATCCTGACCAAAGAGGACAAGAATATTCTTCTCGAAGAAGAAGTAGAGGAATTGGAGAAGTACATTAGCAAACTACAAGACGATGGCCGTCAGCGTGAGGCAGAACTACTTAACGAGATGGACCTTGTTCACGGCAGAAATGAGGTGTGTGGGTTTATTAATTGTAGTTCATTTAGTTTAGACATGATTTATTTCAGTATTTGTACATGTAATCAAGAAATGGATACTTTACATATAATTTAACAGCGTTCATTTGCTAGCCACGCTCTGTGGATCTAAGTTACATACATTGACGTTACCATCATATGGTAATAATTATAAGGAATGCTAATGACGTCATAATAACGTCATCGTGTTGGACTATTTCATTTGCATGCCACGATTTGAGCTAAACCGGTTGACGGTTGATAACATTTATTCTGATAAAAACTGGCGAAGAGCGTTTGTGACGTCACACGCACCTAGCAAACTTGATAAAAACAAAAGTAATCCGAGTGAGTTAATCATAAAATGATGATACTTCAAATTAAAAGTATACTTACCGTTATTGTCGTTTCTCCCAACTATTCATCGGAGCGCTCGGAGCATTAGACGAACGTTTCCGGAAACACTCCGTGATACAGACGGAGAATGTCGAAGATGTTTACGTTGAAATAGACCGACAGCACGCAGTATTCGCGACGAAACTATTCTCATGGCTTGGCTAGGCGGTGGGTTGTCATAATGGTCAGACACCGCTATTGCAATTTCAATAGGCCACCATTATAACACACAGTGCCATTAGATTTCCCCCAAAAATAGTTTGGCACAACAGACTGGCCTTTGAGCCACAGGAATGGGGAATGGTGTCAATGGGGTTGACAGATTGCGGTTTTTTCCATTTCCCACTAAAGGCACCCACCCCTACTATGAAGGTAAGTTGGTGGTGAATGTTGCACTGACACCTGCATTTATAATAATTATGCTGTTTATTTGTCACCAAAATTAATAGTCTGCAAATATTTTTTAATATTCCAAAATGCAGCTCATATATTGTATTTTAATATTTAGAAGTCATTGATGATGTTCGTTTTATTTATAGTCGTCACCGCATAAATGCATTTGGGCGACTGTATTCTCTAAGTTGTTTAGCTCCTAAGGTGATTCGTTCTTCTGTGCTGGTTATTCTATGATGATTATGTGTTCTACGATGATTATGTCCATCTTCTATGATGATTATTCCTATTCTACGGTGATTATTTCTGTAGTCGCTGGCGATTCTTCTTCTATGAAGCTTATGGAGACGTCCTCTGGTGATTCACTTACTTCCCGGTCCGAGGATCGAACCCGGGTTGCATTGATGAGAAGCGAGCGCGGCAACCACTGCGCTAATCGTACAGTATGTTATAATGTACTAATTGTCCAGCATAATCATACAGTAGTTTTGAAGGGTAAAATACAGATTTCCGATTGGTGTCATTTGCAATCAAGTACCGGTTGTTCATAGTGACTGAATGCATCATATACACAGTCAAGGAAGAACATTTAACATACACACTCGTCATTAGTGTGGCGTCCGTGGTCCAGTGGTAGAGCGTCGGATTTGGAATCGAACGGTTCCGGGTTCGATACTCGGTCAGGCCACGTATGTAGTATCATTGAGCAAGGCACATCACACACATTGCTTAGTACTGGTTAATCGCTTAGGTCGGCTAAGCATGCCCAGGAAAAACATGTATATGTCCCCGCGAGGGGTTTGACATTAAAGGAACATACATTTGGCTGATTACGGCGCATAATGTCAATGGTGGTACGTATGCATATAGAATTCCACATAATAATAATAATAAAGACTTCATTTAATGAGAGAACCCATTTGAACAATTAAGTCAATCTACCATGAGGCCCTCAAACAATTAAAACATGAAATAGCATAATGACACATGTAAACAGTAACCAGTAAAACTTTCATAGGAAATAATATACAAGATCTGCACGAACTGATACTTATATTCATGTATAGAAAAAGACCAGATATAATACAATTAAACTGCGCGATAACCAAACTAACTATGGTACATAAGAGGATTTTAATTTGTGTGTGTTTTGACGTTTATATATCGTCGCTACCGGTTGCCCATATGATGTATTATATGATTAGTCACAGAGTGTGGCGTCAGTCAATATATGGATAGAGTCAATGTTTTTATCATATATAGTTATATACCTTTCATCATGTGTTTTACGCTTATCTATCGTCGCTACCGGTTGCCCATATGAGCGACGCCACCTGAAGAGATTAGTCATTTTAGATTTTTGGAGGATAGTGCAATGATACAGACAGAGACCCATTCCAGAGGTCAACACGTTGGACTGGTAATTCAGGGATCGCAGGTTCGACTCCCCGTCTGACCCTAATAAGATTAACAGTATTTCAGACGGTACTTTAAACCGAGGTCTCGTGTCGGTGTTTTGCACCGTGCACGTAAAAGAACCAGATGAGACTCTGGAATGGGTCTCTGTCTGTAGCAGATGAGGACGACAAATACCGATCTTATAAAGGTCTTGGTGTGGATTTTCTACTGGTCGGCGAATGGTCTCGACCAGTGAAACCTTATTCAGACCATACTAAAAAAACAGACGTACGACAGTCGCGGGCTCGTAGTGGATTCCTAAAAGAGTGGTCCAAACATGAACAAATGAGCTATCCACGACCAAGGACCTGATAAAGACCACTAGACGATAGCCGATTGTCGTGGAACAGCACACGACCTCCACCAAGATGATCGGGGACCACTCATATTTTGTGGGCGGGACAGAGGTCGTGACCTGGTCTAAAAGCCTTGCCAGACTGGGGTATTAGCACACATCTAGTACTTCATCGTGGCTAAGCAAATGTACTAATGCTGCTAGAGCGTGTTGCCCAGCCCAACCCAGTTTGCATTTTGTCATATATAATGAATGTTTACCTATATATTAACATTACAGACACATTATGATTAAACAGATAAAGAAACTTAGCAATAAACTAAAACACCATGATTCGTAAATGTGCCAAAACCTGTTTTATTATTCTACTGAGACGTCGGTTTTTGTTATATAAATAGCTATTTAATAGTGTAGATGTTATTATTTCTTACTATTTCTAACTGCTGAATTAATTTTTTATCTCGACTGTAACATCTTTGCAAATCACATTCGCCGTGCTCTGATCAAAGCGAATTTAGATTTCATATAACCACTTCTTAATCTGAGTGTAGTTAGTAACGAATTTATCTTTAAGTGATTTATCTTATATTAGAGTAGTTTCTAATATTCGATTAGCAGTGAGTTTGAAGCTTTATCCCATATGTACTGTGATATAGCAGTGAGTCTGCAGCTTTATCCCACATGTACTGTGATATAGCAGTGAGTTTGAAGCTTTATCCCATATGTACTGTGATATAGCAGTGAGTTTGCAGCTTTATCCCACATGTACTGTGATATAGCAGTGAGTTTGTAGCGTTATGCACTGTGATATAGCAGTGAGTTTGCAGCTTTATCCCATATGTACTGTGATATAGCAGTGAGTTTGTAGCTTTATCCCATATGTACTGTGATATAGCAGTGAGTGTGTAGCTTTATCCCACATACATGTACTGTGATATAGCAGTGAGTTTGCAGCTTTATCCCATATGTACTGTGATAAAGCAGTGAGTTTGCAGCTTTATCCCACATGTACTGTGATATAGCAGTGAGTTTGCAGCTTTATCCCATATGTACTGTGATAAACACACAGTGAGTTTGCAGCTTTATCCCATATGTACTGTGATAAAGCAGTGAGTTTGCAGCTTTATCCCATATGTACTGTGATATAGCAGTGAGTTTGTAGCGTAATGTACTGTGATATAGCAGTTAGTTTGCAGCTTTATCCCATATCTACTGTGATATAGCAGTGAGTTTGCAGCTTTATCCCATATGTACTGTGATAAAGCAGTGAGTTTGCAGCTTTATCCCACATGTACTGTGATATAGCAGTGAGTTTGTAGCTTTATCCCATATGTACTGTGATATAGCAATGAGTTTGTAGCTTTATCCCAAATGTACTGTGATATAGCAGTGCGTTTGTAGCTTTATCGGACATGTATTGTGATATAGCAGTGAGTTTGCAGCTTTATCCCACATGTACTGTGATATAGCAGTGAGTTTGTAGCTTTATCCCACATGTACTGTGCTATAGCAGTGAGTTTGCAGCTTTATCCCACATGTACTGTGATATAGCAGTGAGTTTGTAGCTTTATCCCATATGTACTGTGATATAGCAGTGAGTTTGCAGCTTTATCCCACATGTACTGTGATATAGCAGTGAGTTTGCAGCTTTATCCCATATGTACTGTGATATAGCAGTGAGTTTGCAGCTTTATCCCACATGTACTGTGATATAGCAGTGAGTTTGCAGCTTTATCCCATATGTACTGTGATATAGCAGTGAGTTTGCAGCTTTATCCCACATGTACTGTGATATAGCAGTGAGTTTGTAGCTTTATCCCACATGTACTGTGATATAGCAGTGAGTTTGCAGCTTTATCCCATATGTACTGTGATATAGCAGTGCGTTTGTAGCGTTATGTACTGTGATATAGCAGTGAGTTTGTAGTGTTATGTACTGTGATTTAGCAGTGAGTTTGCAGCGTTATGTACTGTGATATAGCAGTGAGTTTATAGCGTTATGTACTGTGATATAGCAGTGAGTTTATAGCGTTATGTACTGTGGTATAGCAGTGAGTTTGTAGCGTTATGTACTGTGGTATAGCAGTGAGTTTGTAGCGTTATGTACTGTGACATAGCAGTGAGTTTGTAGCGTTATGTACTGTGATATAGCAGTGAGTTTGTAGCGTTATGTACATTGATATAGCAGTGAGTTTGTAGCGTTATGTACTGTGATATAGCAGTGAGTTTGTAGCGTTATGTACTGTGATATAGCAGTGAGTTTGTAGCGTTATGTACTGTGATATAGCAGTGAGTTTGTAGCTTTATCCCACATGTACTGTGATATAGCAGTGAGTTTGTAGCGTTATGTACATTGATATAGCAGTGAGTTTGTAGCGTTATGTACTGTGGTATAGCAGTGAGTTTGTAGCTGTATCCCGTGTGTACTGTGATAAATGATTGTGATATATAATGGTATGTTCATCTCTTATAACTCCACGCTGGAGTGGCATTGCACTTTTATGATGTAGACTATATAATTATGTAATGTTATGTAAATACTGTTTGTACAATGATGATATGTTGTACCTATGTACATGTACTGTAATGTAGATACTTTCCTTCACATGACTGGCAGTTTTAATGAAGCCGCTATTTCTATTTCACCTGGATTTCCTAGAAGGTTGCCCATTCATCAATTAAACGTTTCATCAGTTCTGGAATTACACGGTTGGCTATATACCTGTACAATTGCGATTAGCCGAGCAAACATTATGTTCGAAAATAATATAACGGGTGAAATCATTGGACATCGTGAATCAAATGAACAACATGAAACATAGCTGCCACAATACAACTCCTGCAAATCTACCGAGCTGCTATAATACAACTCCTGGGAATCTACAGAGCTGTTATAATACAACGCATGGGAATCTACAGAGCTGCTATAATACAACTCCTGGGAATCTACAGAGCTGCTATAATACAACGCATGGGAATCTACAGAGCTGCTACAATACGACGCATGGTCATCTACAGAGCTGCTACAATACAACTCCTGGGAATCTACAGAGCTGCTACAATGCGTTGTATATGCCCAGGCGTTGTATTGTAGCAGCTCTGTATATGCCCAGGCGTTGTATTGTAGCAGCTCTGTAGATGTCCATGCGTTTATTGTAGCAGCTCTGTAGATGTCCATGCGTTGTATTGTAGCAGCTCTGTATATGCCCAGGCGTTGTATTGTAGCAGCTCTGTAGATGTCCATGCGTTGTATTGTAGCAGCTCTGTAGATGTCCATGCGTTGTATTGTAGCAGCTCTGTATATGCCCAGGCGTTGTATTGTAGCAGCTCTGTACATGTCCATGCGTTGTATTGTAGCAGCTCTGTATATGACCAGGCGTTGTAATGTAGCAGCTCTGTAGATTTCCAGGCGTTGTATTGTAGCAACTCTGTATATGCCCAGGCGTTGTATTGTAGCAGCTCTGTATATGTACAGGCGATGTATTGTGGCAGCTCTGTATATGTACAGGCGATGTATTGTGGCAGCTCTGTATATGCTCAGGCGTTGTATTGTAGCAGCTCTGTATATGTACAGGCGATGTATTGTATCAGCTCTGTATATGTACAGGCGTTGTATTGTATCAGCTCTGTATATGCCCAGGCGTTGTATTGTAGCAGCTCTGTATATGCCCATGCGTTATATTGTAGCAGCTCTGTACATTCCCAGGCGTTGTATTGTAGCAGCTCTGTATATGCTCAAGCTTGTATTGTAGCAGCTCTGTAGATTTCCATGCGTTGTATTGTGGCAGCTCTGTATATGCCCAGGCGTTGTATTGTAGCAGCTCTGTTCATTCCCAGGCGTTGTAATGTAGCAGCTCTGTAGATTTCCAGGCGTTGTATTGTAGCAACTCTGTATATGCCCAGGCGTTGTATTGTAGCAACTCTGTACATTCCCAGGCGTTGTATTGTAGCAGCTCTGTATATGCCCAGGCGTTGTATTGTAGCAGCTCTGTATATGCCCAGGCGTTGTATTGTAGCAGCTCTGCATATGCCCAAGCGTTGTATTGTAGCAGCTCTGTAGATTTTCAGGCGTTGTATTATAGCAGCTCTGTATATGCCCAGGCGTTGTATTGTAGCAGCTCTGTAGATGTACAGGCGTTGTATTGTAGCAGCTCTGTATATGCCCAGACGTTGTATTGTAGCAGCTCTGTACATTCCCAGGCGTTGTATTGTAGCAGCTCTGTATATACCCAGGCGTTGTATTGTGGCAGCTCTGTATATGTACAGGTGATGTATTGTAGCAGCTCTGTATATGCCCAGGCGTTGTATTGTAGCAGCTCTGCATATGCCCAAGCGTTGTATTGTAGCAACTCTGTAGATTTTCAGGCGTTGTATTATAGCAGCTCTGTACATGTACAGGCGTTGTATTGTAGCAGCTCTGTATATGCCCAGACGTTGTATTGTAGCAGCTCTGTACATTCCCAGGCGTTGTATTGTAGCAGCTCTGTATTAGCCCAGGCGATGTATTGTATCGGCTCTGTATATGCCCAGGCGTTGTATTGTAGCAGCTCTGTATATGACCAGGCGTTGTATTGTAGCAGCTCTGTATATGCCCAGGCGTTGTATTGTAGCAGCTCTGTAGATGTCCATGCGTTGTATTGTAGCAGCTCTGTAGATGTCCATGCGTTGTATTGTAGCAGCTCTGTATATTCCCAGGCGTTGTATTGTATCAGCTCTGTACATTCCCAAGCGTTGTATTGTAGCAGCTCTGTAGATTTCCATGCGTTGTATTGTGGCAGCTCTGTATATGCCCAGGCGTTGTATTGTAGCAGCTCTGTTCATTCCCAGGCGTTGTATTATAGCAGCTCTGTACATTCCCAGGCGTTGTATTATAGCAGCTCTGTATATGACCAGGCGTTGTATTATAGCAGCTCTGTATATGCCCAGGCGTTGTATTGTAGCAGCTCTGTATATGACCAGGCGTTTTATTATAGCAGCTCTGTATATGCCCAGGCGTTGTATTGTAGCAGCTCTGTATATGTACAGGCGTTGTATTGTAGCAGCTCTGTATATGTACAGGCGTTGTATTATAGCAGCTCGGTAGATTTCCATGCGTTGTATTGTAGCAGCTCTGTATATGCCCATGCTTTCTATTATAGCAGCTCGGTAGATTTCCATGCGTTGTATTGTAGCAGCTCTGTATATGCCCATGCGTTGTATTGTAGCAACTCTGTATATACCCAGGCGTTGTATTATAGCAGCTCTGTATATGCTCAGGCCTTGTATTATAGCAGCTCTGTACATTCCCAGGCGTTGTATTATAGCAGCTCTGTATATGCCCATGCGTTGTATTGTAGCAGCTCTGTATATGTACAGGCGTTGTATTGTAGCAGCTCTGTATATGCCCAGGCGTTGTATTGTAGCAGCTCTGTATATGTACAGGCGTTGTATTGTAGCAGCTCTGTATATGTACAGGCGTTGTATTGTAGCAGCTCTGTATATGTACAGGCGTTGTATTGTAGCAGCTCTGTATATGCCCATGCTTTCTATTGTAGCAGCTCGGTAGATTTCCATGCGTTGTATTGTAGCAGCTCTGTATATGCCCAGGCGTTGTATTGTAGCAGCTCTGTATATGACCAGGCGTTGTATTGTAGCAGCTCTGTATATGCCCAGGCGTTGTATTGTAGCAGCTCTGTATATGCCCAGGCGTTGTATTGTAGCAGCTCTGTATATGTCCAGGCGTTGTATTGTGGCAGCTCTGAATTTGCCCAGGCGTTGTATTGTAGCAGCTCTGTACATTCCCAGGCGTTGTATTGTAGCAGCTCTGTACATTCCCAGGCGTTGTAATGTAGCAGCTCTGTAGATTTCCAGGCGTTGTATTGTAGCAACTCTGTATATGCCCAGGCGTTGTATTGTAGCAGCTCTGTACATTCCCAGGCGTTGTATTGTAGCAGCTCTGTATATACCCAGGCGTTGTATTGTAGCAGCTCTGTATATGCCCAGGCGTTGTATTGTAGCAGCTCTGTATATGCCCATGCGTTGTATTATAGCAGCTCTGTATATGACCATGCGTTGTATTGTAGCAGCTCTGTATATGCCCAGGCGTTGTATTGTAGCTGCTCTGTATATGTACAGGCGATGTATTGTAGCAGCTCTGTATATGCCCAGGCGTTGTATTGTAGCAGCTCTGTATATGCCCAGGCATTGTATTGTAACAGCTCTGTATATGCCCAGGCGTTGTATTGTAGCAGCTCTGTATATGCCCAGGCGTTGTATTGTAGCAGCTCTGTACATTCCCAGGCGTTGTAATATAGCAGCTCTGTATATGTACAGGCGTTGTATTATAGCAGCTCTGTATATGCTCAGGCGTTGTAATATAGCAGCTCTGTATATGCCCAGGCGATGTATTGTAGCAGCTCTGTATATGCCCAGGCGTTGTATTGTAGCAGCTCTGTATATGCCCAGGCGTTGTATTGTAACAGCTCTGTATATGCCCAGGCGTTGTATTGTAGCAGCTCTGTATATGCCCAGGCGTTGTATTGTAGCAGCTCTGTACATTCCCAGGCGTTGTAATATAGCAGCTCTGTATATGTACAGGCGTTGTATTATAGCAGCTCTGTATATGCTCAGGCGTTGTAATATAGCAGCTCTGTATATGCACATGCGTTGTATTGTAGCAACTCTGTATATACCCAGGCGTTGTATTATAGCAGCTCTGTATATGCCCAGGCCTTGTATTATAGCAGCTCTGTACATTCCCAGGCATTGTATTATAGCAGCTCTGTATATGCCCATGCATTGTATTGTAGCAGCTCTGTATATGTACAGGCGTTGTATTGTAGCAGCTCTGTATATGCCCAGGCGTTGTATTGTAGCAGCTCTGTATATGCCCAGGCGTTGTATTGTAGCAGCTCTGTATATGCCCAGGCGTTGTATTGTAGCAACTATGTATATGTACAGGCGTTGTATTGTAGCAGCTCTGTATATGCCCAGGCGTTGTATTGTAGCAGCTCTGTATATGCCCAGGCGTTGTATTGTAGCAGCTCTGTATATGCCCAGGCGTTGTATTGTAGCAGCTCTGTATATGCCCAGGCGTTGTATTGTAGCAGCTCTGTATATGCCCAGGCGTTGTATTGTAGCAGCTCTGTATATGCCCAGGCGTTGTATTGTGGCAGCTCTGTATATGTACAGGCGATGTATTGTAGCAGCTCTGTATATGCACAGGCGTTGTATTGTAGCAGCTCTGTATATGCACAGGCGTTGTATTGTAGCAGCTATGTATATGCTCAGGCGTTGTATTGTAGCAGCTCTGTATATGTACAGGCGTTGTATTGTATCAGCTCTGTATATGCCCAGGCGTTGTATTGTAGCAGCTCTGTACATTCCCAGGCGTTGTATTGTAGCAGCTCTGTATATGCCCATGCGTTATATTGTAGCAGCTCTGTACATTCCCAGGCGTTGTATTGTAGCAGCTCTGTATATTCCCAGGCGTTGTATTGTAGCAGCTCTGTATATGCCCAGGCATTGTATTATAGCAGCTCTGTATATGCCCAAGCTTGTATTGTAGCAGCTCTGTAGATTTCCATGCGTTGTATTGTGGCAGCTCTGTATATGCCCAGGCGTTGTATTGTAGCAGCTCTGTTCATTCCCAGGCGTTGTAATGTAGCAGCTCTGTATATGTCCAGGCGTTGTATTGTAGCAGCTCTGTATATGCCCAGGCGTTGTATTGTAGCAGCTCTGTACATTCCCAGGCATTGTATTATAGCAGCTCTGTATATACCCAGGCGTTGTATTATAGCAGCTCTGTATATGCCCAGGCGTTGTATTGTAGCAGCTCTGTATATACCCAGGCGTTGTATTGTAGCAGCTCTGTATATACCCAGGCGTGTATTATAGCAGCTCTGTATATGCCCATGCGTTGTATTGTAGCAGCTCTGTATATACCCAGGCGTTGTATTGTAGCAGCTCTGTATATGCCCAGGCGTTGCATTGTAGCAGCTCTGTATATGCCCAGGCGTTGTATTGTAGCAGCTCTGTATATGCCCAGACGTTGTATTGTAGCAGCTCTGTATATGTACAGGCGTTGTTTGTAGCAGCTCTGTATATACCAGGCGTTGTATTATAGCAGCTCTTTATATGCCCAGGCGTTGTATTGTAGCAGCTCTGTATATGCCCAGGCGTTGTATTGTAGCAGCTCTGTATATGCCCAGGCGTTGTATTGTAGCAGCTCTGTATATGCCCAGGCGTTGTATTGTGGCAGCTCTGTATATGCCCAGGCGTTGTATTGTAGCAGCTCTGTTCATTCCCAGGCGTTGTAATGTAGCAGCTCTGTATATGTCCAGGCGTTGTATTGTAGCAGCTCTGTACATTCCCAGGCGTTGTATTATAGCAGCTCTGTATATGCCCAGGCGTTGTATTGTAGCAGCTCTGTATATGTACAGGCGATGTATTGTAGCAGCTCTGTATATGTACAGGCGTTGTATTGTAGCAGCTCTGTATATGTACAGGCGTTGTATTATAGCAGCTCTGTATATGTACAGGCGATGTATTGTAGCAGCTCTGTATATGTACAGGCGATGTATTGTAGCAGCTCTGTATATGACCAGGCGTTGTATTATAGCAGCTCTGTATATACCCAGGCGTTGTATTATAGCAGCTCTGTATATGCCCAGGCGTTGTATTGTAGCAGCTCTGTATATGCCCAGGCGTTGTATTGTAGCAGCTCTGTACATTCCCAGGCATTGTATTATAGCAGCTCTGTATATGCCCAGGCATTGTATTATAGCAGCTCTGAATATACCCAGGCGTTGTATTATAGCAGCTCTGTATATGCCCAGGCGTTGTATTGTAGCAGCTCTGTATATACCCAGGCGTTGTATTGTAGCAGCTCTGTATATGCCCAGGCGTTGTATTGTAGCAGCTCTGTATATGCCCAGGCGTTGTATTATAACAGCTCTGTATATGCCCAGGCGTTGTATTATAGCAGCTCTGTACATTCCCAGGCGTTGTATTGTAGCAGCTCTGTATATGCCCAGGCGTTGTATTGTAGCAGCTCTGTATATGTACAGGCGTTGTATTGTAGCAGCTCTGTATATGTACAGGCGTTGTATTGTAGCAGCTCTGTATATGCCCAGGCGTTGTATTGTAGCAGCTCTGTATATGTACAGGCGTTGTATTGTAGCAGCTCTGTATATGCCCAGGCGTTGTATTGTAGCAGCTCTGTATATGCCCAGGCGTTGTATTGTAGCAGCTCTGTATATGCCCAGGCGTTGTATTGTAGCAGCTCTGTATATGACCAGGCGTTGTATTGTAGCAGCTCTGTATATGCCCAGGCGTTGTATTGTAGCAGCTCTGTATATGACCATGCGTTGTATTGTAGCAGCTCTGTATATGACCAGGCGTTGTATTGTAGCAGCTCTGTATATGCCCAGGCGTTGTATTGTAGCAGCTCTGTATATGACCATGCGTTGTATTGTAGCAGCTCTGTATATGACCATGCGTTGTATTGTAGCAGCTCTGTATATGCCCAGGCGTTGTATTGTAGCAGCTCTGTATATGCCCAGGCGTTGTATTGTAGCAGCTCTGTATATGCCCAGGCGTTGTATTGTAGCAGCTCTGTATATGCCCAGGCGTTGTATTGTAGCAGCTCTGTATATGCCCAGGCGTTGTATTGTAGCAGCTCTGTACATTCCCAGGCGTTGTATTGTAGCAGCTCTGTACATTCCCAGGCATTGTATTATAGCAGCTATGTATATGACCAGGCGTTGTATTATAGCAGCTCTGTATATACACAGGCGTTGTATTGTAGCAGCTCTGTATATACCCAGGCGTTGTATTGTAGCAGCTCTGTATATGCCCAGGCGTTGTATTGTAGCAGCTCTGTACATTCCCAGGCATTGTATTATAGCAGCTCTGTATATACCCAGGCGTTGTATTATAGCAGCTCTGTATATGCCCAGGCGTTGTATTGTAGCAGCTCTGTATATACCCAGGCGTTGTATTGTAGCAGCTCTGTATATACCCAGGCGTTGTATTATAGCAGCTCTGTATATGCCCATGCGTTGTATTGTAGCAGCTCTGTATATACCCAGGCGTTGTATTGTAGCAGCTCTGTATATGCCCAGGCGTTGCATTGTAGCAGCTCTGTATATGCCCAGGCGTTGTATTGTAGCAGCTCTGTATATGCCCAGACGTTGTATTGTAGCAGCTCTGTATATGTACAGGCGTTGTATTGTAGCAGCTCTGTATATACCCAGGCGTTGTATTATAGCAGCTCTTTATATGCCCAGGCGTTGTATTGTAGCAGCTCTGTATATGCCCAGGCGTTGTATTGTAGCAGCTCTGTATATGCCCAGGCGTTGTATTGTAGCAGCTCTGTATATGCCCAGGCGTTGTATTGTGGCAGCTCTGTATATGTACAGGCGATGTATTGTAGCAGCTCTGTATATGCACAGGCGTTGTATTGTAGCAGCTCTGTATATGCACAGGCGTTGTATTGTAGCAGCTATGTATATGCTCAGGCGTTGTATTGTAGCAGCTCTGTATATGTACAGGCGTTGTATTGTATCAGCTCTGTATATGCCCAGGCGTTGTATTGTAGCAGCTCTGTACATTCCCAGGCGTTGTATTGTAGCAGCTCTGTATATGCCCATGCGTTATATTGTAGCAGCTCTGTACATTCCCAGGCGTTGTATTGTAGCAGCTCTGTATATTCCCAGGCGTTGTATTGTAGCAGCTCTGTATATGCCCTGGCGTTGTATTGTAGCAGCTCTGTATATGCCCTGGCGTTGTATTGTAGCAGCTCTGTATATGCCCTGGCGTTGTATTGTAGCAGCTCTGTATATGCCCTGGCGTTGTATTGTAGCAGCTCTGTATATGCCCTGGCGTTGTATTGTAGCAGCTCTGTACATTCCCAGGCGTTGTATTGTAGCAGCTCTGTATATGCCCAGGCGATGTATTGTAGCAGCTCTGTATATGCCCAAGCTTGTATTGTAGCAGCTCTGTAGATTTCCATGCGTTGTATTGTGGCAGCTCTGTATATGCCCAGGCGTTGTATTGTAGCAGCTCTGTATATGCCCAGGCGTTGTATTGTAGCAGCTCTGTATATGTCCAGGCGTTGTATTGTAGCAGCTCTGTACATTTCCAGGCGTTGTATTGTAGCAGCTCTGTATATACCCAGGCGTTGTATTATAGCAGCTCTGTATATGCCAGGCGTTGTATTGTAGCAGCTCTGTATATGCCCAGGCGTTGTATTGTAGCAGATCTGTATATGCCCAGGCGTTGTATTGTAGCTGCTCTGTATATGTACAGGCGTTGTATTGTAGCAGCTCTGTATATGCCCAGGCGTTGTATTGTAGCAGCTCTGTACATTCCCAGGCGTTGTATTATAGCAGCTCTATATTTGCCCAGGCGTTGTATTCTAGCAGCTCTGTATATGACCAGGCGTTGTATTGTAGCAGCTCTGTATATGCCCAGGCGTTGTATTGTAGCAGCTCTGTATATGCCCAGGCGTTGTATTGTAGCAGCTCTGTATATGCCCAGGCGTGGTATTGTAGCAGCTCTGTATATGCCCAGGCGTTATAATATAGCAGCTCTGTATATGTACAGGCATTGTATTATAGCAGCTCTGTATATGCCCAGGCGTTGTATTATAGCAGATAGATCATTCAACGATGTAGCAAGAGCAAACGTTTCATTTCCTCACCTCTGGGAAGACATTATTTCATCTTGTAGCAATGATAATTGAAGATATACTTAAAACACCTTAACGACTTTCCAGTACGTCTTTTTTCATTTGCTGGCGTCGTGTAATATATATATAAAGCATCATTTTGCTGCCTTCCTGTCTACTCACATCTTTATAGCTTCACTATTAGTGAGGTATGCCAAATGTATTTAATTTTCGAGTTACTCAATGCCTCCATTCCTTTAGTATTATATCTACAGTCAAACCTGTCTTAAACAGCCAGCAAAAGGAGTCAGAGAAAGTGGCTGCTCAGCACAGGTGGCTGCTTAATAGAGGTCAAATATATAATAAAACACCCGATTGGGAATCTGGAAACTGGCTGCTTAATACAGGTTGGCTGCTTCATGGAGGTGACCACTAACACAGGTTTGACTGTATATATATATATTTTGTGTGTGTGTGTTTTACGTTTATTTATCGTCGCTACAAGTTGCCCATATGAGCGACGCCTCCTGAAGAGATTAGTCATTTTAGATTGTTGGAGGATAGTGCAATGATACAGACAGAGACAGAGACCCATTCCAGAGTCTCTTCTGGGTCTGTTACGTGCACGGTGTACAGCACCAACACGAGACCTCGGTTTAAAGTCCCATCTGAAAGACTGTTAATTTTATTAGGGTCAGACGGGGGATCGAACCTGCGATCCCTGGATTACCAGTCCAGCGTGTTACCACTGGACTACAGATCCGTCTATAACGTTATTGAATCATTACTCTTATGAAAAGTAAGAATAGTAAAATATTAATAAATACTGCTAAATATATTAAGAATGCCTTTAAATTAAGAACAAATCATATGTAAACATCACGTGACTAACATTAATGAATGTATATGTATGCTATCATATTAATATGTATTATCACAAAAAGACAAATTGGTTTCGCTCTTTGCCAATATAGCTTCTTATCTGGTTTATCATTGCTTTAAGTAACACGATTTCAACCTATTATTAATGTAATGTGTGTATATTACATTTTGTTTCTCATGCCAGGTATACTATTATGTATGTATATTGTATTGCCAAAGGCAAGGTTACTGCCGATTTTGCAATAAATCATATTGTATTGGTTAATTGTGGCGACTTCACCGGAAGTAGATTATCATTTTATGATTGGATTTGGAGGATACAGTGCAATTCCAGAAGCATCCATTGTTCTTCTATATGCTCGGCGTGTAGCATCGATGCACGAAACCTCGGTTTATAGTCCCATCTGAAAGACTGTTAATATTATTAGGGTCAGACGGGGAATCGAACCTGCGACCTCTGGTTTCGCAGCAGAACCTGTTAACCTCTGGAACACTGACCCGTTTGTTGAACAACTTTAAAACATAGGTTGCTATATACAACACACTGTTAATCATTGTCTAAAACTTAGCAAGTTGTCGAAATAAATTGTCGACGGTGCTGGGAAACTGAGAAATCCAAGATGGCGTCCAAGATGGCCGCCATTTTCATTCACATAGTTTTCATATAACTGAGAAATCCAAGATGGCGTCCAAGACGGCCGCCATTTTCATTCACGTAGTTTTCATATAACTGAGAAATCCAAGGTGGCGTCCAAGATGACCACCGTTTTTATTCACATGGCTAACGAGACTAGTTTACATGTACAATGTCTGTTAATAGACCAACTCTAGTACTTGTTGGTAGATAAAAACAGAATGAGGAACATAAATCAATGCCATTGGAAACATTCTAGTACAATAAATAACAAATCTATTTCTTTCCATATCTCGTCCATCTTATCTTGTGTTGCGTACGTTTTTATCTTTTTGTAATGAATTTCTTGTCTTGGACTAATGAAATGATTTAGCATACTTAAGACGTATCAACGGTGTAGGTAAATATGTAAATACTCTATACTATATTCGTGGAAGTCGTGATAGCGCAGTGGATGCGCGTTCGCTTCAGGTGCGAATGGTCCGGAGTTCGAGCCCCGCTGGGGCCGCTATGATTGTGCCCTTAGGCAAGGCATTTGAATTCCACGTTGCCTCTTCTCTTTCCCTAGTGGCGATGGATTCCATCAGGAATGAGGTCTCGAGAGTGATTAATATTAGTTGTAAGAACTTGTTTCGCAATCGAGCTAAAATAAATGTGTGACTATAATTTATTATCTTCTCAAGTCACATAATTTCTCCCAAAAAAAACACATAAACTATAGGGCCTACACTGCCTGTCATGAAAATGCAGTTTTTACCAAAAAGAATGCACTATATTAGTTATCAGGACTACATTTGGTGCACTTCCGCCTAATTACGTATATATATAGACAACCTTACTCATGTTCTGCTGTTGACCAATCGTGTATTAGATTATGTAATATATGCTACAATCGAGCTAAAATAAATTTGTATAAACTAAATATGAAAATCTATTTTTTTCCCCACATTAATAAAGCAGCTGATTTTAATAGTGATTTCGTGATATACTAGAGGACATAGAAAACGCACATGGTGTAAAGCACCGACACGAGACCTCGGTTTAACGTCCCATCTGAAAGACTGTTATATTTTATTAGGGTCAGACGGGGGATCGAACCTCGATCCCTGGATTACCAGTCCAGCGTGCTACCACTGGACTACAGATCCGTCCGTAATGACGATTTCATTTGTTTCCGTCATTTATACTAGAGGACATAGAAAACGCACACCTCGGATAAGTGTGTGTTTTACATGAAAAACAATAACTATACAGACACACAGTTTTAAACATTTTGGAATATTTTTAGATGTTCAGTTTGTGTTTTGTAATAAAGATGTGACATATCTTTTGATGGAATCCTTCGTAGTTCGTGTCCATGTAATAATAATCATATAAAGACACATGTGACCTGGGTTTATTGACCCATCTGAAGAACTGTTAATATTATTAGGGTCATACAGGGGATCGAATCTGCTAACCCTGTATTCGCAGTTTCTACGAGTTTAACCACTATACCATTGACCCGATAATAAGGGTGCAGTGAAGCCAGCATATTAGAGTGGTGGAACCTATACTCGGCGTATTTCTATACTCGGCGTATTCTTATACTCGTGTATTCCTATACTCAGCGTATTCCTATGCTCGGCGTATTCCTATACTCGGCGTATTCCTATACTCAGCGTATTCCTATGCTCGGCGTATTCCTATACTCGGCGTATTTTCTATTTTCATCCGTATTTAAAATACTTATATACAGTCAAACCTGTCTTAAGCAACCAGCCTAGGGAATCGCAAAAAGTGGCTGCTTAGCACAGGTGGTTACTTAATAGAGGTCAAATGTATAATAAAACAACCACCGTACCACGATTATGTATTCAAGTTGAAGTGATATCGTACCCAATACGAGCACGTGTCACGTGTCTTTAACCTTTCAACAGATGCGTAAT
The DNA here is from genome assembly GCA_014843695.1 of Archivesica marissinica. Lineage (NCBI taxonomy): Eukaryota > Metazoa > Mollusca > Bivalvia > Venerida > Vesicomyidae > Archivesica > Archivesica marissinica. Next base: position 36,581,614 of record CM026396.1, read on the forward strand.
TTATTTGATGTTTGGCTTAATTTCGGAATTCCAAAACCTGGCATTTTATTGATGTTTTATCGGCACATCTGCTCGACGTTAAGTGATATGTGTTCATCGTTCCGCTGTTAAACAGATACGAATGTATATGAATGTATAGACTATTTCAGATTTTATATGTGCTTGGTGTAAGTAGTGTTGTCTGTTTCCCCCAGAGTGGTTTGTATCCAGTAAGCAGTGTTTACAATGCATATCTAGAAGTGTTGATTTGTAAGTCTTAAACATTGCTTTATTTTTGTTAGTGATTTAGTAAAAACTCTACACCAAGTTATAACAACTTGTTTCGCAATCTAGCTAAAATAAATTTGTATAATCTAAACTTACCTCATTTCTGTGTTCATATTTTCCTTCTGTTTTATACACAGTCTATGTTTTTGTTTGTTTAGTGTAATGTTAGCTCACTCCAGCAGCTTGGCCCTTATCGTTTTAGGTTCGAATCCCATTGGGGGTCGGGAAGGGCCGTAAACATTTGGTATATGTAAAATGTACCCCTACCTACCTACCTACCTACCTACCTACCTACCTACCTACCTACCTACCTACCTACCTACCTACCGGAAATGAGCCCTATACCGTGAACGTCAGGGGCGTAGTTTCCTACAAGGGGTGCAGGCCGTGGATGTTACTGACGGAAGTGAGCCCTATACCGTGAACGTCAGGGGCGTAGCTTACTACAGGTCATGCAGGCCGCGGACGTTACTGACGAAATGAACCCAACATATTTCACGTTGAACATATTTCATTCTGCATTTGCTGGGAACCATAGACGTAAAGCAGTGAGAATAGCACTTGCTGGGAACCATAGACGTAAAACAGCGAGAATAGCACTTGCTGGGAACCATACACGTAAAGCAGTGAGAATAGCACTTGCTGGGAACCATACACGTAAAGCAGCGAGAATAGCACTTGCTGGGAACCATACACGTAAAGCAGTGAGAATAGCACTTGCTGGGAACCATACACGTAAAGCAGTGAGAATAGCACTTGCTGGGAACCATACACGTACAGCAGTGAGAATAGCACTTGCTGGGAACCATACACGTAAAGCAGTGAGAATAGCACTTGCTGGGAACCATACACGTACAGCAGTGAGAATAGCACTTGCTGGGAACCATACACGTACAGCAGTGAGAATAGCACTTGCTGGGAACCATACACGTACAGCAGTGAGAATAGCACTTGCTGGGAACCATACACGTACAGCAGTGAGAATAGCTCTTGCTGGGAACCATACACGTAGGTGGTGTTGTGGGTGTGTGCAGTGAGAATAGCTCTTGCTGGGAACCATACACGTACAGCAGTGAGAATAGCACTTGCTGGGAACCATACACGTACAGCAGTGAGAATAGCTCTTGCTGGGAACCATACACGTACAGCAGTGAGAATAGCACTTGCTGGGAACCATAAACGTACAGCAGTGAGAATAGCTCACGGTTTCCACGAAATTGCCATTTATTTCACTAATGGGTTTATAATATTTACTTGGAAATCTACAATTAACCACTCAATTTGCCTTCTGCTAGCCATGCAATAAACTGGAGAACTGGCTCATAAATATGTCTATAAAGTCATAAGGATTTCTTTAAAATAATTATTAAAAGAAATTGTTTAAGGAGTTTCCCTGACATCTAATCACCATTACTTGTAAAATCATTATATAATATTATCAGTTTTCATAAACCTTCTTACTCTCTACACAGCCTTTATCTCGTAATATCTAGAGCCATCGAAAGTATATCACTTAAATATTATACTTTTTATAGAACTGACCTATTTAATATCTCTGCCAAGAACAAATGTAGGTTGCATTACGACCTCACTCATCAGGAAATGCGTAAATGTCCCTTCTCCGTACTGCCTCACTTCCTTAATCAACAGTGAACGACCGGGAGATACATCCCTTCTCCGTACTGCCTCACTTCCTCAATCAACAGTGAACGACCATGAGATACATCCCTTCTCCGTACTGCCTCACTTCCTCAATCAACAGTGAACGACCGGGAGATGCATCCCTTCTCCGTACTGCCTCACTTCCTCAATCAACAGTGCACGACCGGGAGATACATCCCTTCTCCGTACTGCCTCACGTCCTCAATCAACAGTGAACGACAAGGAGATGCACCCCTTCGCCGTACTGCCTCACTTCCTCAATCAACAGTGCACGACCATGAGATACATCCCTTCTCCGTACTGCCTCACTTCCTCGATCAACAGTGCACGACCAAGAGATACATCCCTTCTCCGTACTGACTCACTTCCTCAATCAACAGTGCACGACCACGAGATACATCCCTTCTCCGTACTGCCTCACTTCCTCAATCAACAGTGCACGACCACGAGATGCATCCCTTCTCCGTACTGCCTCACTTCCTCAATCAACAGTGCACGACCGGGAGATACATCCCATCTCCGTACTGCCTCACTTCCTCAATCAACAGTGCACGACCAGATGATGCATCCCTTCTCTGTACTGCCTCACTTCCTCGATCAACAGTGCACGACCAAGAGATACATCCCTTCTCCGTACTGCCTCACTTCCTCAATCAACAGTGCACGACCAGGAGATACATCCCTTCTCCGTACTGCCTCACTTCCTCAATCAACAGTGCACCGCCAGGAGATACATCCCTTCTCCGTACTGCCTCACTTCCTCGATCAACTGTACACGACCAGGAGATACATCCCTTTTCCGTATTGCCTCACTTCCTCAATCAACAGTACACGACCAGGAGATACACCCCTTCTCGAAACTGCCTCACTTCCCCAATCAACAGTACACGATCAACAGTGAACGACCAGGAGATGCATCCCTTCTCCCTACTGCCTCACGTCCTCAATCAACAGTGTGTGACCAGGAGTTAATATACCCTCTCCGTACTGCGTCACATCCTCAACCAACAGTACACGACAATGATATACGTATATATCTCCGTACTGCCTCACTTCCTCAACAAACAGTGTCAGCTAGCACCACCAGGATATACGTAAATATACCCTCTCCGTACTGCGTCACTTCCTCAATCAACAGTACACGACCAGGAGATACGTAAATATACCCTCTCCGTACTGCCTTACTTCCTTAATCAACAGTG
>CM026396.1:36585744-36648447 GCA_014843695.1 Archivesica marissinica
CGAGATGAAGCTACATATCACAAGGTGGGTGTGACTGTCGGTGAGACGAGATGAAGCTACATATCATAAGGTGGGTGTGACTGTCGGTGAGACGAGATGAAGCTACATATCATAAGGTGGGTGTGACTGTCGGTGAGACGAGATGAAGCTACATATCACAAGGTGGGTGTGACCGTCGGTGAGACGAGATGAAGCTACATATCACAAGGTGGCTGTGACCGTCGGTGAGACGAGATGAAGCTACATATCACAAGGTGGGTGTGACTGTCGGTGAGACGAGATGAAGCTACATATCATAAGGTTGGTGTGACTGTCGGCGAGACGAGATGAAGCTACATATCACAAGGTGGGTGTGACTGTCGGTGAGACGAGATGAAGCTACATATCATAAGGTGGGTGTGACTGTCGGTGAGACGAGATGAAGCTACATATCATAAGGTGGGTGTGACTGTCGGTGAGACGAGATGAAGCTACATATCACAAGGTGGGTGTGACTGTCGGTGAGACGAGATGAAGCTACATATCACAAGGTGGGTGTGACTGTCGGTGAGACGAGATGAAGCTACATATCATAAGGTGGGTGTGACTGTCGGTGAGACGAGATGAAGCTACATATCATAAGGTGGGTGTGACTGTCGGTGAGACGAGATGAAGCTACATATCATAAGGTGGGTGTGACTGTCGGTGAGACGAGATGAAGCTACATATCATAAGGTGGGTGTGACTGTCGGTGAGACGAGATGAAGCTACATATCACAAGGTGGATGTGACTGTCGGTGAGACGAGATGAAGCTACATATCACAAGGTGGTGTGACTGTCGGTGAGACGAGATGAAGCTACATATCACAAGGTGGGTGTGACTGTCGGTGAGACGAGATGAAGCTACATATCACAAGGTGGATGTGACTGTCGGTGAGACGAGATGAAGCTACATATCACAAGGTGGGTGTGACTGTCGGTGAGACGAGATGAAGCTACATATCACAAGGTGGGTGTGACTGTCGGTGAGACGAGATGAAGCTACATATCACAAGGTGGATGTGACTGTCGGTGAGACGAGATGAAGCTACATATCACAAGGTGGGTGTGACTGTCGGTGAGACGAGATGAAGCTACATATCACAAGGTGGGTGTGACTGTCGGTGAGACGAGATGAAGCTACATATCACAAGGTGGGTGTGACTGTCGGTGAGACGAGATGAAGCTACATATCACAAGGTGGGTGTGACTGTCGGTGAGACGAGATGAAGCTACATATCACAAGGTGGGTGTGACTGTCGGTGAGACGAGATGAAGCTACATATCACAAGGTGGGTGTGACTGTCGGTGAGACGAGATGAAGCTACATATCACAAGGTGGGTGTGACTGTCGGTGAGACGAGATGAAGCTACATATCACAAGGTGGGTGTGACTGTCGGTGAGACGAGATGAAGCTACATATCACAAGGTGGGTGTGACTGTCGGTGAGACGAGATGAAGCTACATATCACAAGGTGGGTGTGACTGTCGGTGAGACGAGATGAAGCTACATATCACAAGGTGGGTGTGACTGTCGGTGAGACGAGATGAAGCTACATATCACAAGGTGGGTGTGACTGTCGGTGAGACGAGATGAAGCTACATATCACAAGGTGGGTGTGACTGTCGGTGAGACGAGATGAAGCTACATATCACAAGGTGGGTGTGACTGTCGGTGAGACGAGATGAAGCTACATATCACAAGGTGGGTGTGACTGTCGGTGAGACGAGATGAAGCTACATATCACAAGGTGGGTGTGACTGTCGGTGAGACGAGATGAAGCTACATGTCACAAGGTGGGTGTGACTGTCGGTGAGACGAGATGAAGCTACATGTCACAAGGTGGGTGTGACTGTCGGTGAGACGAGATGAAGCTACATGTCACAAGGTGGGTGTGACTGTCGGTGAGACGAGATGAAGCTACATGTCATAAGGTGGGTGTGACTGTCGGTGAGACGAGATGAAGCTACATGTCATAAGGTGGGTGTGACTGTCGGTGAGACGAGATGAAGCTACATATCATAAGGTGGGTGTGACTGTCGGTGAGACGAGATGAAGCTACATATCACAAGGTGGGTGTGACTGTCGGTGAGACGAGATGAAGCTACATATCACAAGGTGGGTGTGACTGTCGGTGAGACGAGATGAAGCTACATATCATAAGGTGGGTGTGACTGTCGGTGAGACGAGATGAAGCTACATATCACAAGGTGGGTGTGACTGTCGGTGAGACGAGATGAAGCTACATATCACAAGGTGGATGTGACTGTCGGTGAGACGAGATGAAGCTACATATCACAAGGTGGATGTGACTGTCGGTGAGACGAGATGAAGCTACATATCACAAGGTGGATGTGACTGTCAGTGAGACGAGATGAAGCTACTAAGGCAGTACATTCCAAGCATAATTACATAGTACAGAAATATGACATGCACAAAGTACAATAGTGATTGAATAAAATAAAACAAGTCAACATTTAAATACTGTTTCATTTATACATGCATTTCATAGGATACATAACATAATATACATACATTACGGACACGTAACAAATTCGGTTAGGGGATAGAGGCAGTAATCTCACAAAACAGGTGGCAGTAAACTAAAGCTGAACAGTAGAATACTCTTCAATTGAAGATCAAATTTAGCCCTAACCCTAATGCCCAGATTACTGCCAATTGTCCCAAGATTACTGCCAATTGTATATTTCGTTACTGCCTTTATCGTTAACAAACAAATTCATCTGGGCAAGTGAAATTTTCTGTTTACTTGCCCGTGGACAAATAAGAGTTTTTGGCTTCAGGTGCGAAAGGTCCGGAGTTCGAGCCCCGCTGGAGCCGTTACGATTGTGCCCTTAGGCAAGGCATTTAAATTCCACGTTGCCTCTTCTCTCTCCCTCGTGGCGATGGATTCCATCAGGAATGAGGTCTCGAGAGTGATTAATATAAGTTGAAATAACTTGTTTCGCAATCGAGCTAAAATAAATTTGTATAAACTAAGAGTTTTTGGTATTTTGCCACCCCTGCTGCTGACCACTAGATTTGACTCGGAAATCCGACATTGACAATTAAAGACTTACGGTTCATGAAATTCCCATAGCAAGTTACTGCTGACCACGAGATTTGACCCAGAAACCCGACATTGACCATTAAAGACTTACAGTTCATGAAATTCCCATAGCAAGTTACTGCTGACACGAGATTTGATCTTTATATTCAACATTGACAATTAAAGACTTACGGTTCATGAAATTCCCATAGCAAGTTACTGCTGACCACGAGATTTGACCCGGAAATCCGACATTGACAATTAAAGACTTACAGTTCATGAAATTCCCATAGCAAGTTACTGCTGACCACGAGATTTGACCCGGAAATCCGACATTGACAATTAAAGACTTACGGTTCATGAAATTCCAATAGCAAGTTACTGCTGACACGAGATTTGATCTTTATATTCAACATTGACAATTAAAGACTTACGGTTCATGAAATTCCCATAGCAAGTTACTGCTGACCACGAGATTTGACCCGGAAATCCGACTTTGACAATTAAAGACTTACAGTTCATGAAATTCCCATAGCAAGTTACTGCTGACCACAAGATTTGATCTTTATATTCAACATTGACAATTAGAGACATACGGTTCATGAAATTCCCATAGCAAGTTACTGCTGACCACGAGATTTGACCCGGAAATCCGACATTGACAATTAAAGACTTACGGTTCATGAAATTCCCATAGCAAGTTACTGCTGACCACGAGATTTGACCCGGAAATCCAACATTGACCATTAAAGACTTACGGTTTATGAAATTCCCATAGCAAGTTACTGCTGACCACGAGATTTGACCCGGAAATCCAACATTGACCATTAAAGACTTACGGTTCATGAAATTCCCATAGCAAGTTACTGCTGACCACAAGATTTGACCCGGAAATACGACATTGACAATTAAAGACTTACGGTTCATGAAATTCCCATAGCAAGTTACTGCTGACCATGAGATTTGACCCGGAAATCCGACATTGTCAAGAATTTGCGGACAAATGTATGACTGGAGTATGATACTCTCCAAATAGACGAGCATAGAGCTACTCGCATGGAGTTCTGCAGTAAATTGGACCCATCACTGATCACCCTGAACACATACCGGTACACTGACTGATTTCCCAGAATCCCACCACTTCCTCTTATATATACTCTTTATATATCTACAAAGTTTCATCAAAATTCATCCAACAACCTTTTGAGTTATGCTGTCCACAGACAGACACACGCAGCCAATAACAATAGGAGGTAGGTGTTAATAAAGATTATACTTTTTTCTTTATCTGTAAATTAAATGTACCAACTGCATAATATATATATAGGATCTTATACGAATGGTGATTTCATACCATATTTTATGAAACGAGGTTTGTTATATGTTATATTTCGGGTTTTACGCCTGCATCAGCACCATTTTGGGCTATATCGCCGGCAGGCAGTATACCTAACAACACCTTTCCTGGGCAGGCTCCAGCGGTTAACCAGTACTTGGGTGCACCAACCTCCGTAAGAAACTGCCAACTTTTTCATATAAATGAGACACGGCCTGAGCGGGGCTCGAACCCGTGACCATCAGTGATGATAGGTTACAGTGGTATACAAGTCAGCGACCGTAACCACTCGACCAAGGAGGTGGACTGAAACGAGGTTTGCATTCCATCGAGCGTTTTAATAGAAAAATTCCAAAACGAGTTTCATAAAATATGGTACGAAATCATCACAAAGTCATCACGAAGTCATCACGAGTGTATGATCCTTTTGATCACATTACCATAGCGACGCTCGTTTGAATAAATAATGTTGCTACTTTCAATTTGGTGTCAAGTGTCAGCGCGAATTGTCATGACAACACTAAATTGTCAATGACGTTATTACGAAAAGCAGTGGTTAATATTTTAAGTTTTAAACAGCGTTATAAAGTAAAGTAAACTAGTAACGTGTTTCTTTGTTATAGTGTCACCCCTATTTAAAGGGCCAGCCATTTCTGACTTATGAGACACCTCTTTTTTTTATGAACATCATTACTTCCCGAATCCTATGCTTGTATGCCAGACGCCAGGCTGGTAGGCAATCAGTAACCATTATTTAACTAGCTGGCGGCTCACCAACCGGCCATATCAGAACAAACTCCTGACGAGATTCAAACCTTCGACCTCCCGCTCCGTAGGCGGACGCCTTAACCAATGTGCCACGGAGACGGTTTGTTATAATTGGGTCAATACTTCATTTTAAATCATAGCGTGATCAGGTGTATATGATGGCTGTATTAAACTGAATACAAGCAAAGTTGGTGACACAGTTGTTTCCAAAGCCTCTGTGTCCTATATTTAACTTTGCAACACCGTTTGATGGACAGCCCACATGTGACTTTTCAGATTACTTTTCTGAGTACACGCCTTCCCGCAGATGGTACAAACAAACGGTTTCTCTCCAGTATGTGTGTGCATGTGTCTTCTTACAGATGTTTTATCGCCAAACTGTTTCTTGCACAGTCGACACACATGCTTGCCTACAGATCCTAGCAACTGTGCAGATGGGGTTATTGAAGGATTAGTAGATATAGATCTGTCGCCATGGTAACTGGTGTTTTCTACCATTGGTGGAATGTATTCTTCAACTGAAAACAACCAACATAATGTGCATTTCAACAACTGGGATAAAGTGTCATTCTAACTATATGTGACATAGCTGCTAAACAAACACTGACGGCTAACTACAACATGTGTGAACAAACACTGATGGCTAACTACAACACGTGTGAACAAACACTGATGGCTAACTACAACACGTGTGAACAAACACTGACGGCTAACTACAACATGTGTGAACAAACACTGATGGCTAACTACAACATGTGTGAACAAACACTGATGGCTAACTAGCTAGCACAACCCTCAATGGTCAGGTAAGATAAATATGCTCATGGTTCATAAGTCCTGTAGAAACACCCTACCCTGTACATGAACACACTCTTGTGTTATTAAATAGTAGCATGTAGATGCAGATACTCGCATGCAAACAGGAAAGTGACATTATTAATATATTAATTAAAAACACAATAATTCTTGTACCAATAATGACAAAAACATCTGCTAATTTTTTTAAGATTCTTTTCAGGCTAGCAATGCAACTAACAGTCAAATAGGTCCTGAAATTTCATTAAAATTATGTCATAAAGACACAATTCTAAAGAAATTCCATGACCATGGACTTTGAAAAATACAATTCTCTGACATCTGTAAGTTTTCAAGCACCGCATTGCATTTTCTAGATGCTCTGTGGTGCATTTTGAGACACTTAAAAGAAGCAAATCAGAAGTAGAGAAATGTTGATTTTTTCCCATATTTTTGTTAAAAAACGCAAATCCTTAGTAGCGGAATGCAAGTGCTAAAAGAGCAATTTGACATTTTTATGCACGGAATCAAGTGCAAAAATACCCATTTATAATACAAAAGTCATCAATATAAAATTCCCTGACATTTACTGAAAAAACAAAACTCCCTGACATTTACTGAAAAAACAAAATTCCCTGACCTTGAAAAAAAAATAGAATTCACTGACGCTGGGAACCCTGATGACATATTTCCAGAGTTTCAGCTATAAATAAGAAAAATGCATCAACGAATTGTCAACTGCTTCAATTATTTGAACTATTCATAGCCTTTATTTTACCCAGTATGCAAAGAGTTAATTGTTTTTTAACAAACTGATTTATCTTTAAACTGCTGTGATTAAAAGCAGTCACACCATGCTGTTTATTGGTGGAGATTTTTTTATATTTTCACCACAAGGAGTATTACTTCTGGTATCAGTTTAGAATTTCTATTTTCTACTTTAGTCTGCCGAACAATCAATTTCTGACGATGTCTGATTGGTATCTTTCCATTTTGGTGACGTGTGCCTCAATGTGGCTACATTTACCAGGCATGATAACACGTGTACAAAGAACGAGTTTAAGAACACACCGCCTATATATAGTCTCAAGGAGAGACTTACGGTCTAAAAATGAAGCGGCTACTCTTGTGTTACCAAGAAGTCGGACTGTCACATACGGAGATAGAAGTTTCAGGACTGCTGCCCCAAAACTTTGGAATTCTCTTCCATCAAATCTTAGAAGTGCAACAACATTGTGTTCTTTCAAAAAGGCTTTGAAGACACACCTTTTTAAATGTTCATATGGAACATAAATATCGAACTGTGTCTGTGCTCAATCAGGATTAAGACTGCAAATGAACACATTTTATTTAATTATTACCTATATTTTAATTGTTATAATTTTAGATCCGAATATTTTATAGCATATTTAGAATCCATTGTAATTGTGTTTGCTATTTTTGTCTTGTTTTATCTCATTGTATGTGGAAGTTTTTATCAATATTTGTGATATTTAGACTGTAAAGCGCTTTTGAACGTTTTATTTTTAGATGAAAAGAGCGCTATATAAGTTTGGTATATAATAATAATAATATTGTAATTTGCGGAATTTCATAAAATTCGACACAGACATAGACTGACTACTGCTCATGACATCCCTATAAAATTTATTTCCATATGCTTTACGTTCCGGTAGGTAGACATGCTATTTTTGAAAGCAGGTTTTATTGCAAAAATATACCCCCCAACAAAAAGTGGAGCGTTTTTAAAGTCACTCAGTGTACATTCTCACGATTTACATGTTCAAGTGTTGTCTTTTAAAACGATTTTATGTACACCCCACATGTGACTTTTCAAATTTGCTTTTTGAGTGCATGCCTTTCCACATACGGAGCAAACGAACGGTCTCTCTCCAGTATGAATATACACATGTCTCCTCAATGCTGGGTTGCTAGGGAATATCTTCTTGCAAACTTGACACACATGTTTACTGTAACTATAGCAGTCTTCTTCAAATGTCTCCTGGGTCTTGGATGATTGACCTTTGTTTCCTTGGTTACCAGTACTGTACAAAGCTGAAGTCAAGTTGATGTTGCCTTGGTAACTACTACCGTATGATGCCACGGTTGGGTTTTTGTTGCCTTGGTAACTGCTACTGTATGATGTCACGGTTGGGTTATTGTTGCTATGGTAACTACTACTGTATGATGCCATGGTCGTGTTATTGTTGCCTTGGTAACTGCTACTGTAGGATGGTGAGGTCAAGATATCTTCACCTGGATTAGAAAACGTGACACATATTACCAGTATATTAAATCACCAAAGATTTAAAAGAACTAAATGCATGCATGAAACTACACATGTAGCCTGGGTTCCAATCTGTCGATTTTTCACAAATTTACTAATATTATCAGAAACTCAATACGGCCCAATTAATGATCTCGGTATTAAAATATATCTGTTCCCAGGCTACATTATGGTATACACAATAGCTAAGTTTAAAACACTGTCGTGACGTCATACCTTCAGGGTTCATTCTAGGTCAGAATTTTTGTGAGAAGTGAGAAAGCACGTGGTCGCTTCCTTAAATGGTGTTCTTTAATATACTTCTGCAAATTAGGGCTAAAATGCACAGTACAACCATTAAATACAACATTTGAATAGAAGGAGTGCTTTATAATGGACCAGTGTATTTTACTAGACAAAAATTTGTTTGAAAATCTTAAAAACCAAAAAATATATATTTATTTTTTTATTTAGGGAGAAGTGGGGTCCCCAGAAGGCGAAGACAGGATGCCCTAGGGCGACTATTTCGCAAACATCGCCCTCTAGAATGATCCCTGACCTTTGTACTTGCAGTCCATTATTATTAATAATGGACTGCAAGTACAAAGGTATGACATCACGCCCGTGTTTTAAACTTAGACACACATTATTATTAATAATGGACTGTTGTCAAAAAAGTATTATATTAAATCCTACGCTTACATGTACGAAATTAACTATTTTAATTAGTAGGATATTGTTATATAAGTGTGTGTTAGATATCACGGATCCAATATGTAAAATATTGGTACTGTCGCACAGTCCATTATTATTTTACATATTGGATCGTTTGAAGCTTATATCCTATACATAAAAGCTCCACCTGAGCATTATTGTTGTAGCACTATCTGATACCTAAACACCTAGATATTTACATTCTCATGGCTCGTATGTCCCAGTTTAAGGTAGAGATAGATTCTGGCTCGTATGTCCCAGTTTAAGGTAGATATAGATTCTGGCTGTTATGTCCCCGTTTAAGGTAGATATAGATTCTGGCTCATATGTCCCAGTTTAAGGTAGATATAGATTCTGGCTGGTATGTCCCCGTTTAAGGTAGATATAGATTCTGGCTCGTATGTACCCGTTTAAGGTAGATATAGATTCTGGCTCGTATGTCCCAGTTTAAGGTAGATATAGATTCTGGCTCGTGTGTCCCAGTTTAAGGTAGATATAGATTCTGGCTCGTATGTCCCAGTTTAAGGTAGAGATAGATTCTGGCTCGTATGTCCCAGTTTAAGGTAGATATAGATTCTGGCTCGTATGTCCCAGTTTAAGGTAGATATAGATTCTGGCTCGTATGTCCCAGTTTAAGGTAAATATAGATTCTGGCTTGTATGTCCCAGTTTAAGGTAGATATAGATTCTGGCTTGTATGTCCCAGTTTAAGGTAGTTATAGATTCTGGCTCGTATGTCCCAGTTTAAGGTAGATATAGATTCTGGCTCATATGTCCCAGTTTAAGGTAGATATAGATTCTGGCTTGTATGTCCCAGTTTAAGGTAGATATAGATTCTGGCTTGTATGTCCCAGTTTAAGGTAGATATAGATTCTGGCTCATATGTCCCAGTTTAAGGTAGATATAGATTCTGGCTCGTATGTCCCAGTTTAAGGTAGATATAGATTCTGGCTCATATGTCCCAGTTTAAGGTAGATATAGATTCTGGCTCGTATGTCCCAGTTTAAGGTAGATATAGATTCTAGCTCGTATGTCCCAGTTTAAGGTAGATATAGATTCTGGCTCGTATGTCCCAGTTTAAGGTAGATATAGATTCTGGCTGGTATGTCCCCGTTTAAGGTAGATATAGATTCTGGCTCATATGTCCCAGTTTAAGGTAGATATAGATTCTGGCTGGTATGTCCCCGTTTAAGGTAGATATAGATTCTGGCTTGTATGTCCCAGATTAAGATATTAGCAAAATGTCGGTGCAATTTTATGTTTTATGGTTGGGTTTTGAATGTTATATACAGTCAACTCTCGATACACAGGTATCCTTGACAACAGTAAACATTTTCGGTTGAAGAATATGCCTTTCTTTTCAGTCTTATTGCTTGTACATTATGATGTCGCCAGTTAAGGCATCATAGCTGTGTCCAAGGTTGGAACCCGACACTGATAGATAAAGGAAATTTGGAATCCGACATTGATAGATAAAGGAAATTGGGAACCATTTAATCTGAAATATCAATGAATTTCACAACCAATCAATCGATCATGTACTGACCAGCCACATGTTGTCTTAACGTGTCAATAGGTTTTTCTCCACAGTCTTAAGCGAATGGCGGTATATATTCGATTCATACACGCCTGGCCTCTTTACCTAATCACTATTAGTAAGAAACCACTTCCTCAGTTACGTAAATTAACCAATGAGAGACATCGGTCAGTTACTGCCCCTGAATACTCTCTAAAAGTAGATAGGTCCTATTAACATGTTTATGTCCACGCGAGGGGTTCGACATTATCGGAAGATAGATAGATAGATAGATAGATTAAGTGTTTTCCTCTGTTTTTATCGTTGTTTCCTTTGCACAACATGCTAGCAATATTATCCCACTATCGCTTCATATGATTATTAAATTACTATATCTCAACAGATCTTCCCACAGTATATGCAATGGGTACTTATTTGTAAAATAATGTTATCACTTAATTAACACGTTTTTTAATAAAATCACATTTATATCATACCGCAACACCTAGCTAGGGAACAACAGTAAAAAATAAAGTATTCTAGCTAAAAGGACTTATTCACATTTTGGAATAAATCAGACTTTATCTGCCAAGGGAATTTTTCGTACCGCAACATCTGGTTAGGGAACAACAGTAAAAACAAAGTATTCCAACTAAAAGGACTTATTAACATTTTGGAATAAATCAGACTTTATCTGCCAAGGGAATTTTTCGTACCGCAACATCTGGTTAGGGAACAACAGTAAAAACAAAGTATTCCAACTAAAAGGACTTATTCACATTTTGGAATAAATCAGACTTTATCTGCCAAGGGAATTTTTCGTACCGCAACATCTGGTTAGGGAACAACAGTAAAAAATAAAGTATTCTAGCTAAAAGGACTTATTCACATTTTGGAATAAATCAGACTTTATCTGCCAAGGGAATTTTTCGTACCGCAACATCTGGTTAGGGAACAACAGTAAAAACAAAGTATTCCAACTAAAAGGACTTATTAACATTTTGGAATAAATCAGACTTTATCTGCCAAGGGAATTTTTCGTACCGCAACATCTGGTTAGGGAACAACAGTAAAAACAAAGTATTCCAACTAAAAGGACTTATTCACATTTTGGAATAAATCAGACTTTATCTGCCAAGGGAATTTTTCGTACCGCAACATCTGGTTAGGGAACAACAGTAAAAAATAAAGTATTCTAGCTAAAAGGACTTATTCACATTTTGGAATAAATCAGACTTTATCTGCCAAGGGAATTTTTCGTACCGCAACATCTGGTTAGGGAACAACAGTAAAAACAAAGGATTCTAACTCTATGGACTTATTCACATTTTGGAATAAATCAGACTTTATCTGCCAAGGGAATTTTTCGTACCGCAACATCTGGTTAGGGAACAACAGTAAAAACAAAGTATTCCAACTAAAAGGACTTATTCACATTTTGGAATAAATCAGACTTTATCTGCCAAGGGAATTTTTCGTACCGCAACATCTGGTTAGGGAACAACAGTAAAAACAAAGTATTCCAACTAAAAGGACTTATTCACATTTTGGAATAAATCAGACTTTATCTGCCAAGGGAATTTTTCGTACCGCAACATCTGGTTAGGGAACAACAGTAAAAACAAAGTATTCTAACTAAAAGGTTCTACCGTATTCACATTTTGGAATAAATGAGACTTAATCTACCAAGGGAGGTAATAGAAAATTACAGATGTCTCTCATTAACGCTATAAAATCGAATGTCCAATCGGTATTTCGCTGCGCTCGATCAAGTTCGATCACGCTTTTCATTTGAAATGATAACAATGGGAGATAACACACCTCATATATAAGTACAGTCAAACCTGTGTTAACCTTTTCAACACCACAGACCTCTAAATAGGCTTACAAAAAGTGTAGATCCAGATGAGCCGGCTCGTGACGAGCCGTCTCATCAGGATCTGCACTTTTTGCCAGTGATATGACTATTTTTAGACATAATTACCCATTTTGATAAATGAACTTGTCCAAATGTGATTTTCTGATTCATTTATTGGTTTATGAATATCATGGACCAGTCCATGTCAGTTACTTGGTGTTGAATGGGTTAAGCAGCCAGCCAGGGAATCACAGAAAGTGGCTGCTTAGCACAGGTGGCTGCTTAATAGAGGTTAAATGTATAACAAAACAACTGATTGGGAATCTGGAACCTGGCTGCTTAATGGAGGTGACCACTAAAGCAGGTTTGACTGTACTTGTATATATTGAAAGAACTATGGAGATTAAGTTAATCTTGTTTATCCAAACTAGTGACCAAAACCATATCCGCTGTATGTTTGCACTTAAAGACATGGATTACGATGTATCATGACTTACTTAAAGACATGGATTACGATGTGTGACTTACTTAAAGACATGACTTACAATGTGTGACTTACTTAAAGACATGGATTACGATGTGTGACTTACTTAAAGACATGGATTACGATGTATTGTGACTTACTTAAAGACAGGGATTACGATGTATTGTGACTTACTTAAAGACATGGATTACGATGTGTGACTTACTTAAAGACATGGATTACGATGTATTATGACTTACTTAAAGACATGGATTACAATGTATTGTGACTTACTTAAAGACATGGATTACGATATGTCATGACTTACTTAAAGACATGGATTACGATGTATTGTGACTTACTTAAAGACATGGATTACAATGTATTGTGACTTACTTAAAGACATGGATTACGATGTGTGACTTACTTAGAGACATGGATTACGATGTATTGTGACTTAATTAAAGACATGGATTACGATGTATAGTGACTTACTTAAAGACATGGATTACAATGTATTGTGACTTACTTAAAGACATGGATTACGATGTGTCATGACTTACTTAAAGACATGGATTACGATGTGTGACTTACTTAAAGACATGGATTACGATGTATCATGACTTACTTAAAGACATGGATTACGATGTGTGACTTACTTAAAGACATGGATTACGATGTGTGACTTACTTAAAGACATGGATTACGATGTGTCATGACTTACTTAAAGACATGGATTACGATGTATTATGACTTACTTAAAGACATGGATTACGATGTGTGACTTACTTAAAGACATGGATTACGATGTGTGACTTACTTAGAGACATGGATTACGATGTATTGTGACTTACTTAAAGACATGGATTACGATGTATAGTGACTTACTTAAAGACATGGATTACGATGTATTGTGACTTACTTAAAGACATGGATTACAATGTGTCATGACTTACTTAAAGACATGGATTACGATGTGTGACTTACTTAAAGACATGGATTACGATGTATAGTGACTTACTTAAAGACATGGATTACGATGGGTCATGACTTACTTAAAGACATGGATTCCGATGTGTGACTTACTTAAAGACATGGATTACGATGTGTCATGACTTACTTAAAGACATGGATTATGATGTATTGTGACTTACTTAAAGACATGGATTACGATGTGTCATGACTTACTTAAAGACATGGATTACAATGTGTCATGACTTACTTAAAGACATGGATTACGATGTGTCATGACTTACTTAAAGACATAGATTACGATGTATTGTGACTTACTTAAAGACATGGATTACGATGTATAGTGACTTACTTAAATACATGGATTACGATGTATAGTGACTTACTTAAATACATGGATTACGATGTATCATGACTTACTTAAAGACATGGATTACGATGTGTCATGACTTACTTAAAGACATGGATTACGATGTATTGTGACTTACTTAAAGACATGGATTACGATGTATTGTGACTTACTTAAAGACATGGATTACGATGTGTCATGACTTACTTAAAGACATGGATTACAATGTATTGTGACTTACTTAAAGAAATGGATTACGATGTGTCATGACTTACTTAAAGACATGGATTACGATGTATTGTGACTTACTTAAAGACATGGATTACGATGTGTCATGACTTACTTAAAGACATGGATTACGATGTATTGTGACTTACTTAAAGACATGGATTACGATGTATTGTGACTTACTTAAAGACATGGATTACGATGTATTGTGACTTACTTAAAGACATGGATTACGATGTATCATGACTTACTTAAAGACATAGATTACGATGTATTGTGACTTACTTAAAGACATGGATTACGATGTATAGTGACTTACTTAAAGACATGGATTACGATGTATTGTGACTTACTTAAAGACATGGATTACAATGTATAGTGACTTACTTAAAGACATGGATTACGATTTATTGTGATTTACTTAAAGACATGGATTACGATGTGTTATGACTTACTTAAAGACATGGATTATGATGTGTGACTTACTTAAAGACAGGGATTACGATGTATTGTGACTTACTTAAAGACATGGAGTATGATGTGTCAT
Source organism: Archivesica marissinica (assembly GCA_014843695.1). Taxonomy (NCBI): domain Eukaryota; kingdom Metazoa; phylum Mollusca; class Bivalvia; order Venerida; family Vesicomyidae; genus Archivesica; species Archivesica marissinica. The sequence continues at coordinate 36,600,626 of CM026396.1, forward strand.
GACTTACTTAAAGACATGGATTACGATGTATTGTGACTTACTTAAAGACATGGATTACGATGTATAGTGACTTACTTAAAGACATGGATTACGATGTGTCACATGTGACTTACTTAAAGACATGGATTATGATGTGTGACTTACTTAAAGACATGGATTACGATGTATTGTGACTTACTTAAAGACATGGATTACGATGTATTGTGACTTACTTAAAGACATGGATTACGATGTGTCATGACTTACTTAAAGACATGGATTACGATGTATTGTGACTTACTTAAAGACATGGATTACGATGTGTCATGACTTACTTAAAGACATGGATTACGATGTGTCATGACTTACTTAAAGACATGGATTATGATGTGTGACTTACTTAAAGACATGGATTACGATGTGTCATGACTTACTTAAAGACATGGATTACGATGTGTCATGACTTACTTAAAGACATGGATTACGATGTGTGACTTACTTAAAGACATGGATTACGATGTATTGTGACTTACTTAAAGACATGGATTACGATGTATAGTGACTTACTTAAAGACATGGATTACGATGTGTCATGACTTACTTAAAGACATGGATTACGATGTAGTGTGACTTACTTAAAGACATGGATTACGATGTATTGTGACTTACTTAAAGACATGGATTACGATGTGTCATGACTTACATAAAGACATGGATTACGATGTGTCATGACTTACTTAAAGACATGGATTATGATGTGTCATGACTTACTTAAAGACATGGATTACGATGTGTCATGACTTACTTAAAGACATGGATTACGATGTGTGACTTACTTAAAGACATGGATTACGATGTGTCATGACTTACTTAAAGACATGGATTACGATGTGTGACTTACTTAAAGACATGGATTACGATGTATTGTAATTTACTTAAAGACATGGATTACGCTGTGTGACTTACTTAAAGACATGGATTACGATGTGTCATGACTTACTTAAAGACATGGATTACGATGTGTGACTTACTTAAAGACATGGATTACGATGTGTCATGACTTACTTAAAGACATGGATTATGATGTGTGACTTACTTAAAGACATGGATTACGATGTGTGACTTACTTAAAGACATGGATTACGATGTGTCATGACTTACTTAAAGACATGGATTACGATGTATCGTGACTTACTTAAAGACATGGATTACGATGTGTCATGACTTACTTAAAGACATGGATTACGATGTGTCATGACTTACTTAAAGACATGGATTATGATGTGTGACTTACTTAAAGACATGGATTACGATGTATTATGACTTACTTAAGACATGGATTATGATGTACTATGACTTACTTAAAGACATGGATTACGATGTGTGACTTACTTAAAGACATGGATTACGATGTGGGACTTACTTAAAGACATGGATTACGATGTATTGTGACTTACTTAAAGACATGGATTACGATGTGTGATGACTTACTTAAAGACATGGATTACGATGTGTGACTTACTTAAAGACATGGATTACGATGTGTGACTTACTTAAAGACATGGATTATGATGTATTGTGACTTACTTAAAGACATGGATTACGATGTGTCATGACTTACTTAAAGACATGGATTACGATGTGTCATGACTTACTTAAAGACATGGATTACGATGTGTCATGACTTACTTAAAGACATGGATTACGATGTGTCATGACTTACTTAAAGACATGGATTACGATGTATTGTGACTTACTTAAAGACATGGATTACGATGTGTGACTTACTTAAAGACATGGATTACGATGTGTGACTTACTTAGACATGGATTACGGTGTATTGTGACTTACTTAAAGACATGGATTACGATGTGTCATGACTTACTTAAAGACATGGATTACGATGTATCGTGACTTACTTAAAGACATGGATTACGATGTGTCATGACTTACTTAAAGACATGGATTACGATGTGTCATGACTTACTTAAAGACATGGATTACGATGTGTCATGACTTACTTAAAGACATGGATTACGATGTGTGACTTACTTAAAGACATGGATTACGATGTATTGTGACTTACTTAAAGACATGGATTACGATGTATAGTGACTTACTTAAAGACATGGATTACGATGTGTCATGACTTACTTAAAGACATGGATTACGATGTAGTGTGACTTACTTAAAGACATGGATTACGATGTATTGTGACTTACTTAAAGACATGGATTACGATGTGTCATGACTTACATAAAGACATGGATTACGATGTGTCATGACTTACTTAAAGACATGGATTATGATGTGTCATGACTTACTTAAAGACATGGATTACGATGTGTCATGACTTACTTAAAGACATGGATTACGATGTGTGACTTACTTAAAGACATGGATTACGATGTGTCATGACTTACTTAAAGACATGGATTACGATGTGTGACTTACTTAAAGACATGGATTACGATGTATTGTAATTACTAAAGACATGGATTACGCTGTGTGACTTACTTAAAGACATGGATTACGATGTGTCATGACTTACTTAAAGACATGGATTACGATGTGTGACTTACTTAAAGACATGGATTACGATGTGTCATGACTTACTTAAAGACATGGATTATGATGTGTGACTTACTTAAAGACATGGATTACGATGTGTGACTTACTTAAAGACATGGATTACGATGTGTCATGACTTACTTAAAGACATGGATTACGATGTATCGTGACTTACTTAAAGACATGGATTGTGTCATGACTTACTTAAAGACATGGATTACGATGTGTCATGACTTACTTAAACATGGATTATGATGTGTGACTTACTTAAAGACATGGATTACGATGTAATGACTTACTTAAGACATGGATTATGATGTACATGACTTACTTAAAGACATGGATTACGATGTGTGACTTACTTAAAGACATGGATTACGATGTGGGACTTACTTAAAGACATGGATTACGATGTATTGACTTACTTAAAGACATGGATTACGATGTGTGATGACTTACTTAAAGACATGGATTACGATGTGTGACTTACTTAAAGACATGGATTACGATGTGTGACTTACTTAAAGACATGGATTACGATGATGTGACTTACTTAAAGACATGGATTACGATGTGTCATGACTTACTTAAAGACATGGATTACGATGTGTCATGACTTACTTAAAGACATGGATTACGATGTGTCATGACTTACTTAAAGACATGGATTACGATGTGTCATGACTTACTTAAAGACATGGATTACGATGTATCGTGACTTACTTAAAGACATGGATTACGATGTGTGACTTACTTAAAGACATGGATTACGATGTGTGACTTACTTAGACATGGATTACGGTGTATTGTGACTTACTTAAAGACATGGATTACGATGTGTCATGACTTACTTAAAGACATGGATTACGATGTATCGTGACTTACTTAAAGACATGGATTACGATGTGTCATGACTTACTTAAAGACATGGATTATGATGTGTGACTTACTTAAAGACATGGATTACGGTGTATTGTGACTTACTTAAAGACATGGATTACGATGTGTCATGACTTACTTAAAGACATGGATTACGATGTATCGTGACTTACTTAAAGACATGGATTACGATGTGTCATGACTTACTTAAAGACATGGATTACGATGTGTCATGACTTACTTAAAGACATGGATTATGATGTGTGACTTACTTAAAGACATGGATTACGATGTGTCATGACTTACTTAAGACATGGATTACGATGTACTATGACTTACTTAAAGACATGGATTACGATGTGTGATTTACTTAAAGACATGGATTACGATGTGTGACTTACTTAAAGACATAGAGTACGATGTAACATGACTTACTCAAGACATAGAGTACGATGTTTGAACATATGAGCCGTCTTGTTTCCCTTCACAGCAAAGCCCTTCCCACACACCTCACAAACGAACGGTTTCTCTCCTGTATGAATTCTAATATGTCTGACAAGCGCTGCATACATGGAAGCAACTTGCAACAATACGGACACACGCTATTGCTCATGCATGGTGAATCTGAAAATAGTAAATAAAACACAATTAGACACGGAGAACAAATGGATTTCTCTTTTATTTGATACAAGAAACCTCTGTTCATTGGCTAATCACAAACACTGTTAATATTATTATTACAGTCACTGTTCATTGGCTAATCACAAACACTGTTAATATTATTATTACAGTCACTGTTCATTGGCTAATCACAAACACTGTTAATATTATTATTACAGTCACTGTTCATTGGCTAATCACAAACACTGTTAATATTATTATTACAGTCACTGTTCATTGGCTAATCACAAACACTGTTAATATTATTATTACAGTCACTGTTCATTGGCTAATCACAAACACTGTTAATATTATTACGGTCACATCAGGGGTCGAACCTGCAATCAATGGATTCACATTCCAACGTGTTTAAGCCACTGAACCACTGACCAATCACACATTGAGTAGACGAGTTTTCTCCTGGTACTCCGGTTTCCTCCCACGCGAATGACCACAAATACGCTGTCATCTGAGCCAATGAGAGCGATTAATATAAGTTGTTACAGCTTGTTTCGCAATCGTTGTATAATAAATAATGTTTTCGATTCAGGTGCGAACGGTCCGGAGTTCGAGCCCCGCTGGAGCCGTTACAATTATGCCCTTAGGCAAGGCACTTAATTTCCACGTTGCCTCTTCTCTCTCCCTCACGGCGATGGATTCCATCAGGATATGAGGTCTCGAGAGTGATTAATAGAAGTTGAAAGGACTTGTTTCGCAATCGAGCTAAAATAAATTTGGTATAAACTAAATAAATTTTTACTTTTTTTTTTTTAAGATTATATCATCAGGCGATGGATTCCATCAGGATATGAGGTCTCGAGAGTGATTAATAGAAGTTGAAAGGACTTGTTTCGCAATCGAGCTAAAATAAATTTGGTATAAACTAAATAAATTTTTACTTTTTTTTTTTTAAGATTATATCATCACCAATAGCCGAAAGCAAGATTTAGGCGGCGATGATCCTTTCGTTTTTTGTTTGTCTGTTTTTGTGTTTCACGTAGCACCAACAGGTTAGGTGATATGGTGACTCTCCAGGTATTATCGGTGGAGGAAGGCCACCAGATCCCCCCACCCCCCGAACAGTATTTCAGGTACGGACGGATAGCACATGGGTAGAACCACCGATCTACTGCAAGCCAGCTGGTTTGCTTTCTCACTGAAAGAATTTAACACCCCCATTGGAATTCGAACCTACATTTGAAGTCAATAACCTAAACCACAAGACCACGGACGCCCCTCCTTTCGTTTTACATTTTCAATTTGTAAGTCAAAAATCACAATTTTGTCTATTATGAATCCAAGGTGATCATGTTGTTTAACAAATCAATTATAAATCCAGGGTGGTCATGTTGTTTAATAAATCAATTATAAATCCAAGACGATCATGTTGTTTAACAAATCAATTATAAATCCAGGGTGGTCATGTTGTTTAACAAATCAATTATAAATCCAAGGTGATCATGTTGTTTAACAAATCAATTATAAATCCAAGGTGATCATGTTGTTTAACAAATCAATTATAAATCCAATGTGATCATGTTGTTTAACAAATCAATTATAAATCCAAGGTGGCCATGTTGTTTAACAAATCAATTATAAATCCAAGGTGGTCATGTTGTTTAACAAATCAATTGTAAATCCAAGGTGGTCATGTTGTTTAACAAATCAATTATAAATCCAAGGTGGCCATGTTGTTTAACAAATCAATTATAAATCCAAGGTGGCCATGTTGTTTAACAAATCAATTATAAATCCAAGGTGACCATGTTGTTTAACAAATCAATTATAAATCCAAGATGGCCATGTTGTATGGCAAATCAATTATAAATCCAAGGTGATCATGTTGTTTAACAAATCAATTATAAATCCAAGATGGCCATGTTGTATGGCAAATCAATTATACATCCAAAGTGGCATCAATTATAAATCCAAGATGGCCATATTGTTTAACAAATCAATTATAAATCCAAGATGGCCATGTTGTTTAACAAATCAATTATAAATCCAAGGTGGCCATGTTGTTTAACAAATCAATTATAAATCCAAGGTGGCCATGTTGTTTAACAAATCAATTATAAATCCAAGGTGACCATGTTGTTTAACAAATCAATTATAAATCCAAGATGGCCATGTTGTATGGCAAATCAATTATAAATCCAAGGTGATCATGTTGTTTAACAAATCAATTATAAATCCAAGATGGCCATGTTGTATGGCAAATCAATTATACATCCAAAGTGGCATCAATTATAAATCCAAGATGGCCATATTGTTTAACAAATCAATTATAAATCCAAGATGGCCATGTTGTTTAACAAATCAATTATAAATCCAAGGTGGCCATGTTGTTTAACAAATCAATTATAAATCCAAGGTGGCCATATTGTTTAACAAATCAATTATAAATCCAAGATGGCCATGTTGTTTAACAAAGCAATTATAAATCCAAGGTGGCCATGTTGTTTAACAAATCAATTATAAATCCAAGGTGGCCATATTGTTTAACAAATCAATTATAAATCCAAGGTGGCCATGTTGTTTAACAAATAAATTATAAATCCAAGATGGCCATGTTGCATGGCAAATCAATTATAAATCCAAGGTTGCATCAGCTATAAATCCAAGGTGGCTATGTTGTTTATCCAAGGTGGCCATATTGTTTAACAAATCAATTATAAATCCAGGGTGGTCATGTTATTTAACAAATCAATTATAAATCCAAGGTGATCATGTTGTTTAACAAATCAATTATAAATCCAAGGTGATCATGTTGTTTAACAAATCAATTATAAATCCAATGTTATCATGTTGTTTAACAAATCAATTATAAATCCAAGGTGGCCATGTTGTTTAACAAATCAATTATAAATCCAAGGTGGTCATGTTGTTTAACAAATCAATTGTAAATCCAAGGTGGTCATGTTGTTTAACAAATCAATTATAAATCCAAGGTGGCCATGTTGCTTAACAAATCAATTATAAATCCAAGGTGACCATGTTGTTTAACAAATCAATTATAAATCCAAGATGGCCATGTTGTATGGCAAATCAATTATAAATCCAAGGTGATCATGTTGTTTAACAAATCAATTATAAATCCAATGTGATCATGTTGTTTAACAAATCAATTGTAAATCCAAGGTGGTCATGTTGTTTAACAAATCAATTATAAATCCAAGGTGGCCATGTTGTTTAACAAATCAATTATAAATCCAAGGTGGCCATGTTGTTTAACAAATCAATTATAAATCCAAGGTGACCATGTTGTTTAACAAATCAATTATAAATCCAAGATGGCCATGTTGTATGGCAAATCAATTATAAATCCAAGGTGATCATGTTGTTTAACAAATCAATTATAAATCCAATGTGATCATGTTGTTTAACAAATCAATTGTAAATCCAAGGTGGTCATGTTGTTTAACAAATCAATTATAAATCCAAGGTGGCCATGTTGTTTAACAAATCAATTATAAATCCAAGGTGGCATCAATTATAAATCCAAGGTGGCCATGTTGTTTAACAAATCAATTATAACAGTATCTCCAAGACCTACAGTACCTCCAAGACCTACAGTATCTCCAAGACCTACAGTATCTCCAAGACCTACAGTATCTCCAAGACCTACAGTACCTCCAAGATCTACAGTATCTCCAAGACCTACAGTATCTCCAAGACCTACAGTATCTCCAAGACCTACAGTACCTCCAAGATCTACAGTATCTCCAAGACCTACAGTATCTCCAAGACCTACAGTATATCCAAGACCTACAGTATCTCCAAGACCTACAGTACCTCCAAGATCTACAGTATCTCCAAGACCTGTACCTCCAAGATCTACAGTATCTCCAAGATCTACAGTACCTCCAAGACCTACAGTACCTCCAAGACCTACAGTATCTCCAAGACATACAGTATCTCCAAGACCTACAGTATCTCCAAGACCTACAGTATCTCCAAGACCTACAGTATCTCCAAGACCTACAGTATCTCCAAGACCTACAGTATCTCCAATACCTACAGTACCTCCAAGATCTACAGTATCTCCAAGATCTACAGTACCTCCAAGACCTACAGTATCTCCAAGATCTACAGTATCTCCAAGATCTACAGTACCTCCAAGACCTACAGTATCTCCAAGATCTACAGTACCTCCAAGATCTACAGTATCTCCAAGATCTTGTCTCCAAGATCTACAGTACCTCCAAGATCTACAGTACCTCCAAGATCTACAGTATCTCCAAGATCTTGTCTCCAAGATCTACAGTACCTCCAAGACCTACAGTACCTCCAAGACCTACAGTATCTGCAAGACCTACAGTATCTCCAAGATCTACAGTATCTCCAAGATCTACAGTACCTCCAAGATCTACAGTACCTCCAAGATCTACAGTATCTCCAAGACCTGTACCTCCAAGATCTACAGTACCTCCAAGACCTACAGTACCTCCAAGACCTACAGTATCTCCAAGACCTACAGTATCTCCAAGACCTACAGTATCTCCAAGACCTACAGTATCTCCAAGACCTACAGTATCTCCAAGACCTACAGTATCTCCAAGACCTACAGTATCTCCAAGACCTACAGTATCTCCAAGATCTACAGTACCTCCAAGACCTGTATCTCCAAGATCTACAGTATCTCCAAGATCTTGTCTCCAAGATCTACAGTACCTCCAAGATCTACAGTACCTCCAAGATCTACAGTATCTCCAAGACCTGTACCTCCAAGATCTACAGTACCTCCAAGATCTACAGTATCTCCAAGATCTACAGTACCTCCAAGATCTACAGTACCTCCAAGATCTACAGTACCTCCAAGATCTACAGTACCTCCAAGATCTACAGTACCTCCAAGATCTACAGTACCTCCAAGATCTACAGTATCTCCAAGATCTTGTCTCCAAGATCTACAGTACCTCCAAGATCTACAGTACCTCCAAGATCTACAGTGTCTCCAAGATCTTGTCTCCAAGACCTACAGTATCTCCAAGATCTACAGTACCTCCAAGATCTACAGTATCTCCAAGACCTGTATCTCCAAGATATTGTCTCCAAGATATATAGTGTCTCCAAGATATACAGTGTCTCCAAGATATACTGTGTCTCCAATGTCTACAGTGTCTCCAAGATATACTGTGTCTCCAATGTCTACAGTGTCTCCAAGATATACTGTGTCTCCAATGTCTATAATGTCTCCATGGTTTATAGTGTCTCCAAGTTAAATAATGTCTCCAAGATCTATAATGTATCCAGGGTATATAGTGTCTCCAATGTCTACAATGTCTATAGTGTCTCCAATGTATATAGTGTCTCCAATGTCTACAGTGTCTCCAATGTCTATAGTGTCTCCAATGTCTACAGTGTCTCCAATGTCTATAGTGTCTCCAATGTCTATAGTGTCTCCAATGTCTACAGTGTCTCCAATGTCTACAGTGTCTCCAATGTCTATAGTGTCTCCAATGTCTATAGTGTCTCCAAGATATACTGTGTCTCCAATGTCTATAATGTCTCCAATGTCTATAGTGTCTCCAATGTCTATAGTGTCTCCAAGATATACTGTGTCTCCAATGTCTATAGTGTCTCCAATGTCTACAGTGTCTCCAATGTCTATAGTGTCTCCAATGTCTATAGTGTCTCCAAGATATACTGTGTCTCCAATGTCTATAGTGTCTCCAATGTCTATAGTGTCTCCAATGTCTACAGTGTCTCCAAGATATACTGTGTCTCCAATATCAATAGTGTCTCCAATGTCTATAGTGTCTCCAATGTCTACAGTGTCTCCAATATCTACTGTGTCTCCAATGTCTATAGTGTCTCCAAGAGCTACAGTGTCTCCATGGTTTATAGTGTCTCCAAGATCTATAGTGTCTCCAAGATCTATAGTGTCTCCAAGGTCTATAGTGTCTCCAAGGTACCGTCTATAGTGTCTCCAAGATCTACAGTGTCTCCAAGGTCTATAGTGTCTCCAAGGTACCGTCTATAGTGTCTCCAAGGTCTATATTGTCTCCAGGGTATACAGTATCTCCAAGATCTACAGTGTCTCCAATGTCTATAGTGTCTCCAAGATCTAGTGTATCCAGGGTATATAGTATCTCCAAGATCTACAGTGTCTCCAAGGTATACAGTGTCTCCAATGTCTATATTGTCTCCAAGGTATATTCTTTAGTTCTTCATAATTTGTTAATAAGTTTCAAAACTGGTGCATAATTGGTTAACCCTTTCCCCCATAGAAGCACCGACACGAGACCTCGGTTTAACGTCCCATCTGAAAGACTGTTAATTTTATTAGGGTCAGACGGGGGATCGAAGTGGGAACAACAACTAACTGATACGTTTATTTAAAGTCGCCACCGCATAAATGCATTTGGGCGACTGTGGGAACAACTGTGTGTTTTACGTTTATTTATCGTCGCTACCTGGGATGTTAAACCGAGGTCTTGTGTCGGTGCTTTACACTGTGCATGTAAAAGAAACAGAGGAGACTCTGGAATGGTTCTCTGTCTGTATCATTGCACTATCCTCCCAAATCTAAAATGACTAATCTCTTCAGGAGGCGTCGCTCATATGGGCAACCGGTAGCGACGATAAATAAACGTAAAACACACTGTCTGGATTCCTGGCGTATCGGCCTCTATGGAATAGGATTTTTATTTTGCGCTGGTAGGGGGGGTTATAGGTCGGGCTCAACCAAATAAACACATAGACACACTCCGTATTCTACTCACTATGGCTACTGCTAGGAGTCCCGAGACACGCATTTATAAATGAAACCGTTACGCAGTTAGGTCTACTGCGAGTCCCGAGACACGCATTTATAAATGAAACCGTTACGCAGTTAGGTCTACTGCGAGTCCCGAGACACACATTTATAAATGAAACCGTTACGCAGTTAGGTCTACTGCGAGTCCTGAGACACACATTTATAAATGAAACCGTTACGCAGTTAGGTCTACTGCGAGTCCCGAGACACGCATTTATAAATGAAACCGTTACGCAGTTAGGTCTACTGCGAGTCCTGAGACACACATTTATAAATGAAACCGTTACGCAGTTAGGTCTACTGCGAGACCCGAGACACGCATTTATAAATGAAACCGTTACGCAGTTAGGTCTACTGCGAGTCCCGAGACACGCATTTATAAATGAAACCATTACGCAGTTAGGTCTACTGCGAGTCCCGAGACACGCAGTTATAAATGAAACCGTTACGCAGTTAGGTCTACTGCGAGTCCCGAGACACACATTTATAAATGAAACCGTTACGCAGTTAGGTCTACTGCGAGTCCCGAGACACGCATTTATAAATGAAACCGTTACGCAGTTAGGTCTACTGCGAGTCCCGAGACACGCATTTATAAATGAAACCGTTACGCAGTTAGGTCTACTGTGAGTCTCGAGACACGCATTTATAAATGAAACCGTTACGCAGTTAGGTCTACTGTATCTATATATAGAACATTCTCGCGGTCTCGTGGTATAATATTTATATTAATAAAGTACAAGTAACAACAGTAATAGATTAATTACGTGACGTCTATATACATGTACAATGTTCATGGTTGTCGGTTACAAAATTCAGGAATCAGCATTGACTAAATTTTCAGGGGGTGAAAATACTCTTTGAAATTTAGAAATCAGCATTGAATAAAATTTCCGAGGGTAAAATACTCTTTACGCTAAAAGCTTATCTGGAGCTCTGTTATTCTATTTGAAGACATCCATTTTTTCAATCGTTCAGCAGGGTTCATTCTAGGTCAGAATTTTTGGGAGAAGTGAGAAAACGCGTGATCGCTTCCTTAAATGGTGTTCTTTAATATACTTCTGCAAAATAGAGTTAAAATGCACAGTACAACCATTAAATACAACATTTGAATCGAAGAAGTGCTTTATAATGGGCCAGTGTATCTTACTAGACAACATTTTGTTTGAAAATCGTAAAAAAAAATATTTTATTTAAACATTTTTTAGGGAGAAGAACCCTAACCCAGAGAGCGAAGTCAGGGTCCCTAGGGCGACAATTTCGCCCACATCGCCCTCTAAAATGATCCCTGGTTCAGTTCTTCTGTTCATGTTCATGCATGTGCATTGTAACAATATGAGATCTCATGTGTCCTTTCTGTGTGAAGCGTTTCCTGCACACGGAACATTCATACGGTTTCTCTCCAGTGTGAACTCTCATGTGTTGTTTGAGCGCAGTTGCACTCGCAAACAGTCTGTTGCATAACTGGCACATCTTGTTGTCGTCTCGCTGGAGCGTCACGACGGGAGCTGAAAAATAGAGAACTCGGATTACAGTCTGTCTGCAATAATCTATGCCATATGGTGTGTCTGTCTATAGCGTACACATACATGTATTTTAATTATCGTATAGCAATATATATTCTTTACTCTACTCTATCCAACTAAAATATCACCCTATCATATGCAGCTGGCTGGTCGGTGGTTCTAACTGGGTGTCAGTAATACTGCTCGGCGGGGTCATCCTCCACCAATAATAGCTGGACAGTTGCCGTATGACCTCAGCTGTCAAAAAACAAACATATCACCCTATGCCACCATATACCACAAATTGTGAACATATGATATTTAAATTTATGTTTATACAAATTTATTTTAGCTCGATTGTGAAACAAGTTCCATAGTGTATAACTTATGCTTGATTATACCTAATCACTCTCGAGACATCATTCTTGATGGAATCCATCACCACGAGGGAGAGAGAAGAGGCAACGTGGAATTTAAATGCCTTGCCTAAGGGCACAATCGTAACGGCTCCAGCGGGGCTCAAACTCCGGGCCATTCGCACCTGAAGCGAACGTGCATCCGATGCGCAATCACGACTTCCGATTTAAATAACCAATGACTGATGTAGATGTTTCAATCGAGTTTCGTGATTTATAAACAAACATCTTCTCCACCAATCGGGTAAGTATTAACAATTTATGTTTCTTAATGTTTCAGTTAAAATTTCTACACAATTTTATTTATCTTTATTTTATTACTTTAAACAATAAACACAATTTTAATGAACAAATATTTTCACAAATATTTACAGTATTTACATAACATGAACATATGTGCAGAATTACTGCAATAGTTACAGATATGTTCATGTTATGTGCAGAATTACTGCAATAGTTACAGATAACATGAACATATCTGTAACTATCGCAGTAATTCTGCACATAACATGAACATATCTGTAACTATCGCAGTAATTCTGCACATAACATGAACATATCTGTAACTATCGCCGTAATTCTGCACATAACATGAACATATCTGTAACTATTGCAGTAATTCTGCACATAACATGAACATATCTGTAACTATCGCCGTAATTCTACACATAACATGAACATATCTGTAACTATCGCCGTAATTCTACACATAACATGAACATATCTGTAACTATCATAGTATTCTGCACATAACATGAACATATCTGTAACTATCGCCGTAATTCTACACATAACATGAACATATCTGTAACTATTGCAGTAATTCTGCACATAACATGAACATATCTGTAACTATCGTAGTATTCTGCACACAGTGTCTACAATGCAAAATTATGACAAAACAATCGGATGGAAAATGGAATTATAATAAAACATCAAATCAAGGTCCAAGGTCAACATCTCTCATTCCAAGGTCAACATCTCTAGGGGTGTCACGGTATACGGTATACCGGTATATCGCGATATTAGGATCCGCGAAAAAATATCGCGATATTAATATTGAATACCAATATTGAGCGATATTTTTTTTTTTTTTTTGGTGAAGCCAGAGACTTCGTTTATTTTTTTTCCTTCACATTATACATGCATATTACAGATTAACAATTATATAATATACCTCACTACATAACTAAACTATATAATAAAATGTACACAATTAATGTTGTAAAAAATAATCGTTTAAGCATGATATCCATTTAATTTTCGCGTTAGTGTCCGACAAGTATTTGTGTAGAATGTAAAACTCATACTTAAACAAGGCGTATATATTAACCGTTTCAGTTCTACTCTGACTCAAGAAATAGGCTTTGTATAAACTAAACAAAAGTAGCAAGTATGACATTGATATAAAAATAGTCCGGTTGCGATATTTTGTATCCTATTACAATATTTCTAAGCATTCGTAAGTTGGAATTTATTCCGATATGTCGCATCGCTTCTATTAGATGCTTCCATGGATCGTTTACAGTAGGGCATGTGATAAATACATGTTCATATGATTCCGGTACATCACAAACAGAGCAGTTAGGGGAAGCTACCATTTTCCACTTGTATCTCAGTATCTTAGACGGAAAGATTATATTCAGTAGTTTAAATCTGAACTGTTTTACCTTTTTGTCTTGTATATTGTTTATGAATCTGTAAATAGATACCCAGTCGTATACTTCACCAAATTTTTCCGACCAGAATTTATGAATATATGGTTATATGCAGGGGATCTGCTTTTTTATACTCAACTCAAACTCAATCGCTTCAACCGGTGCTTATATATTCACCGTTCTCTGAAACATTTTCTAGTCGATTTAAGTTGTTATTCTATTCAGTGTTTTGTTGTTTTTCAAGTTAATAAATACTGTTGAATGAGATAGTGTCTTGAAATGTGTATAATGTAATCCGTGTCATCTTATAGAAAAAAATATAATCACAATGCATGAAAAATGAATAGGCAATATATCGCGATAAATATCGCGATTATTTGATAAAATATCACAATATATCGCGATATGGGTTGCTGATATCGTGACACCCCTAAACATCTCTCATTCCAAGGTCAACATCTCTCATTCCAAAGGGCAACATCTCTCATTCCAAAGGGCAACATCTCTCATTCCAAGGTCAACATCTCTCATTCCAAGGTCAACATATCTCATTCCAAGGTCAACATCTCTCATTCTTCATTCCAACGGGAAACATCTCTCATTCCAACGGGGAACATCTCTCATTCAAAGTGGGTCATTCCAACGGGGAACATCTCTCATTCAAAGTGGGTTATTCCATGTGGAACATCTCTCATTCAAAGTGGGTCATTCCATGTGGAACATCTCTCATTCAAAGTGGGTCATTCCATGGGGAACATCTCTCAATTCAAAGTGGGTCATTCCATGTGGAACATCTCTCATTCAAAGTGGGTCATTCCATGTGGAACATCTCTCAATTCAAAGTGGGTCATTCCATGTGGAACATCTCTCAATTCAAGGAGGACCATTATGAATATATGTATATTCAAAGAAGAACACGTTTTGTATTTGTGTGTGTTTTACGTTTATTTATTGTCGCTACCTGTTGCCCATATAAACAACGCCTCCTGAAGAGATTAGTCATTTTAGATTTTTGGAGGATAGTGCAATGATACAGACAGAGACCCATTCTAGGGTCTCCTCTGGTTCTTTTACGTGCACGGTGTAAAGCACCGACACGAGACCTCGGTTTAAAGTCCCATCAGAAAGACTGTTAATTTTATTAGGGTCAGACGGGGGATTGAACATGCAATCCCTGGATTACCAGTCCAGCATGTTTTGTATTTGGTGAAAACAGCTCATTTTATAGGAATGTGGATCTACCCAGGGGAACAGCCCCCCCCCCCCCCCAATACAACGGGACATAACTTGTATGAGACATAACAAAATCATTTCATATTCAAAAGCAAATAAAAATGCATTTTTTCACGTATACATGCATTGCTACTACAAATTCTTCCGAATAAATCCGAACACTAACATCGAAACAATAAACAGGTTGTTTGTGGTCTACAAACATTCAAAAGTGAAAGTAGGATTTCATATAACGGTCATCCAAGCTCATGAATTGACGTTTGTTTGTCATTGGAGTCAGTACTAAATGCGAGATAATGTCGTTTATGGATAATTTAACTAAGATTAGTCTACAAATAAATATGCATAGGCAAACATGTGCTATATAAAGGTAAATCTGTACCATAAATCGTGCTATTCATGATACACGGGTTGTATTACACATGGGTGTCGACCCTATTTACATTATTCTGTTATGTCAACAAACCGCGTATACGACGCTTGTTTATTAGTTGAAATACTCAGTTTTTGAGGCAAATATCTGGGGGAAAATTATACCATATAATAGGAAAATGCATTCTGTAGAACTTTGCATATTTATTTTCGCCCCCCCCCCCCCCCCCCCTCTGGTTGATTGGAGGCATTGTCTCCAGATGTATCCTAGTAATTTTATTATTTGAGGTAAACAGAAGACACTACTATTCCAAAATCATCTCCGATTGTTTAACATACGAGATATACCGGGTACAAGAAAGACTGTTAATATTACGAGACAAGGGACCATATTAACAGTTTTATTACGAGACAAGGAACTATATTAACAGTTTTATTACGAGACAAGGGACCATATTAACAGTTTTATTACGAGACAAGGAACTATATTAACAGTTTTATTACGAGACAAGGGACCATATTAACAGTTTTATTACGAGACAAGGGATCATATTAACAGATTTATTACGAGACAAGGGATCATATTAACAGTTTTATTACGAGACAAGGGATCATATTAACAGTTTTATTACGAGACAAGGAACTATATTAACAGATTTATTACGAGACAAGGAATTATATTAACAGATTTATTATGAGACAAGGAATTATATTAACAGTTTTATTATGAGACAAGGAATTATATTAACAGATTTATTACGAGACAAGGAATTATATTAACAGATTTATTACGAGACAAGGAATTATATTAACAGATTTATTACGAGACAAGGAATTATATTAACAGATTTATTACGAGACAAGGAATTATATTAACAGATTTATTACGAGACAAGGAACTATATTAACAGATTTATTACGAGACAAGGGATCATATTAACAGATTTATTACGAGACAAGGAATTATATTAACAGATTTATTACGAGACAAGGAACTATATTAACAGTTTTATTACGAGACAAGGGATCATATTAACAGTTTTATTATGAGACAAGGGATCATATTAACAGATTTATTACGAGACAAGGGATTATATTAACAGATTTATTACGAGACAAGGAACTATATTAACAGATTTATTACGAGACAAGGGATCATATTAACAGTTTTATTACGAGACAAGGAACTATATTAACAGATTTATTACGAGACAAGGAACTATATTAACAGATTTATTACGAGACAAGGAATTATATTAACAGATTTATTACGAGACAAGGAATTATATTAACAGATTTATTACGAGACAAGGAATTATATTAACAGTTTTATTATGAGACAAGGAACTATATTAACAGTTTTATTACGAGACAAGGAATTATATTAACAGATTTATTACGAGACAAGGAATTATATTAACAGTTTTATTATGAGACAAGGAATTATATTAACAGTTTTATTACGAGACAAGGGATCATATTAACAGATTTATTACGAGACAAGGAATTATATTAACAGATTTATTACGAGACAAGGAATTATATTAACAGTTTTATTATGAGACAAGGAACTATATTAACAGTTTTATTACGAGACAAGGAATTATATTAACAGATTTATTACGAGACAAGGAATTATATTAACAGTTTTATTATGAGACAAGGAATTATATTAACAGTTTTATTACGAGACAAGGGATCATATTAACAGATTTATTACGAGACAAGGAATTATATTAACAGATTTATTACGAGACAAGGAATTATATTAACAGTTTTATTATGAGACAAGGAACTATATTAACAGTTTTATTACGAGACAAGGAATTATATTAACAGTTTTATTATGAGACAAGGAATTATATTAACAGATTTATTACGAGACAAGGAATTATATTAACAGATTTATTACGAGACAAGGAATTATATTAACAGTTTTATTATGAGACAAGGAACTATATTAACAGTTTTATTACGAGACAAGGAATTATATTAACAGATTTATTACGAGACAAGGAATTATATTAACAGATTTATTATGAGACAAGGAACTATATTAACAGTTTTATTACGAGACAATGAATTATATTAACAGATTTATTATGAGACAAGGGACCATATTAACAGATTTATTACGAGACAAGGAATTATATTAACAGTTTTATTATGAGTGTGTGTGTTTTACGTTTATTTATTGTCGCTACTGGTTGCCCATATGAGCGACTCCTCCTGAAGAGATTAATCATTTTAGATTGTTGGAGGATAGTGCAATGATACAGACAGAGACCCATTCCAGAATCTCCTCTGGTTCTTTTACATGCACGGTGTAAAGCATCGACACGAGATCTTGGTTTAAAAGTCCCATCTGAAAGACTTAATTTTATTATGGTTCGGGGGGTTCGAACTCGACTTATTACGAGACAAGGGATATATATATATCAATTGTAGACAGATCTTCAAACGTTTACTTAAAAAATTTGAATAATATTAAATAAATTAAATATGGAAATATATATAAATATCCATAAAGGGAGGTAATTTACAAAATAGAATAGTAATTTCCCCGCAGAAATGTGAATCATATATTACTAAGACATTCATGTACAATTACAATGTCCCACAATGCATCGTTTGCTCCCTATAGATTTAATGTGTCCTTCATATGTACAAGCTGGTGCGATTTCATGTTGCCTTTCTGTGCAAACCCTTTGCCACACATGCTACACACATACGGACGTTCTCCAGTATGGACTCGCACGTGTAACCTCAAATGCGATGGTGTAGGAAATATTTTCCCACAAATATCACACGTCGGTTTTCCTGAAAGTATAAAAATCAAAATGAATAAGACGTAAAAAGGAAAAACTATTTGGCCAAGGAAAATCTATTTGGCCAAGAAAAAACTATTTGCCAAGGAAAAACTATTTGGCCAAGGATCTATTTGGCCAAGGAAAAACTCTGTGGCCAAGGAAAATCTATTTGGCCAAGGAAAAACTATTTGGCCAAGGAAAAACTCTGTGGCCAAGGAAAATCTATTTGGCCAAGGAAAAACTATTTGGCCAAGGAAAATCTATTTGGCCAAGGAAAATCTATCTGGCCAAGGAAAATCTATTTGGCCAAGGAAAATCTATCTGGCCAGGGAAAATCTATTTGGCCAAGGAAAATCTATTTGGCCAGGGAAAATCTATTTGGCCAAGGAAAATCTATTTGGCCAAGGAAAATCTATAAGGCTGCATATGAAAAACCTGTCTCTAAAGACCACCATTTTTCTCTCCAGTCGAGCCATTTTCAATGCATTTAACCCTCTATTGAGAGGCCACCTGCCAACAAAGGCCACTTTTTGACTTTCCCAAGGGTGGCCTTTATAGACAGGCTTGACTGTACTTGAAATATTGTTCAAATTGACTACCATTTTGAATATTTGTGGGTACAGTCAAACCTGTGTTAGTGTCCACTTCCATTAAGCAGCCAACCTGTATTAAGCAGCCAGTTTCCAGATTCCCAATAACTATGTAGTTTTATTATACATTGCAGGGCGTCTAAAATGTTCAACCCAAATCGGTCCAGGCCGAAATCGACAGTCAGGACCCACCCCATGTTATTTTAATATTTTTGTGCCCCCCCCCCGTCCATAAATTTATAAGTAAACCCACTTTGTTTACTTGCTTTATTTCTCAATAAGTTTGGCATGCTTTGCTGTGTTTGAGAAAATGGTTGAATTCCTGCAGTACTGGTCCATTGATAGACAGACACACGCATCAACCATAGACAGCCCAACCATTTATGATATATAGGTTGAGGGTTGAATTCCTGCAGTACTGGTCCATTGATAGACAGACACACGCATCAACCATAGGCAGCCGATTGCATAGATACGCCCATGCAGCTTTGACCTAAACAATACATCCGTTATATCAGGGATCATTCTAGATGGCGATGTGGACGAAATTGTTGCCCTAGGGACCCTGACTTCGCTCTCTGGGGGCCCCACTTCTCCCTAAAAAAATTATTTTATTTTGGTTTTTACGATTTTCAAACAATATTTTGTCTAGTAAGATACACTGTCTAGTAAGATACACTGGCATAAAGCACTCCTTCTATTCAAATGTTGTATTTAATAGTTGTACTGTGCATTTTAACCCTATTTTGCAGAAGTATATTAAAGAACACCATTTAAGGAAGCGATCCCGTGCTTTCTCACTTCTCCCAAAAATTCTGACCTAGAATGAACCCTGCGTTAGATCAGTCGGTTATGTCAAATTCTCCGGTTATCTCAGTCAGATTAAAGTCCCATTTCAGACACTATTATATTACATATAACTGGCTCCGGTTAAATCAAATTTTTCATTATAACCAATTCATTTTTTGGTCCCTTCAGTATAAATAGGCAGTATTTCACACTCATTATGTCAAAGTGTCAGTTTGCCACCGAAGTGCGACTTTGATTCTGCAAATTTAGCCGATCAAAGACGTACTGCAGTGCCTGTGCAAACAATCGATAGATAGCTGAAGGTGTTTACAGTGACAGTAATTACAATGTGTTCACTACAGGTACACACTTATCGACAATTAACCAATAATTGGATAAACGGTTCATCGTAATAATTAATCGGTTTGTTTTACATTAACCGTTTCTTCGTCAATAATTAATGCAAAATAACATGTTTAAGTTCAACAGGATACAGCAAGACTATTTAATTGAGTATCAGTTTATTACTACACCGTTAATGAACCGTTATTACATCATCAATTTTCTTATCAGTTTCGTATATAAATGTTATTTACATGTATGTGCTGCATTTAGTAAACATTAAATACGATATTAGTGTTTTTATGTCACCGCTATAACAGACAATGACAACATGGAAAATGATTTATTACGGGACAAATTTAAGATGGGTAAGGCTTGTGATCTACGAGAAACATCATGCTGGGATACATGCCTATACGGTCAATATCCGTTATGTGAAACTTCGTTTATGCCGAAGTAATTTTGTTCGGTCAAGCATAATTCGATATAGCGGATGTAGACTGTATATATATGAGTGTACAGAGCCTGTATATCTGACTACAGTCAAACCTGTGTTAGTGGTCACCTCTATTAAGTACAGTCAAACCTGTGTTAGTGGTTACCTCTATTAAGTACAGTAAAACCTGTGTTAGTGGTCACCTCTATTAAGTACAGTCAAACCTGTGTTAGTGGTTACCTCTATTAAGTACAGTCAAACCTGTGTTAGTGGTCACCTCTATTAAGCAGCCAACCTGCATTAAGCAGCCAGTTTCTAGATTCCCAATATGTAGTTTTATTATATATTTGACATCTATTAAGCAGCCACCTGTGCTAAGAAGCCACTTCCTGTGATTCCCTTGGCTGGCTGCTTAACACAGGTTTGACTGTATATGATTGTACAGTGAACCCCTCTAAACCGAACAACCATCACACCAGAGGTAAAGTTCGGTTTTGAGGGGTTTTCGGTTCAACTTTTCATAGTGGGGTAAATTTCTCCTAAATTAAGCCTTTCCCTCATAGAAGCACCTCTTGACGCCATTACCAATACGACATACATTGATAATGTAGTAGCCAAACCAATGTTCATAATAAATGCCAGAATCTCATTTAGTCTCAGTAATATCTATGGAGGTGGGATAGATATGGTGACTACTTATCCACCGCATGATATCTAAATGGCTGTCGTTTGTATGGAGATATAATAGTATATTAACCTAATTCTCTATGAAGGAAAGGGTTAAATGGCTGTCGTTTGTATGGAGATATAATAGTATATTAACCTAAATCTCATGTAGTCCCAGTAATATCTATGGAGGTGGGATAGATATGGCGACTACTTATCCACTGCATGATAGCTAAATGGCTGTCGTTTGTATGGAGATATAATAGTATATTAACCTAAATCTCATGTAGTCCCAGTAATATCTATAGAGGTTGGATAGATATGGCGACTACTTATCCACTGCATGATATCTCATGTAGTCCCAGTAATATCTATGGAGGTGGGATAGATATGGTGACTACTTATCCACTGCACGATAGCTAAATGGCTGTCGTTTGTATGGAGATATAATAGTATATTAACCTAAATCTCTATGTAGTCCCAGTAATATCTATGGAGGTGGGATAGATATGGCGACTACTTATCCACTGCACGATAGCTAAATGGCTGTCGTTTGTATGGAGATATAATAGTATATTAACCTAAATCTCTATGTAGTCCCAGTAATATCTATGGAGGTGGGATAGATATGGCGACTACTTATCCACCGCATGATAGCTAAATGGCTGTCATTTGTATGGAGATATAATAGTATATTAACCTAAATCTCTAGGAAGGAAAGGGTTAACAATTCAACTCTGTAATGCTTAGAAAGAGGCTGAGACATGTGTATACTTACTTTGGCAGTTAGTAAAGAACCGATTCATTTTATGTGTACAATTCATTTTTCCAAAAATACTGGTAATAGCTCAACGTCGTTTGTTGCACGCACAGTATGTGGGCATGGTACACTCCCATATCTTGGATATGAGGGTTCTTTACACTCTCATATACCTGAACAACTTTGTGGGCTCCGTGCCTAATTTTCGAAATGATCAGGCTGCGATCCCTGGATAACCAGTCCAATGTGTTGACTGTCCGATTAGTGCAGTGCTTAGCATGCTCGCTTCTCACCAAAGCAACCTGGGTTCGATCCTCGGACCGGTAAGTATGTGAGATGGTACGGTGGTCGCCAGATCGGACAGGTGGTTTTCTCCGGTACTCCGGTTTCCTCCCACACGAATGACCACATATACGCTTTCATCCGCACCAACGAGAGTGATTAATATAAGTTGTTAGAACTTGCTTCGCAATCGTTGTAAAATAAATAAAGTTTAAACTTAATGGTTTTTGGAAAGTTTTGTGTGACTGAACGCGAAACACTTCATCACCCTCCATAAATAAATAAAGTTTAAACTTTTTAAACAAAGCCATCAATAATCACAAATTAAATGAATTTTCTTCTGGCATATATTTATTTTCTAGACGTACATAAGTAAGTATTAGCAGAGATATACGGTAGATTATATTGTTACATTTTGTACAATAACACGATAATACAGCAAATATATAGATATATATAATGATGATCCTCTTTAATATACAGACTGTAAACAAACAAAATCATTTCTGACACTGTAAACAAACACTCCTTTCTGACTTTGTAAACAAACACACTCCTTTCTGACACTGTAAACAAACAAAATCATTTCTGACACTGTAAACAAACACTCCTTTCTGACTTTGTAAACAAACACACTCCTTTCTGACACTGTAAACAAACAAAATCATTTCTGACACTGTAAACAAACACACTCCTTTCTGACACTGTAAACAAACATAATTATTTCTGACACTGTCAGCAAACAAAATCATTTCTAAGAAATTGCAAACAAACATATTATACATAGATTCTAATCTACAGCTTAAAGTTGCAAATATCTGCCGATTGTTCATTATATACACTCTGCGTTTCCCCGTGATTTCTGCAACAGTAGGTAGACTCTAAGACACACAAGTAGACTCTATGCTAGACACACAAGTAGACTATATGCTAGACTCTATGCTAGACACACACATAGACTATATGCTAGACTCTATGCAAGACACACAAGTAGACTATGCTAGACTCTATGCAAGACACCCAAGTAGACTCTATGCAAGACACACAAGTAGACTCTATGCTAGACACACAAGTAGACTATGCTAGACTCTAAGCAAGACACACAAGTATACTCTATGCTAGACTCTATGCAAGACACACAAGTAGACTCTATGCTAGACTCTATGCTAGACACACAGGTAGACTCTATGCTAGACTATATGCTAGACACACAGGTAGACTCTATGCTAGACACAGGGTAGACTCTATGCTAGACACAGGGTAGACTCTATGCTAGACACAGGGTAGACTATGTTAGACACAGGGTAGACTCTATGTTAGACACAGGGTAGACTCTATGCTAGACACAGGGTAGACTATATGCTAGACACAGGGTAGACTCTATGCTAGACACAGGGTAGACTCTATGATAGACACAGGGTAGACTCTATGCTAGACACAGGGTAGACTCTATGTTAGACACAGGGTAGACTCTATGCTAGACACAGGGTAGACTCTATGTTAGACACAGGGTAGACTCTATGTTAGACACAGGGTAGACTCTATGCTAGACACAGGGTAGACTCTATGCTAGACACAGGGTAGACTCTATGCTAGACACAGGGTAGACTCTATGTTAGACACAGGGTAGACTCTATGCTAGACACAGGGTAGACTCTATGCTAGACACAGGGTAGACTCTATGTTAGACACAGGGTAGACTCTATGTTAGACACTATGCTAGACACAGGGTAGACTCTATGTTAGACACAGGGTAGACTCTATGTTAGACACAGGGTAGACTCTATGTTAGACACAGGGTAGACTCTATGTTAGACACAGGGTAGACTCTATGTTAGACACAGGGTAGACTCTATGTTAGACACTATGCTAGACACAGGGTAGACTCTATGTTAGACACAGGGTAGAAACTATGTTAGACACAGGGTAGACACTATGTTAGACACAGGGTAGACTCTATGCTAGACACAGGGTATACTCTATGCTAGACACAGGGTAGACTCTATGCTAGACACAGGGTATACTCTATGCTAGACACAGGGTAGACTCTATGCTAGACACAGGGTAGACTCTATGTTAGACACAGGGTAGACTCTATGCTAGACACAGGGTAGACTCTATGCTAGACACAGGGTAGACTCTATGCTAGACACAGGGTAGACTCTATGTTAGACACAGGGTAGACTCTATGCTAGACACAGGGTAGACTCTATGCTAAACACAGGGTAGACTCTATGTTAGACACAGGGTAGACTCTATGTTAGACACTATGCTAGACACAGGGTAGACTCTATGTTAGACACAGGGTAGACTCTATGTTAGACACAGGGTAGACTCTATGTTAGACACAGGGTAGACTCTATGTTAGACACAGGGTAGACTCTATGTTAGACACTATGCTAGACACAGGTAGACTCTATGTTAGACACAGGGTAGAAACTATGTTAGACACAGGGTAGATACTATGTTAGACACAGGGTAGACTCTATGCTAGACTCTATGCTAGACAAAGGGTATACTCTATGCTAGACACAGGGTAGACTCTATGTTAGACACAGGGTAGACTCTATGTTAGACACAGGGTAGACTCTATGTTAGACACAGGGTAGACTCTATGCTAGACACAGGGTAGACACTATGCTAGACACAGGGTAGACTCTATGCTAGACTCTATGCTAGACACGGTATACTCTATGCTAGACACAGGGTAGACTCTATGCTAGACTCTATGCTAGACACAGGATCTACTCTATGTTAGACACAGGGTGTACTCTATGTTAGACACAGGGTAGACTCTATGTTAGACACAGGGTAGACTCTATGTTAGACACAGGGTAGACTCTATGTTAAACTCTATGCTAGACACAGGGTAGACTCTATGCTAGACACAGGGTAGACTCTATGCTAGACTCTATGCTAGACACAGGGTAGACTCTATGTTAGACACAGGGTAGACTCTATGTTAGACACAGGGTAGACTCTATGTTAGACACAGGGTAGACTCTATGTTAGACACAGGGTAGACTCTATGCTAGACACAGGGTAGACTCTATGCTAGACACAGGGTAGACTCTATGTTAGACACAGGGTAGACTCTATGTTAGACACAGGGTAGACTCTATGTTAGACACAGGGTACTCTATGTTAGACACAGGGTAGACTCTATGCTAGACACAGGGTAGACTCTATGCAAGACACACAAGTGGACTCTATGCTAGACACACAAGGAGACTCTATGCTAGACACACAAGTAGACTCTATGCTAGACTCTATGCTAGACACACAAGTAGATGCTATGCTAGACTCTATGCAAGACACACAAGTAGACTCTATGCTAGACTCTATGCTAGACACACAGGTAGACTCTATGCTAGACTATATGCTAGACACACAAGTAGACTCTATGCTAGACTATATGCTAGACACACAAGTAGACTCTATGCTAGACTCTATGCTAGACACACAAGTAGACTCTATGCAAGACACACAAGTAGACTCTATGCAAGACACACAAGTGGACGCTATGCTAGACTCTATGCTAGACACACAAGTAGACTCTATGCAAGACACACAAGTGGACGCTATGCTAGACTCTATGCTAGACACACAAGTAGACTCTATGCAAGACACACAAGTGGACGCTATGCTAGACTCTATGCTAGACACACAAGTA
Source organism: Archivesica marissinica (assembly GCA_014843695.1). Taxonomy (NCBI): domain Eukaryota; kingdom Metazoa; phylum Mollusca; class Bivalvia; order Venerida; family Vesicomyidae; genus Archivesica; species Archivesica marissinica. Next base: position 36,627,010 of record CM026396.1, read on the forward strand.
GACTCTATGCAAGACACACAAGTAGACTCTATGCAAGACACACAAGTGGACGCTATGCTAGACTCTATGCTAGACACACAAGGAGACTCTATGCTAGACTATATGCAAGACACACAAGTATACTCTATGCTAGACTCTATGCTAGACTCTATGCTAGACACACAAGTAGACTCTATGCTAGACTCTATGCAAGACACACAAGTAGACTCTATGCTAGACACACAAGTAGACTCTATGCTAGACACACAAGTAGACTCTATGCAAGACACACAAGTAGACTCTATGCTACACTCTATGCTAGACACACAAGTAGACTCTATGCAAGACACACAAGTATACTCTATGCTAGACTCTATGCTAGACACACAAGTAGACTCTATGCTAGACTCTATGCTAGACACACAGGTAGACTCTATGCTAGACTCTATGCAAGACACACAAGTATACTCTATGCTAGACTCTATGCTAGACTCTATGCTAGACACACAAGTAGACTCTATGCTAGACACACAAGTAGACTCTATGCTAGACTCTATGCAAGACACACAAGTAGACTCTATGCTAGACTCTATGCAAGACACACAAGTAGACTCTATGCTAGACACACAAGTAGACTCTATGCTAGACACACAAGTATACTCTATGCTAGACACACAGGTAGACTCTATGCTAGACTCTATGCAAGACACACAAGTAGACTCTATGCTAGACTCTATGCAAGACACACAAGTAGACTCTATGCTAGACTCTATGCAAGACACACAAGTAGACTCTATGCTAGACTCTATGCAAGACACACAAGTAGACTCTATGCTAGACTCTATGCAAGACACACAAGTAGACTCTATGCTAGACACACAAGTAGACTCTATGCTAGACACACAAGTAGACTCTATGCTAGACTCTATGCAAGACACACAGGTAGACTCTATGCAAGACACACAAGTAGACTCTATGCTAGACTCTATGCAAGACACACAAGTAGACTCTATGCTAGACTCTATGCAAGACACACAAGTAGACTCTATGCTAGACTCTATGCAAGACACACAAGTAGACTCTATGCTAGACTCTATGCAAGACACACAAGTAGACTCTATGCTAGACACACAGGTAGACTCTATGCTAGACTCTATGCAAGACACACAAGTAGACTCTATGCTAGACACAGGGTAGACTCTATGCTAGACACAGGGTAGACTCCATGCTAGACACAGGGTAAACTCTATGCTAGACACAGGGTAAACTCTGCTAGACTTCTATGCTAGACTCTATGCTAGAAACTATGCTAGACACACAGGTAGACTCGTCACGGAAACGGTTTAATATGTATTCCAATAATATGAGCCTTCATAGATCCCTTCTGTGCGAACCCCTTGCCACATTCAGTGCACACAAAGGGTTTCTCGCCAGTATGTGTCCTCATGTGCATGCGCAGGTGAGCGGCGGAGGGGAAAGGTTTTCCACAGATCTCACAGGTATGCTTCGAATGAACAGGGATCGTCCGGTTACCATGCACACCTAGAAAACCTGAAATATATCAAATAACTGTCTTGTATCATACACCAGGGTTCATTCTAGGTCAGGGTTCATTCTAGGTCAGAATTTTTGGGAGATGTGAGAAAGCGCGTGATCGCTTCCTTAAATGGTGTGTTCTTTAATATACTTCTGCAAAATAGGGTTAAAATGCACAGTACAACCATTAAATACAACATTTGAATAGAAGGAGTGCTTTATAATGGGCCAGTGTATCTTACTAGACAAAATCTTGTTTGAAAATCGTAAAAACCAAAAAATATATAAAAAAATAGGGAGAAGTCAGGGTCCCTAGGGCGACAATTTCGCCCACATCGCCCTCTAGAATGATCCCTGCATACACGCATTATCAAGTAAACTAAATTCTAAGGAAATTCCAGGCCATATTTCGAGAGTTTTCAGTTACTAATAAGAACAAGTGGGCCCTATATCGTCACGAGCCGGCTCATCTGGATCTACACTTTTTGTAAGCCTATTGTTATGTTATATTTCGGGTTTTACGCCTGCATCAGCACCATTTTGGGCTATATCGCCAGCGGTCAGTTTACCTAACAACACCTTTCCTGGGCAGGCTCCAGCGGTTAACCAGTACTTGGGTGCACCAACCTCCGTAAGAAACTGCCAATGTTTTCATATAAATGAGACACGGTCTGAGCGGGGTTCGAACCCGTGACCATCAGTGATGATAGGTTACAGTGGTATACAAGTCAGCGACCGTAACCACTCGACCACGGAGGCGGACTCCTATTGGAGGGCCTGTGGTGTTGAAAGGGTTAAATATTGTATGTGTATTCACAAATGATAGTCTAATAGTGTAGCTAAAAATAAAACAAAACGTCTGTTGATAATTTTTCTGTTGTCGCCAGAAGCGTGTAAGCTACGTTACCAGATATACAAACGACCGTACCAACAGTGTGCAGATAGCATTAGTATGTGTGTGTAGTCTATATAACAAACACTGTTGAAGCATGCTTAAATATACAGTCAAACCCGTGCTAATGGTCACCTCTATTAAGCAGCTAACCTGCATTAAGCAGCCAGTTTCCAGATTCCCAATATGTTGTTTTGCTATACATTTGACCTATATTAAGCAGCCACCTGTGCTAAGCAGCCACTTTCTGTGATTCCCTTGGCTGGCTGCTTAATACAGGTTTGACTGTAAAAACAAACAAACCATATTTTGCTTATTACAGTCAAACCTGTGCTAAAGGCCACCTCCAAATAAAGGCCGCATATCAAAAAACCGGTCTCTAAAGACAACCATTTTTCTCTCCCGTCGACCCATTTTCAATGCATTTTAACCCTCTATTGACAGGCCACCTGCCAGCAAAGGCCACTTTTTGACTTTCCCGAGGGTGGCCTTTATATACAGATTTGACTTTATTTTCAAAACCCAACATCAGGAACAGAACAGAACAGAACAGAACAATATTTTATTATCAGACTTGTACATATATAATATATTTATTTACATCACGTGACTTGTTAGTTACATATTCAAGTGTGTTCGTTGTATTAGTAACAGAGGATGAACATTATATTTAAGCAGACTATCGTATAATGTGAAGTACATTTAACAAGAAGAAACAATTTTATTAGACACACATTATTATGGTTATATGTCTTAAAGCAGCATTACATCGTATGAGATAAAAGATATTTGAAAAATTCTATTTTTACGTATGGGTAGCAATGCTGCTACATAATCTAACATTATACTTTGTATGCTTATGTTCATTTGGTAAACAGTGTTTTTTTGCGATAAAACAAACTCGAAACCGAAAGTAGGACTTTCCGAGTCGATCGGTCACGCACTTGTTTACAACCGGAACGCATCGCCGCACTTGTTTACATTCGGAATGCATCGTCCCCATTTGTCCAACGTTGTCTTTTTAATTAAATTACTTGATATGTTGATTCATACCTCTGTTAGCTGAGTCTTTTAGGGACATTTCTACATCCCCGCGAGGGGTTCGACATTAGAGGGAGATAGATAGATAGTATTTCAGGTTCAAAATATATATGTTGTTTTCTACATCCTCTGTTGTTTCACGCATGCGCGTGTATACATTTCGTTTGTTGATAAACAAATTCGCGTATACGACGGTTTAAATTTATTGGAATTTTATCGTTTCTGAGCGACTATTTCGATTTTTGTAAACACACACACATTAGTATTTATATTTTACCCAAAACATCCTTTATTACGATGTAATGCTGCTTTAAATAAACATCCTTTATTACGATGTAATGCTGCTTTAAATAAACATCCTTTATTACAATGTAATGCTGCTTTAAATAAACATCCTTTATTACGATGTAATGCTGCTTTAAATAAACATCCTTTATTACGATGTAATGCTGCTTAAGGTAAACATCCTTTATTACGATATAATGCTGCTTTAAATAAACATCCTTTATTACGATGTAATGCTGCTTTAAATAAACATCCTTTATTACGATGTAATGCTGCTTTAAATAAACATCCTTTATTACGATATAATGCTGCTTTAAATAAACATCCTTTATTACAATGTAATGCTGCTTTAAATAAACATCCTTTATTACGATGTAATGCTGCTTTAAATAAACATCCTTTATTACGATATAATGCTGCTTTAAATAAACATCCTTTATTACGATATAATGCTGCTTTAAATAAACATCCTTTATTACGATATAGTGCTGTTTTAAATAAACATCCTTTATTACGATATAGTGCTGTTTTAAATAAACATCCTTTATTACGATGTAATGCTGCTTTAAACATAATTATGTGGTATTAGGTAAAAAGCTCTTTTCAAATAATTTGCTAATTTAACCCTTTCAACACCACAGACCTCTCAATAGGCTTACAAAAAGTGTAGATCCAGATCAGGATCTGCACTTTTTGCCAGTAATATTACAATTTTTAAAAAATAATTTACCCATTTTGATAAATGAACTGATCCAAATGTAATTTTCTTATTAATTTAATTGGTCTAAAAATGTCATGGACCAGTCTATGGAAGTTACTTGGTGTTGAATGGGTTAAATAGGATTGATTTATCGGATGTTTTTAATAGTTCTAGATATTTATACACGGACGGTCTTCTGTAATAATACGGCTTTAAATACGTATGTCGAATGTTTAATGTAGCATCAGGTAACCGGTACACTACCGATGAATACGTTAGTTTATACAAATTTATTTTAGCTCGATTGCGAAACAAGTTCTTACAACTTATATTAATCACTCTCGAGACCTCATTCCTGATGGAATCCTTCGCCACGAGGGAGAGAGAAGAGGTAACGTGGAATGTAAATGCCTTGCCTAAAGGCACAATCGTAACAGCTCCAGTGGGGATCGAACTCCGGACCTTTCGCACCTGAAGCGAACGCACAGCATCCACTGCGCTATCATGACTTCCACGTTGATTACATTAAGGAAGCAAGCTACGTTACCACGAATACCGCACATTTTAGACAATTATACATTTCGATCAAAATTGCAGTGAATAGCTTCACATGTCTTCTAACTGAATAACAAACATTCATTTAGATTTACTCGAAATTTACATGTTATATTATATTTCGGGTGTTACGCCTGCATCAGCACCAGTTTGGGCTATATCGCCGGCAGGTAGTTTACTTAACAACACCTTTACTGGGCAGGCTCCAGCGGTTAACCAGTACTTGGGTGCACCAACCTCCGTAAGAAACTGCCAACTTTTTCATATAAATGAGACACGGCCTGAGCGGGGCTCGAACCTGTGACCATCAGTGATGATAGGTTACAGTGGTATACAAGTCGGCGACCTTAACCACTCGACCACGGAGGCGGACCCGAAATTTATGTGAACTATTGCTTATAACTTGAACTGTCGTAAGCTACGTTACGTAATATACGCTACCATTGAATTCAAAATGAAACACGATCCAACTACATGTGTGATTACTGAAGGATATTTTATGTATCACACGTACACGCAGGTCTTAAATTCTGAGTATAGAACATTGGTTGTATAATTACTTCCCTTATCTGCCAATTCACCATTTGTATCAAAACATTTGTTGTATAATTACTTCCCTTGTCTGCCAAATCACCATTTGTATCTCAACGTCAAATACATGCATACGACGTTTTCCTGCAGCTGCAACGTCCAAGTAAGTATCGTTTTAATACATGTGATTGGTATTTAACTATTTATATAATATGCTGTCTTCTTTCAGGTGAGGAAGGTAGCCACATGGCGGGAGTGTGGAAGGTCGATGGTTATACCAAGGTACCTGGGGCCGTCTTTCTCCACCAGTAATAACTGGATAATCGCCATATGACATAAGCTCTTTGTGCGACGGTAAATACCAAAAACAAACAAAATCTACACTACCAGATATAAATGATCAATTGAAACAATACACAGACGGGTCTGTGGTCCAGTGGTAACAGGCTGGACTGGTAATCGAGGGATCGCAGGTTTGATACCCCATCTGACCCTAAAAAAATTAACAGTCTTTCAATTGGGACTTTAAACCAAGGTCTCGTGTCGGTACTGTACACCGTGCACGTAAAAGAACAAGAGGAGACTCTGGAATGGGTCTCTGTCAGTATCATTGCACTATCCTCCAATGAATCTAAAATGACTATTCTCTTCAGGAGGCGTCGCTCATATGGGCAACAGGTAGCAACGATAAATAAACGTAAAACACACATTTGAAGAATTTTTCAATATCAGAGCGCTTTCTTTTCCGAAATGTAATTATGGATACATTCTACACATTCATCTCCCAACTTACCATGATAAACTACCAAGGTACAGTGAGATATTACCACGATAAACTACCAAGGTACAGTGAGATGTTACCATGATAAACTACCAAGGTACATTGAGATGTTACCATGATAAACTACCAAGGTACAGAGAGATATTACCACGATAAACTACCAAGGTACAGTGAGATGTTACCATGATAAACTACCAAGGTACATCGAGATATTACCATGATAAACTACCAAGGTACAGTGAGATGTTACCATGATAAACTACCAAGGTACAGTGAGATGTTACCATGATAAACTACCAAGGTACAGTGAGATGTTACCATGGATAAACTACCAAGGTACAGTGAGATGTTACCATGATAAAACTACCAAGGTACAGTGAGATGTTACCATGTGTTATGTATTGTCAGTATTTGTGTTATGCATTGTCAGTATTTGTGTTGTGCATTGTCAGTATTTGTGTTGTGCATTGTCAGTATTTGTGTTATATATTGCCAGTATTTGTGCTATGCATCGTCAGTATTTGTGTTATATATTGTCAGTATTTGTGCTATGTATTGTCAGTATTTGTGTTATGTCAGTATTTGTGTTCTGCATTGTCAGTATTTGTGTTGTGCATTGTCAGTATTTGTGTTATGCATTGTCAGTATTTGTGTTGTGCATTGTCAGTATTTGTGCTATGTATTGTCAGTATTTGTGTTATGTATTGTCAGTATTTGTGTTATGTATTGTCAGTATTTGTGCTATGCATCGTCAGTATTTGTGTTATGTATTGTCAGTATTTGTGTTATGTAAGTATGTGTGTTCTGCATTGTCAGTATTTGTGTTATGTATTGTCAGTATTTGTGTTACATATTGTCAGTATTTGTGTTATGTATTGTCAGTATTTGTGTTATGTATTGTCAGTATTTGTGTTATGTATTGTCAGTATTTGTGTTATGTATTGTCAGTATTTGTGCTATATATTGTCAGTATTTGTGTTATATATTGTCAGTATTTGTGTTACATATTGTCAGTATGTGTGTTACATATTGTCAGTATTTGTGTTATATATTGTCAGTATTTGTGGTACATATTGTCAGTATTTGTGTTACATATCGTCAGTATTTGTGTTACATATTGTCAGTATTTGTGTTATATATTGTCAGTATGTGTGTTACATATTGTCAGTATTTGTGTTACATATTGTCAGTATTTGTGTTATATATTGTCAGTATGTGTGGTACATATTGTCAGTATTTGTGTTACATATCATCAGTATTTGTGTTACATATTGTCAGTATTTGTGTTATATATTGTCAGTATGTGTGTTACATATTGTCAGTATTTGTGTTACATATGTCAGTATGTGTTATGTATTGTCATATTTGTGTTATATATTGTCAGTATTTGTGTTACATATTGTCAGTATTTGTGTTACATATCGTCAGTATTTGTGTTATGTATTGTCAGTATTTTGTTATGTATTGTCAGTATTTGTGTTATGTATTGTCAGTATTTGTGTTATGTATTGTCAGTATTTGTGTTATGTATCGTCAGTATGTGTTATATATCATCAGTATGTGTTATATATTGTCAGTATTTGTGTTAGGTATTGTCAGTATTTGTGTTATGTATTGTCAGAAACTCAGTATTTGTGTTATGTATCGTCAGTATGTGTTATATATTGTCAGCATTTGTGTTGTGCATTGTCAGTATTTGTGTTATGCATTGTCAGTATTTGTGTTATATATTGTTTGTGTTATATATTGTCATTATTTGTGTTATGTATTGTCAGTATTTGTGTTATGTATCGTCAGTATGTGTTATATATTGTCAGCATTTGTGTTGTGCATTGTCAGTATTTGTGTTATGCATTGTCAGTATTTGTGTTATATATTGTTTGTGTTATATATTGTCATTATTTGTGTTATGTATTGTCAGTATTTGTGTTATGTATCGTCAGTATGTGTTATATATTGTCAGCATTTGTGTTGTGCATTGTCAGTATTTGTGTTATGCATTGTCAGTATTTGTGTTATATATTGTTTGTGTTATATATTGTCATTATTTGTGTTATGTATTGTCAGTATTTGTGTTATGTATCGTCAGTATGTGTTATATATTGTCAGCATTTGTGTTGTGCATTGTCAGTATTTGTGTTATGCATTGTCAGTATTTGTGTTATATATTGTTTGTGTTATATATTGTCAGTATTTGTGTTATGTATTGTCAGTATTTGTGCTATGTATCGTCAGTATGTGTTATATATTGTCAGCATTTGTGTTGTGCATTGTCAGTATTTGTGCTATGCATTGTCAGTATTTGTGTTATATATTGTTTGTGTTATATATTGTCATTATTTGTGTTATGTATTGTCAGTATTTGTGTTATGTATCGTCAGTATTTGTGTTATATATTGTTTGTGTTATATATTGTCAGTATTTGTGTTATGTCAGTATTTGTGTTATGTCAGTATTTGTGCTATGTACTGTCAGTATTTGTGTTATGTATTGGCAGTATTTGACATACGGTAAATACGTCTGTCTGTAAAAACTCTTCAAGTCGAAAAAACTGATTTTTAAAATTATTTTAGGCCATAATCTGGTGGTAAAACACTCGTGTTCTAGGCAAGCTTGGACTGATGATTATTTTTGGAAGTCATTGTTCTTGCACAATACAGCTAATAATTGTATTGCCAGGAAATATCCACTAGAAACATATTCCAGGGGGGGGGGAAACCCCTTTATTCCATTAACACCATCTTGAGGTGTACAGACATGTGAGTGCGTAATTGACTTTTCTGCTTGAATCTCTTGCTGCAGACCTCACAGCCAAACGGTCTCTCTCCAGTATGTATGCGCAAGTGCATAGCCAGGTGTGCCGGAGCAGTGAACAGCTTCCCACAAACCATACAGGAGTTCTTATGCTTTATAAAGCTCTGTTCTTGACTTCCTGAAATAGATCAAAGACAGCCATTATACACAATGTTCATACATGCCATTCAACATCCACAGATGATGTAGTCAAACATGTGTTAGTGGTTAGCAGCCAACCTGTATTAAGCAGCCAGTTTCCAGATTCCCAATTGGTTGTTTTATTATATATTTGACCTCTATTAAGCAGCCACCTGTGCTAAGCAGTCACTTTCTCTGACTCCCTTGGCTGGCTGCTTAACCCTTTCCTTCATAGACATTTAGGTTAATATACTATTATATCTCCATACAAATGACAGCCATTTAGCCATCATGCAGTGGATAAGTAGTCTCCATATCTATCCAACCTTCATAGATATTACTGAGACTAGGAGATTATGGCCTTAATTATGAACATTGGTTTGGCTACTACATTGTCAATGTATGTTGTATGGGTAATGGTGTCAAGATGTGCTTCTATGAGGGATAGGATTATGAACATTGGTTTGGCTACTACATTGTCAATGTATGTTGTATGGGTAATGGTGTCAAGATGTGCTTCTATGCGGGATAGGGTTAAGACAGGTTTGACTGTATATGCCATGTTGTCCGATTAGTGCAGTGGTTAGCACGCTCGTTTCTCTCATAAGTGCCATTGAGCATCCACAGATTATGTATATGCAACAGGCACAAGACACACATATATTTTTTTGGCCCTATGGCTAAATTTCTTATCACTATAGCATTAATGCACATATACAATAATTATAACCACCAAAGTACACAGTTACGCCATGCAATATACGTGTATAATGTTGCACAATGTAACTTAAACACATCAGGTAATGTTATCGAAATACAAAACGACATAAGCATATTGAATGACAATCATTATATATATAACTTTCTAGTGTCTACCGATTAAAAAGTTGTTACATTTTGTCTTGAACATATTTAAAGATCTGGACGTTTTAATTTCCAATGGTAGACAATTCCATATCTTTGGACCAGATTATTCTAAAGATTTCTTGTACATTTCACATCTAGGTCTTGGAATATAGAGATCAATATTTGAAGCATATCTCAATGTCATATCTGAAGTAACTGTATTGCGATGTCTTAATTGAAAATGTTCATTCAAATAATTCGGTACAAGATTGTGCATAATTTTGTACATTGTTACTGCTTTTTGAAACATAATCCGTTGGTCAAAAGTCATTATATTAATTTCATACATTGATTCACGCAAAGAAATATAATCTTAGCCCAGAATGTATTTACATGCTCATCTCTGCAAGCTAACGGTTGGTGTTTCCCCATATGATACAACAATAATCAAATTGTAGTAAAGTATTCTGTAGTTCAGATTGACAATATACCATATTTTACCTAATGTTAGTTGAAATCTTTTTCATAATATAATTTATATGCAAGTCCCATTTTAATGAATCCTGTATGTGTACTCCAAGCAAATCTGATTTGCTGGTTTTCAATAACATATTTTCATATTTAAGAGAGTTTTGGATTAGGGAAACCACATTTTCGCTGGGCTGTCATCATAAATAGAACTTTCGTTTTGTCTGTATTAATCTTCATTCCATTTTGAAAACACCAGTATTTCAAGTCTTCCAAAGCTTGTTGTAATCGTGTTTCTAACACTTCATTCTGGGTATGGATATCATATAATGTAGTATCATCTGCATATAAATCGCTACCAGTGATATTGTTTGAAAACACAAGTCATTAATAAAAAGTAAGAATAAAAGTGGTCCTAATATTGAGCCCTGTGGGACTCCACAATTAACAGTTTTGTTTTCAGATAAAACGTCATTTATAGAAACAGTTTGGTTTCTATCACAAAGATATGATTGAAAAAGCTTCAGGGTATTGTTGCTACATTTGCATAATGATAATTTCTTTAACAAAACAGTATGACCGACAAGATCAAAAGCTTTTCGAAAATCGACCATTACAATTCCAATCAATTTGCCCTCATTTTATTCCATAATCCTTTTACATACATGCCAACTTTCCAAATGCAAACAAGGTAGGTTTGCAAAACTAGGTGATCAGGAGAAATGGAACCTCAGTAATTACGTGTATTTAACATATATTGCATGATTTTATGCATTTTTTGTGATCTGCTATCCACTTGGCTTCAAACACGTTGTCCCAACATGATCTTGTCCACTTGGCTTTAGACATGTTGTCCCACAGCGATCTGCTGTTCACTTGGCTTTAGACATGTTGTCCCATAGCGATCTGCTGTCCACTTGCTTTAGACACGTTGTCCCACCACGATCTGCTGTCCACTAAATAAGGGGAGATGGTAAGATGGTGCCAGATCGGACAGGTGGGTTTTCTCTGGGTACTCCGGTTTCTTCCCACAAAAATAACCACATTTATGCTGTCATCTCCACCAACGAGAGTGATTAATACAAGTTGTTAAAATTACATCACAATCATTGTAAAATAATATAATAACTGTACATGTATTACTTTACACAGACGACCTTTCTAGCAATGGACAGATTCAATTGTTATGAAATTTTTACTAGCATTTTGTAATTATTGTCCAGATAAATGGGCAGGTTAGAGCAGGGTGGGGGCTGAGCAGTAGGACACCATTTATACAATGCCATATCGTTTTTTAACAAGACTATATCTTTAACCCATTCAACCCCAAGTAACTGACATGGACTGGTGCATGATATTTTTAGACCAATTAAATAATAAGAAAATTACCTTACACCAGTTTATTTATCAAAATGGGTAATTTTATCTAAATATAGTAATAATTATTACTGGTAAAAAGTGCAGATCCTGATGAGACGGCTGAGACGGCTCATCACGAGCCGGCTCATCTGGATCTACACTTTTTGTAAGTCTATTTAGATGTCTGGGGTGTTGAAAGGGTTAGTCTCTTTATTCACTTTGTCTTCAAAGTCTTCAATTGCAAAATGTTCATCAAAAACAAAAAGATATTTAAGTGAAATGCAAACTTTATTCTAGCATTAGTTAGTTTATAAGAATCTTCATAAAGAGAGATAATTTACAAACAATTCACTTACAGTAAATCAATTCAATTGTGGTCAGATCTTAAAGCGACTTCACATCACAAAAAGCAAATAAAATGCATTTTTTCACGTATAAATGCATTGCTACTACAAATTCTTCCGAATACATTCAAACACTAACATTGAATTGAGAAAAGATGAATTGTTAACAACAAAGTTCATAAATTTTTCGGAAAACATTAATACCATAATTAATAATAGTGAAATACATTCTGTAGAAATTTGCGTTTTCACCGATGTAATATCGCTTTAACAACGAAATTCATAAATTTTTATGAACATTAAATCTATGAATCTTCATATGGCCCTTCTGTGTGAACGCTTTGGAACAGATGTCACACACGAATGGTCTCTCTCCAGTATGAATCCTCCGATGTCGGTCCAACATGACACGGTCTGTGAGGATCTTGGGACAAAATTCACAAGGGAAGAAACTACGTCCTACCTGGTGATATCCTGTAAATAGAGGTAAAAAAGTGTTAAAGCGATAGTCCACAACTCATAGAAGCATCTCTTGACGCCATTACCAATATGACCAATGTAGTAGCCAAACCAATGTTCATAAACCCTTTCCCTCATAGAAGCACCTCTTGACGTAATTTTCAATACGACATACATTGACAATGTAGTAGCCAAACCAATGTTCATAAATCCTTTCCCTCATAGAAGCACCTCATCAGACGCCATTACCAATACGACCAATGTAGTAGCCAAACCAATGTTCATAAACCCTTTCCCTCATAGAAGCATCTCTTGACGCCATTACCAATGCGACATACATTGACAATGTAGTAGCCAAACCAATGTTCATAAACCCGTTCCCTCATAGAAGCACCTCGTCAGACGCCATTACCAATACGACATACATTGACCATGTAGTAGCCAAACCAATGTTCAATAAACCCTTTCCCTCATAGAAGCACCTCGTCAGACGCCATTACCAATACGACATACATTGACAATGTAGTAGCCAATCCAATGTTCATAAACCTTTTCCTTCATAGAAGCATCTCTTGACGTCATTTCCAATACGACATACAATGACAATGTAGTACCCAAACCAATGTTCATAAACTGTTTCCCTCATAGAAGCATCTCTTGACGCCATTACCAATGCGACACACATTGACAATGTAGTAGCCAAAACAATGTTCATAATAAAGGCCAGTATCTCATGTAACCCCAGTAATATCTGTGGAGGTGAGGTAGATATGGCGATCGTTTGTATGGAGATTTAATAGTATATTAACCTGAATCTCTATGAAGGAAAGGGTTAAATGAAATATATCTCATTTCGTTATTTGACTACCGTCATTTGCTATGTATACCACGCACATTTATTATTAAACACGATGTAGAATTTGTCTAGTGCGCAGTATACATGGCCATCATGATATTTTTTTAGACAAAATTTAGCAAATATTTGGACCCTATTTGCACCTACGAGATGATTCAATAAGTTTTTTTTTATTCATTTTTTTTATTTCATAAACATTAACGAAACATAATAAGGCAGGCCAAGTTTCAATAAGTTAGTACGTTCGGCAAATGTTATAAAAATAACTGGTAAAACATTCTATCAATAGTATATATTATAAAATGGCATTGATTAAGACCAAATGTAACGATATATTTCACACAAGATATATGTATATAATATTCCCCATGATTTCGTATTTTTTTATCGAAATATAAAAACCATAGAGAGCAATAATATCGTATCTTCAGAAAATTTGGCTTTTGAAAATGATATTTTACGGTGCGCGTAATAGACCAGAACTACGTTTTCCCCCCGATTTTCGTGCCAAAAAGTGGGTGCGGTGCGCGTTATACATGATAGCGCGGTATACATAGCAAATTACGGTAAGCAAATAGATTTATATTCAAATGTGTTTTTATAACATTTACACATGATTTTTGTTTCCGGAAATTAAACTGAAAGGTTTATGTTATTGAAAATAAATATCAGTATTGACCTCTATGAAAGAATTTTCATTGGGCTTTCAAAAATGTCATATGTCAAATTTAGCCCTTATCCTGTCAATCATGACTAAAGTCGCTTTTGCAAACAGCACAGTACAGAATGTGCCGTCTTATCAGGCTCTATTCAGATTCACAGATGGTGGAGCTAAATCACTTCTCTGAACAGCAAATAACATAGATCCTGATCAGACATGGCGTTATGCCATGGGTGATCTCGATCTATGTTGTTTTGTTTACACATTCCGTTCAATTTATTCGGCAGGTTACGGGTTAGTGTCGGAATGTAGTGTGTTAGTGTCAGAATGTTGTGGGTTAGTGTCAGAATGTTGTGTGTTAGTGTCAGAATGTTGTGTGTTAGTGTCAGAATGTTGTGGGTTAGTGTTGGAATGTTGTGGGTTAGTGTCAGAATGTTGTGGGTTAGTGTCAGAATGTTGTGGGTTAGTGTCAGAATGTTTGGGTTAGTGTCAGAATGTTGTGGGTTAGTGTCAGAATGTTGTGGGTTAGTGTCAGAATGTTGTGGGTTAGTGTTGGAATGTTGTGGGTTAGTGTTGGAATGTTGTGGGTTAGTGTCAGAATGTTGTGGGTTAGTGTTGGAATGTTGTGGGTTAGTGTCAGAATGTTGTGGGTTAGTGTTGGAATGTTGTGGGTTAGTGTCAGAATGTTGTGGGTTAGTGTGGGAATGTTTGGGTTAGTGTCAGAATGTTGTGGGTTAGTGTCAGAATGTTTGGGTTAGTGTCAGAATGTTGTGGGTTAGTGTCAGAATGTTTGGGTTAGTGTCAGAATGTTTGGGTTAGTGTCGGAATGTTGTGCGTTAGTGTCAGAATGGTGTGTGTTAGTGTCAGAATGTTGTGGGTTAGTGTGGGAATGTTGTGGGTTAGTGTCGGAATGTTGTGGGTTGGTGTGGGAATGGTGTGGGTTGTGTCAGAATGTTGTGTGTTAGTGTGGGAATGTTGTGGGTTAGTGTCGGAATGTTGTGGGTATTTTACTTCAGTGTTGGTCCGGTTCTGTTTCACAAAGATATGTATTAATGTGAACTGGGTGGGGTAATTATTTTGTGATTTGATTTCACAGACTTGGATACCCTGAGAAAAGAAGTTAGGGGTCAGATAACTTGATAGAAGACTGTTAGGGGTCGGATAACTTTGATAGAAGACTGTTAGTGGTCGGATAACTTGATAGAAGACTGTTAGGGGTCGGATAACTTGATAGAAGACTGTTAGGGGTCGGATAACTTGATAGAAGACTGTTAGGGGTCGGATAACTTGATAGAAGACTGTTAGGGGTCGGATAACTTGATAGAAGACTGTTAGGGGTCGAATAACTTGATAGAACACTGTTAGGGGTCGAATAACCTGATAGAAAACTGTTAGGGGTCGGATAACTTGATAGAAGACTGTTAGGGGTCGGATAACTTATAGAACACTGTTAGGGGTCGGATAACTTGATAGAAGACTGTTAGGGGTCGGATAACTTGATAGAAGACTGTTAGGGGTCGGATAACTTGATAGAACACTGTTAGGGGTCGGATAACTTGATAGAAGACTGTTAGGGGTCGGATAACTTGATAGAAGACTGTTAGGGGTCGGATAACTTGATAGAAGACTGTTAGGGGTCGGATAACTTGATAGAAGACTGTTAGGGGGGATAACTTGATAGAAGACTGTTAGGGGTCGGATAACTTGATAGAAGACTGTTAGGGGTCGGATAACTTGATAGAAGACTGTTAGGGGTCGGATAACTTGATAGAAGACTGTTAGGGGTCGGATAACTTGATAGAAGACTGTTAGGGGTCGAATAACTTGATAGAACACTGTTAGGGGTCGAATACCCTGAGAGAAAACTGTTAGGGGTCGAATACCCTGAGAGAAGACTGTTAGGGGTCGGATAACTTGAGAGAAGACTGTTAGGGGTCGGATAACTTGATAGAACACTGTTTGGGGTCGGATAACTTGATAGAACACTGTTAGGGGTCGAATACCCTGAGAGAAAACTGTTAGGGGTCGGATACCCTGAGAGAAGACTGTTAGGGGTCGGATAACTTGATAGAAGACTGTTAGGGGTCGGATAACTTGATAGAAGACTGTTAGGGGTCGGATACCCTGAGAGAAGACTGTTAGGGGTCGGATAACTTGATAGAAGACTGTTATGGGTCGGATAACTTGAGAGAAGACTGTTAGGGGTCGGATAACTTGATAGAAGACTGTTAGGGGTCAATTATTTTTCCACAAGCACATGTGGGGACTCCGTACAAGCAAATCAAAATAAAGAATACATAATACATAATGTGTTTTTACGGTTTTTTATCATCACTACCGGTTACCCATATGAGCGAAGCCTCCTGAAGAGATTAGTCATTTTAGATTTTGGAGGATAGTGCAATGATACAGACAGAGACCCATGCCAGAGTCTCCTCTGGTTCTTTTACGTGCACGGTGTAAAGCACCGACACGATACCTCGATTTAACGTCCCATCTGAAATTTTATTAGGATCAGACGGGGGATTGAACCCTGGATTACCAGTCCAGCGTGTTACCACTGGACTACAGAACCGTCTGTGGAAAACATAAAACAATTAAACCTATTTATACAATGTTGTTTATTGTTCTATATAGTTTAAGAAATATAGCATAAGCAAATAATAAACTTATTTCTACTGTTTAATGTCTCACAGTCGATATATCAATTTATTTTATGCTAATTGATGAAATACAGTGTTCTATCAGTGAGATATAATCCATATCACTCACTGCATATCACTCACTGTATTTTGCCGGACTACTTTTTTTATTATCTCCCTTCCCAATACACTTGTCACACGTGTCATTTAATTTTCACCGTTTACCTGGCTTAAATGACACTATTTACCTATATTATTGTTTTTGTTATGAAACAAATCAAAAGCGAAATACAACTGACAATGTCGCGAATTTTGTCACTGCAAATTGTAACAATAAATCCAATAAATGTTTTCATGTATTTTTCCTCGATTCAACTTTAAATTCAAGATGACGGCAGATTTGTGTATCGACTCACGACGTATAGACGTCAATTTATTCATCCGCGCAAAAACATGGCGGCCAGCTATTTTAATTTCTTCATTTTTCACCAATTAGCATAAAATAAAAAATACGAGCTCGTGAAAATATTTGAAATGTTCTCACTTCTCAGCGAGATATATTCCATATTCACTCAAAACAAACAAATAGCCTCTATATATCATTGATATTTGTCAATATATCGATATATTTTTTGAATCAACGATACCTCATTTTCTATATTTTATTTTGTTCGTTCATAACATACAAACATAATTTTCACATGTTAACAATATACACAATACTGTGTTTTTACGTTTATTGATCGTCGCTACCGGTTGCCCATATGAGCGACGCCTCCTGAAGAGATCAGTTATTTTAGATTTTGGAGGATAGTACATGATACAGACAGAGACCCATTCCAGAATCTGCTCTGGTTCTTTTACGTGCACGGTGTAAAGCACCGACACGAGACCTCGGTTTAACGTCCAATCTGAAAGACTGTTAATTTTATTAGGGTCGGACGGGGGATCGAACCTGCGATCCCTGGATTACCAGTCCAGCTTGTTACCACTGGACTACAGATCCATCTGTAATACTAAATGAATATGTAGTATTTAAAACACTGTCGTGACGTCATACCGTTATACTTGCAGTCCACTATTATTAATATTGGACTGCTGTCTAAATGCCAATATATTATATATAGTATTATATTAAATCCTACGTGTACGAAATAATAATTAGTAGGATCTTGTTATATAAGTGTGTTTTAAGTAAGATATAAGCTTCAAACGGATCCAATATGCAAAATATTGCAACTGTCTTCAGCACTACACGCCTCATACAGTCCAATATTTTACATATTGGATCCTCTACGTATATACAGTACAACCCCTCTGTTACGGACTGGACAAACAGCCCATTCCGGTTTTTTATATTTAAATACATGTACAACGTTCTATGATGTACAGTACAACGTACTATGATGTACAGTACAACGTACTATGATGTACAGTACAACGTACTATGATGTACAGTACAACGTACCATGATGTACAGTACAACGTACTATGATGTACAGTACAACGTACTATGATGTACAGTACAACGTACTATGATGTACAGTACAACGTACTATGATGTACAGTACAACGTACTATGATGTACAGTACAACGTACTATAATGTACAGTGCAACGTACTATGATGTACAGTGCAACGTACTATGATGTACAGTGAAACGTACTATGATGTACAGTGCAACGTACTATGATGTGCAGTACAACGTACTATGATGTACAGTGAAACGTACTATGATGTACAGTACAACATACTATGATGTACAGTGAAACGTACTATGATGTACAGTACAACGTACTATGATGTACAGTACAACGTACCATGATGTACAGTACAACGTACTATGATGTACAGCACAATGTACCATGATGTACAGTACAACGTACTATGATGTACAGTACAACATACCATGATGTACAGTACAACGTACTATGATGTACAGCACAATGTACCATGATGTACAGTACAACGTACTATGATGTACAGTACAACGTACCATGATGTACAGTACAACGTACTATGATGTACAGTACAACGTACCATGATGTACAGTACAACGTACCATGATGTACAGTACAACGTACTATGATGTACAGTACAACATATGAACACTAAAAT
Source organism: Archivesica marissinica (assembly GCA_014843695.1). Lineage (NCBI taxonomy): Eukaryota > Metazoa > Mollusca > Bivalvia > Venerida > Vesicomyidae > Archivesica > Archivesica marissinica. The sequence goes on from CM026396.1 coordinate 36,645,997, forward strand.
AAAACACACATAATTAATTATACACTAGTACAAATGTACATGTACATATAGTCATGAACTGTGTAATTATGTACTCTAGTCTTGATGCACTTTATAGCTAGTACAATGTTAATCCAGCAGATCATTTCTATATATTTACGTACTTTATACACACATCTTTACGATGAAGCCCGGGTTGTTTCTATATAGCTATGTACTTTATACACACATCTTTACGATGGAGCCCGGGTTGTTTCTATATAGCTATGTACTTTATACACACATCTTTACAATGGAGCCCGGGTTGTTTCTATATAGCTATGTACTTTATACACACATCTTTACAATGGAGCCCGGGTTGTTTCTATATAGCTATGTACTTTATACACACATCTTTACAATGGAGCCCGGGTTGTTTCTATATAGCTATGTACTTTATACCACACTTACAATGGAGCCGGGTTGTTTCATATACTATGTACTTATACACACATCTTACGATGGAGCCGGGTTGTTTCTATATAACTATGTACTTTATACACACATCTTTACGATGGAGCCCGGGTTGTTTCTATATATCTATGTACTTATACACACATCTTTACGATGGAGCCCGGGTTGTTTATATACTATACTTTTATACACACATCTTTACGATGGAGCCCGGGTGGTTTCTATATATCTACGTACTTTATACACACATCTTTACGATGGAGCCCGGGTTGTTTCTATATATCTATGTACTTTATACACACATCTTTACGATGGAGCCCGGGTTGTTTCTATATATCTATGTACTTTATACACACATCTTTACGATGGAGCCCGGGTTGTTTCTATATATCTATGTACTTTATACACACATCTTTACGATGGAGCCCGGGTTGTTTCTATATATCTATGTACTTTATACACACATCTTTACGATGGAGCCCGGGTTGTTTCTATATATCTATGTACTTTATACACACATCTTTACGATGGAGCCCGGGTTGTTTCTATATATCTATGTACTTTATACACACATCTTTACGATGGAGCCCGGGTTGTTTCTATATATCTATGTACTTTATACACACATCTTTACGATGGAGCCCGGGTTGTTTCTATATATCTATGTACTTTATACACACATCTTTACGATGGAGCCCGGGTTGTTTCTATATATCTATGTACTTTATACACACATCTTTACGATGGAGCCCGGGTTGTTTCTATATATCTATGTACTTTATACACACATCTTTACGATGGAGCCCGGGTTGTTTCTATATATCTATGTACTTTATACACACATCTTTACGATGGAGCCCGGGTTGTTTCTATATAACTATGTACTTTATACACACATCTTTACGATGGAGCCCGGGTTGTTTCTATATATGTACGTACTTTATACACACATCTTTACGATGGAGCCCGGGTTGTTTCTATATATCTATGTACTTTATACACACATCTTTACGATGGAGCCCGGGTTGTTTCTATATATTTACATACTTTATACACACATCTTTAAGATAGAACCTGGGTGGTTTCTATATATGAATGTACATTGTACATATGTCTTCTAAGCGAGTGCTTCTGTGTGAACGTCTTGTTGCAGATTTCACAAAGGAAGGGTCTTTCTCCAGTATGAGTTCTCCGATGTCTCTCAAGGTCCGTCTTGCTCCGAAACAACTTCTGGCAAAACTCGCAGCTCTCTGAAACACAAATATACAAGAAGCTAAGCAATGTATTGAAGTACAACTCAAAAATAGGGTGAAAGGTCCGGAGTTCTAGCCCCGCTGGAGCCGTTACGATTTTGCCCTTAGGCAAGGCATTTAAATTCCAGATGCCTCTTCTCTCTCCCTCGTGGCGATGGATTCCATCAGGAATGAAGTCGAGAGAGAGTGATTAATGTAAGCTACACTTGTTTCGCAATCGAGCTTAAATAAATATAGTTTACACAAATTTATTACGCTCGAAGTTAGCTATCATACAGTGGATAAGTAGTGGCCATATCTATCCCACCACAATAGATATTACTGGGACTTCATAGAGATTTAGGTTAATATACTATTATATCTCCATACAAACGACAGCCATTTAGCTATCACGCAGTGGATGAGTAGTCGCCATATCTATCCCACCTCCATATATATTACTGGGACTACATGATATTCTGACCTTTATTATGAATATTGGTTTGGCTACTACATTGTCAATGCATGTCGTATTGGTAATGGCGTCAAGAGGAGCTTCTATGAGGGAAAGGGTTTATGAACGAACATTGGTTTGGCTACTACATTATCAATGTATGTCATATTGGTAATGGCGTCAAGAGGTGCTTCTATGAGGGAAAGGATCAATGTATGTCGTATTGGTAATGGCGTCAACAGCGTTGGACACTCGCCAACTCGCCATGGCGATAACGTTTTTAGACTAGCGAGAAACTTTTACTACGCACTCGACATCGTGGCGAGATGTCTT